>NW_017547116.1:1628900-1705646 GCF_001854935.1 Bemisia tabaci
TGGCGGATACCCACCACCCTCCGGCCCCCCGACCGGCAGCTACCCCCCGCCGGCCAGCCCGCCCTCGGATGGGGGCTACCCTGCGGCTGGACCCCCTCCTGGAGGCTTCCCCCATGGTTTTCCCCATGGTGGAGGCGGGCATTATCCTCCCGACGGTGCCGGTCCCCCTTACTTACCCCCGACAGATCACAAGCCGCCGCTGTGGCCGTCGTACCCGCCACCGAAGGGTGGCTCTTATCCTCCTCCAAACTACCCTCCTGCTTACTTGCCCCCCAAAAAGCCTATCGACAGGCCGACGATTTTTTCCACGCCTGGTTTTATTCCCAACCCTCCGACTTATGGACTTGGTGGTTACCTGCCTCCTTCGTCCTATGGGCCAACGCCGCATATTCCACGACCGACGGATCAAAGTAAGTGGACGATGAATAATGTTATTTTGGATCATTTTTTTATAATAAAAAGTGAGAAATCCACGGTAAAAAGATTTTGCGATTTTTTATTCATGAGCCGCAGTATTTGGACCGAGTTAAGCAGAAAGGAACTGAACCGCATCAGCTATTGCCAAATGTAACTGAGAAATATCATGTTTAACATGAAAAGGGTTGTGCGGATTTTTGTACAAATTTCAGTAAATTTTTCGCGAGTACCCAGCACATTTCTTAAAATTTTCAAAGAAATCCACACAAATGTTTTCGCGTAAAAAATTAAAGTGTCCGGTTAGATTTGGCAATAGCTGATGTGGCTTGGTTCGATATCCTTTCTATTGTGCGCGGTCCATTTGAGCGAGCTTACTCGGAACGAAGCCAACTACTATGACGATGTTAAAACATCACGTATAGACTCATACTAAACAATAAGAAAAACGATGTTCTTTAAAGTTTTTGATGTATATAAATATTGGCGCTTGTTTCATAATTCTACTGAACTCAGAAGATTTCACTAGAACGAGAATTTTTCAAATAACAAAATTCGCTCTTCACCTCGCGAAGAAAAATACTGAATGCTCCAGCCACTGAAATATTACGGATTTTTTAGTGACAAAAAAAATTGTAGCAGCAAGTATAAATTGGAATCAGACAAATCATAAATTTTGTTTGCTTACAGTATGTTACATTAGCTATGGGACTCCAGCTCGCCTGCTTCCTGCCGCCGTCAAGACTTCTTTGATAGTCCCCTCCGAACTGGATTGCAAAGCTGAATGCAGTCGCGTCCGAGAAAAATCACAATTCAGATGTGCCTCCTTGAGTTATAGGTATTCCAATAACATTGAACGTTTATGATTACGATTTATGATTTGAACGTTTATGATTACGATTTATGATTTGAACGTTTATGATTACGTTTTAGATTACGTTTATGATTAAGTATTCTACTACTGTGTTTGTATTACGTCACTGACCTTCATAGTATCTTACTAAAAAATTTTACATGAAATAATTAAGTGAAAAAATGAATTTTTCATTTTCAACTTTTAAAGTTTGTTCTAAACAAATTTTGGTGGATACTTTTGCCTAAAATCACACTTTTGAAAGTACTAATTGGACGGAATTCTACCAAACAGACCTATGTGGAGGTGAGAAATATGGGGTGTGCTCGTTAGTTCCCTGGCCGTAAGAGTGAATGGGAATAATAAAGCGCCAGTGACGTCAGCGGCAATGAAAGTGCGCACTCGAGTGAGAGGGAGATGGTTGTCGGGGCGCTTTAACTCGTGAGCCCTGTCCACAACGCTCTCTTGCCATACCCGCGGCTCATGAATCTCGCATTCAGTTGCCACATAGGTCTCTTTGATAGAATGTAAAATCCCGCTTTTCCAATTCTTCAAAAGGAATCACGCCCTCTTTTACATTGCTTCTTATGCAGCTCTCTAGAGCACACCCCATATTTCTCACCTGCACATAGGTCTGTTTGGTAGAAATACGTCCAATTCCGGTACATAGATGGTTTATAGAGGTTCTTAAGAATCTCATGAAAAGCCTCAGGCCGATGAAATGATCAGCGAACGGCACAGACATGGCAATGGGGAATTTGAAGGTGTCAGCAATTTGACGAATGTCGTGTTTAAGTGGAAACTACTGAGTGAGCTGAACACAACCATACACTTAATTAATAAATTGAACAAACATTGGAGTAGATATGACAAAATTATCTAATCTGCTGGATCACATATGTTTTAAGGGGAATTGCCGCCAGATGACGTCACTAGGCAGAGCATTTTTTCACTTTTAGAACTATTTTATACTATTTCTTTTACCAGAAAAAAGTATAAAAAATACTGTGAAATTACCTCTAAGTACTTTCATATGAAGCAATATAGAATTTTCGGGGAACTTCTCCATTGACTCCATACAAATTTCAATTGTACCACGTTTAGCAGAAAGGAGCCAAGCCTCATCAGCTGTTGAATAATTTAACGGGAAATTTGAATTTTTACAAGAGAACATTGGTACAGATTCCTCTAAAATTTTTCAATGAATTTGCTTCGTGCTACGCAGAAAATTCACTGAAATTTGCACCGAAATCCTTACAACCAGATTCATGTAAAAAATTCATCTCCCAATTTTTGACATTAGCTGATGTGGCTTGGTTCCTTTCTGCTTAACGCGGTCCAATTTGTCTCTAATCACTGGAGAATAAAGATGTTGCATGTGTGAGGAATTTGCGATTTGACTATTGATGCTTATGTAAAAGTTCGCGAGAAACACGATGGTCCCACTGATTTTCTCTGAAATCAACTCCCAAGCTCAAAAAAAGCTCTCAAGTTGAAGCCAAAATGGAGGGGATATCCCACGCTATCCTGAGAGTCCACCTCTACATCAAGACAAACTCTCCATGCAAAGATAGGGAGCAAATACAATTGCAGGGTTGCCATTTTAGTTGGGGACCCTAAAACTGAAAACACGGTAACCCTGCAAATGTATATTTGCTCCCCATCTTTGCATGGAGAGTTTGTCTTGATGTAGAGGTGAGCTCTCAGGATAGCGTGTGATATGATCCATTTTGGCCTAAACTTGAGAGCTTTTTTTGAGCTTGGGAGTTGATTTCAGAGAAAACCAGTGGCACCATCGTGTTTCTCGCGAACTTTAACATAAGATTCAACAGTCACATCGCAAATTCCTCACACATAACATCTCCATTCCTAAAGTGACCTCATGTCCGAGTCAGCCCATTACAACAAATTCCTCTCCAATGCTTGGATGGACACGTAAAGCGTACGGTCTAGGTTACTACGTCTCCAAAGCTCAGTGCCTGATCAGCCATTCGATCACCGGCTGACCTATATCCCCTCGTTCCAGGTCCGGAAACTGCGAGCTGAGCGACATCGAGCTGCGAGACCTGAGGCCGGACGTGGATTTCGCAAAGGACGAGCACTACTGGCTCCACTCCTGGGACTTCACCGACGCCCGCTGCTACGTCCCGCCGGCCGGCAAGATCCCCTACCCCGGCGCCGGAGGGGGCGGCGGCGGCGGCGGCTACGGGGGGGCCGCCGGCCCCGGCGTTTACATAAACAGTGAGTACTCTTCGTTGTCCTCGTCCGGGCTATCACGACACGGATGTTAGATAACCGGGTGTTTTCTTGCCCTCCGCCGCCGAGCTTGTGCAAGGGAGTGATTGCGAGGGCGTGTTGCCGATTGACGCCGAAAATTTCACTCTTGGGAATCTTGGAGTGCATTTCACTCCTCAGCTTAGTTTGCACTTAGCACCGGAAAAAAGTTCGGTCAGCAAAACTGGATGCTCGGTGTTCCTTATCATCCTATAATCAAACGGGTTGTTGACCAGAACTTCCTCCATTAGTTCATTCAACCTCAAAAGTTTGGTAACGCGAGCAGAAAGTTTAGTTTGACAAACCTTATAGTTTGAATGACATGAAACACCAAACGTCCAGTTTGACAAACCGAAAACTTCGGAAAACATAAAACACCAAACGGCAGTGGCGTAGCTAGGAATTCTTTAAGGGGGGGGGGGTTCCATTCGCCGAAAGTTCTGGGGGATTCTTCCAAAAGGTAAAAATTGTGACAGAAACAGCAACTCAACCCTGCATTATTCAAAAACGAGACGGTAAAGTTACATTATTTTGTGTACGTCCCTGATAAAATTTTATGTCCGCCCTGCAAAAATAAAAAAAAGGTACAACTAACGAGGCTGAGGAGGGTCCAGACTCCCTGGACACCTCCCTTCCCTCTCTTGTCCACGCCACTGCCCAACAGTCAGTTCTTATGACCGAACTTTTTCCCAGCGCAGTCAGTGCAGTACTTACTGAACCAGACTTCAGTGGTAAAAATTATCCTGGTCTCGGTAACAATGTAGCATCGTTGTCAAGACTGGACCAAAAAAGTAAATAAAATAGCCTTTGTTAGGAGAGAAATGTCGTTTAAAATTAAATTGCTCTATCAGTCCAACTTGAACAGTATTAGTAAGAATGGGCGATTCACTATACTAATAGCAGGCAACTGCGGATGAGTGAACTGGTCGTGTCAATGAAAGGTGATGGGTTATCCGAGCGATGTGTTTGAAGCTCGCTGGACGAGGCCGGAAATGTGTCATGTCGAACAAGAGAATCGTAACTCGAGCACTGCATTGCTCTTTTCCCGCTCATCTTGACTCTCCTCGTCGGAGTCTCTGTTAAGATAATTTCTGGAATTGTAGGTCGGGAATGAAAATCTCAATTGAGGAGCTTGGAAGACAAGGCGCACAAGTGCAGTTTTTGGAAAAATGAGATATTCATCAACTCAACTAAAACTAGTTTGAAAGTATATTCTGTGAAAAATTCACAGCTAAAATCCAAACTTTAAAACATCAAAAAGTGGGGTTGAACTTCCTTTCCGCCATAAGGCACCATGTAATTTTGAGACTTAAAACATGTATTTCTTGGAATAGCAAAAACTGCACTTATGCGCCTTGTCCTCCAAGCCCCTAAATTAAAATATGTCTCCTAAAACCTATTCGATAATCAACCCTCTAAGTTCCAATCAACGAGGCGTTGATTGGAACGAGGAGAGGCTCCTCAGTTCATTAGGAGCGAAGTTTGATCCGGACTAACACAGTGAAAGCAAAATTGAACGAAAAGTTCGATGAAAACTTCAAGGGGGCATCACAATTAGATTTCAGCCGCCTTTTGAAAATTCGATTGAGAGTTGTAACAAAATTTTCGGTCGAACGCCGGCCGAAAGTATGGCCAAAATATATAACTTTAAAAAAAACCATATCTATTCTTGCTAATAGGAATAGACCTATCACTTCCTGAGTTAAAACCAAGATTTCCATCTTACCATAAAACTTGTATATATTTGCTCTTGAATTTATCTAAATATAGTCGAAATAAATATTGCATTAGTGTAAATCAAGTAAAATATATCCTTTTATTATTACAACCTAGTCAAGAGAAATTTTGTGAGATTGCAGGAGTAAAATTTTATTTAGTGTGACCTTTGGTTTTTCCAATTCTTATAACAACGGTATCACATTGTCGCTTTGTATTGTTGCATACCAAGACTAATGAAGTGTCTAAAAGTAGATAAATCAGATAGTTAAAACTATAATCTTATGAATGTTCTTTAAAAAAAATTGTTTTTTTCTTTTATCAGTTGATAGAGGCGAAAGTACTTGGCAGCGATTTACGGTGACAGGTCGGCCGTGTAAAGCAGGCACTTTCTGCACAGAGAACTTGGACGTTGGGGTCTGGTCATGTCCTGTGGATGACGGAGATTGGGATTACTGCTGCAGGGCTGGGCATCATTGCGGTTATTCCGAAGGATACAATTACCCGTGGTATGGTTAATTTAATTTTAATCTTAATTTTAAATTTAATTGTATGGTGTGATCCTAGAAGCCGGGACGGTCAAAAAACGACTTGGGAATGTTTTAGCTTCAACTTTATGCACAATGCACGTATAAATGATGTGGGGAAAAAAAGAAGAAGAATAAAAAAGATAGTAAGGATGAAGGAGGCAAAGAGGTCATGAAATATCTATATTTTTGAGCTGATACGTTCAAAGGTGAAAAATGTCAAGGAAAATTTCAAGTCAATCAAAGAGGTAGAGCGCTAAAGTGGTCATATTATACATGGTGTATTTTTTGAAATAAATAAAACTACTTCTTTCTCCTTCCGAGTAATTTGGTGCGAAATCCATTTCCTTACCTTCCGTCCAAGGTATCACAAGCGCCATGCGACTTTTAAAAAGTCCCACCGCCATTTTATTTTTTACGGAGAAATTGTTCAAAGAAGCTGTCCGAAAATTTCACTGAAAATTCTTTGTGGTGCCGTTGAAATTCAGTGAAATTTTCAAACAGATTCGACCAACAATATCTCTGTAAAAAAATAAAATGGCGACGCACTTTTTAAACGTCGCATTCGCTTGTGATATCTTGACTGGAAGGTGACGAAATGGATTTCGTACTAAATTACTCGGAACGAGAAATAAGTAGTTTTATTTTTTTCAAAAAATATACCACGTACAATATGGCCACTTTAGCGCTCTAGCTCTTTTCAAAATGACAGAAATTTTGATCTTTTCAAAAGTGCTATATTTTAATATTTGAATTCTGAAATCCTTCCTCCGTATTCCGTAATCGGAGAGAGTGACCGAGGCTTTAAATGTCAATCGCTCGAATAGCCCAGACTTTAGCCGTGGCAATGCCTCCTGCAAGTCAAGTTGCCTACTAGCGAAGTTGAAGGCGATTTAATTGTTCAGAGGATGTGTTCTTCGCTCCCCTGTCGACTGCCCGATTAATAAATAGAGAAGGAGTAATTTTGTAGCAACACCTCCTGAGAGTAATTTATTAATTCATTTTTACAAGTTTATCTCATGGACTCTTTGACTGATAAATTACAATTTGAATTAGCTGAAGTGATCCAATACAGCAGAATCATCTCGAACTTCAATGTATTTCAAGAACAGAATGTGAAATTGTGGTCTAAAATTCTGCTACTTTTTGCGGGCGCAATCAGAACAGATATCAGTGAAATTATCCGTGAAAAACTCTCTACACTTTTCAGGTAAAAAAAAAAATCTTGCCGATAGAAGTTCTGGCAGGCTGAAAAGTACGTAGCTAAGTTACTTCGTCTGGGAAACGGTGAATTCTGAGTTTTCACCTGTTAAATCAGATCAAAAATTGTTGATGTGTAATTTCTCCTGGAAGTAGCCTCCATGAGAAGCGGATCTAGCAATTCGGCAACACCGGGTTTGCTCCATTTAGACCTATGTTAAATTATCGATTCCTGTCAGAGCACTAGGCCTCTCCTAGAATCGATACATTTCCATAGGTTTAAATGGAGGAAAACAATGTTGCCAATTTTCTGGATCCGCCAATGGCCTCCGACTCATTTTTTGGACATTTGAGTTGTTTCTAAATATTCAACTCGATCCGTTTAATCACCACTCTTTCTACTTCCCGCAGGTGCTACGTGGGAAGCCTAAGTCGCACCCAATGGCGGCCGTGCAGCAACTTCTACTTCCCATACCAACCCTCAAACCGTCCGCTCCACTGGCCGGTGGCCTATCTCCACCGCGAGGGCCCACCGAACATAACCATGGGCCACCAGCCCTCCATCGTCGACAGCTTCCTCAACTCGCTCAAATACGAGCACACCCGAAAACTGGGCGACTTGAACGGAACGGACGCCAACAACACCACAACACCACCCACCTTCGAGGTGGTCGACGTCAAACTCATCCCGGAAGCGGAACCGAGCACCAAACCCAAAGACGATCAGTCCGAGGCCCAATCGGGGCACTTCACCAAATACGCGGCCCCAAACGAAACCCTGAACACCAAAAACTATCAAAAGTTCACTCTAACGCCCAACTCCAGAGACGGGTCCTATTTTTACAAACACACAGCCCCCAACGAGACCTTGAACCGGTTAGCATACCTACACCCTCACTCAAACGCGACTTCAAACACCAAGGATCAATATTACAAAACCATGGGCCCCACGGGTTTCTCGAACACTAACACCGTGGGCCCTACCGCTTCCTCAAACAACCATAATACCGTAGGCCCCACGAATTCCTTCAACACCAAGGACCACTTTTACAATACCATGGGCCTCATGAACACCAAGGATCGGTCACAAACGTCGAGGGCCCCGAATGAATCCTTGAACGATAGGTTCAACACCAGGGACCACGCAGGGGCCCACTCCTCGCATTTCCACCATTTCGCGAAGGCGCCGAACGCGACGCTGAGTCCGGGCGTCGTGAAGAGGGACCCACCCCCGACGACGTCGGCCGTGGCCAAGGTGGAGAAGGTGGAGAAGCCCCTCGACGCCATGACCAAGATGTGGGCCTGGGGCCAGGCGAAATACAACTCGAGTTCTATGTCCAAAGATCAGTTGCGGATATCGAATCGAATCGGGAGGACGTTCGATAATAGCTCGACTCCCGCCTCCGCAGCCTGAGAACTAACAGCGGTGAAGAATGTCGATTGCGGTGGCGTGGCGTGCGATATATCGATTGATCTGCCGCTTAAACCTATGGGACAGGATCGATAAACAGGGTGTTCGAAACGAATACTTTAATAATCGATTCTTTACCGTAGCTTCAAATGAGGAAGTATCGATAATCGATTACTAACGCCTCGCCACTGGTTGGTTGTTGGATTTGCTCTGCACATATTAGACGCTAGACAATCGAAATGAGGGGCTTGGAAGACAAGGCGCACAAGTGCAATTTTTGCTATTTTGAGAAATGAGTGTGCGAAGTCTCGAAATTACATGGATCTTTATGGCGGAAAGATAGTTCAAACTGGTTTTTTGATGCTTAAAAATTGGAATTTCGGAGCGAAATTTTCACAGAATATGCACTAAGTTTAACTTGACAGTTTAATGTGAATTCATCAATATCTCATTTTTTTTTAAAAACTGCACTTATGTGCTTTGTCCTCCAAGCCCCTTAAATGTGATCCGTGCAATCGAAATATGTGCATGGTGAATTCAACAATTAAATTATTTTGTGTGATGATTTCAATATGACGTCATTGATGTAACTCTAACTTACATGGTAAAACGAAGTGCGAATCTTATAATTTTATATACCTACACTCATCAGAATGATACTGACAGAAGTATTGACGCATTTACACAAATACCTACACACTAAATGATAATAAATCTAAAAATGTTAAGGTCAATATATGGTTAGATCTATTGGCTTTCTTTGCGCCTTTAACAGGAAATGACAATACCAGAATCAGAAGGATAACGTTTACCATCGCTTTGCGGCCATGATTGTTCAATTCCTTCACTAGTAGCACTTCAAAGGTCAGTTCGATTGGAACAACTATTAACTGGGTCGGTTATTTCTATGACGTCATTCTGAAACCATCCGCATAAATTCCCCTGTGCCAAAATCAAATAAATGACTATGTAGGGATTGATGTTATTTTAAAACTTTCTCGGAAGTACATAGCCTGATTTTGACTTTTTGTATACGAACTTGTAGTAGACGTAAGTAGACGTAATTTTTATGAAATGTGTAAATTATTGACTTGTAAAAAAATGAAACGTTTGTTTTGATAACTGAAGTGTAGAAAGTACCAATTTAATTTATACAAAATAGAATTAAAAAATTAGCAAAATATCGCGATCAACTTTATATCTTATTTTCTAATCCTTATTGTCAGCTCTCATTTACAAACTTTCGTTTTTAGAGTACAATGTTGTATAACCAAAAGGACTGATACCTCAGTTTCCTCCGAAACTGAAAGCTCCCATGTCAATGAAACAATTTATTTTTAAGCGTCCAAAATTGGATCACTGGACAGGACAAGGAACTAAAAATTACTCGTTCAACCAATCATAAAATTTTGATGAGAAAACAAATATTATGATGCTTAAATTTGCGCAATGTTCAGTGGTTTGCGCTCGTTGCGTCTCTACGCAGGGATTAGTTACGGCGCATGCATACAACTAAACCTGCACGATGGATGAGCGTGTTGCATATGCAAGCTAAATGAAGGCGTTTTGGGAATCCTTGCGCACACAACATTTCAGTTCCTTCTTAAATATCATGATATCGACTATCGATAGTCTCTTTTTACATGAACGCGTCCTTACACTTTCGGCTCCTAGCTTTAATTCACATGATCTTGACAACACATGTTGCCACTTAGGATGTTCTCAGCACATGACCGAAACAACTTACACTCAGAGAGCGGCAGTCACGATTGTGTCAGTTTGCGGTATTGCGGTCTCTATGCTGGGATGCTGTGTCAATGAAGGCGCATGCATACAACTATACCTACACCGTAAATGTGCGTATTGCATATACAAGTTAAATGAAGGCGTTTCAAGAATTCCTGCAGTCACAATATAGACGCTTGTTTGGATTATGAACTTCTCTCTTTTTAATGTGCACTTTGATTGAGTCCAAGAGACTATTGTTTTTTCTATGGGCAGATTAAATTTCCGTAAGTGTTACACAAATAGTGTTCTACGAAACATGTAGATGAGAAAACATAAATCACGGTGCTTAAATTCTCTCCTTGTGTAATGGTCCATCGCAAAAGCGTGGTCGGCTTATACTGCCGTGCTAAGGAAGTATGAACATTCGAGAGTTACCAAATTTTCCTTGATGAAATGTTTATTTTTGAGGAGTGTCATGAATAATTTTCTTTGACATTTTCAGAAACTTTCGATGAAATTGCGAGCAAAATTGTCTAAAAAATTGGAAGGAAAATATTCATAAGTTTACTGGGAAATTCGTGTTGTATCAAAGGAAATTTGGCAACGCCTGAAGGCTCATACGGCGTTTTTCCTTAGCACGGCAATATATGAGTGAGATATAAACGTATTTTGTATTCGTCGAGCAAAAATTCCCGTTCACTAATAATCCGAGATGTACTTCTTTTGTCGAACCGCGCAAAAATTTAAGCACGCTAAATTATTCTTGATTATTCCAGATTGTGTATCAAAAAAAAGGGAGATTTTTACGAAATCAAACTCAAGTTCTTTGCGCGACTTACGACTTAATTCTAAGGGTAAAAACTTGACTCGTTAATTCGTGATATTTTCGCAAATAGGAAATTTTAATTAGCTGCTTTTAATATGAGCAGCTGGACTGCAGTTTGCAATTAGCGACTACAATTTCGAGCTTATTTTAGGAACAACATATTTTCCATAAGTTTCCCTTTGCTTTTGTGGATAAGCGAGAATTCGTATTTCTACATGGAAAAATGTATTCTCACTGTAAACAATAATTCCTGGTAATTAAAAGTTTATTCAACGTGTATAACGAAAGTGGATCCAAAGTGCAATTTCAACGCGGAAATTAACATGTCGATGACTAAATTCCAAAAATGGGTATCTTTTGATTCCGACGTTGCTGACTAATCCTCGCGAATTGATTTTTTTTTTTTTTTTTTTTTTTTTTTTTTTTTTTTTTTTTTTAGAAAAAATTAATCGACCGTTTCTCTTATGATTGCTCGTACATTTTCTTCACACGGTAATCAATAACATTTACAGAGAATGCCAAAGAAATATTCTACTTTGTGTTGTTTCTAAAAAATAAAAAATAATCGAAGATTTTGAAACCTTGCAATAGGGATACGCTACTCGATATCTTGTGATGTTTTAATGGTTATTTTGTCTTGAAATGCATTCTATCAAAGGAGGGTGGAGGTTCTCCAACTACCTGGCACTGTGCCGATGGGTGCGTCCAGTAGTATCTCAAATAACTCACCCACATTCCTTCATCTGATACAGGTTTTTGACGTAGGGGTGGCGATGAAAATTATGCCAGGTATGCTCGAGACAAGGAGCCAATTAATATGGATTCGTAGTTCAGTTTATATTTACATTGATAGTCGTGATGACGTCACGTTAATGATCCGAACCTTTCAAAAGCATACCTACCTTTAGACGAGCCCCGAGGAAAGAATTAGGGCGGTTTCTCGATTTTTTTATGCACCCCTAGAAAGTAAACAAAGAACCCGCGGTTGCAGGTTGTTTTTGATACCTACGTCTCAATCCTCGTCGAATTCCGGCCTATCACAGCACATGGTAGTCAAATTAAGCTGAAAATCATGTTTCCACGGCATGACTCAATGCAAAGTAAGTAAATTATCATACAATTTGGGTCCTCCTTGCAACATTACACGGTTAAGGGGTCTTTTCTTGTTTTGTTGATTAATATGAATTGACTCGAGCTTCACTTTAAAATAAAGAGATTAAAAAGCGATGGGGTCAAATAGACGGCCTCACTCTAGGATTTGAGGATGAGTCAGGTTAATTTGGAAAAACATTAACCCTTGGTTAAGGTGATATGACTAGAGGGTACGCTCCTTGCCGCTACGCGGCTCAACCCTCAAATAGCGGCGCTTCGCGCCCTCCGCGGCGGCGAGGCCCCGCGAGTTAATCTAAAAAGAACGGGCTCGTTCAAGGATTGTTTTATATCGATAGCCACTTCTGTCGAAAAAATTGGCCGAGTAGATGTTTAGGACAAACTAAGAGAAAAATTTAACATTTACTTTATGAATATGGGAAAGATGAAAACTATATTAGTATTATAAAAAACACTTGGGTCATTTTTCCAAAATCTGAATAGAGAGGGTTCAGTAGGAGACTATCACTCGTCGACAGCTGTAAAAATCGCTGAAATCGGCCCGGTAGAGCAAGGAGACAATTTTTCGACCAAGCCTTGGAACTAAATTTGTTGCGAGCCCCCCACTATTTTCATCTAATTTTTTTGATATTTTTCTCCATTTCTATAAAAATTGAAATCAATACAAATCCTCCCAGGAAAAAACCGGCAGGACATTCCACTCGTAAGACTAAGGGGTCGTTCCTAAATTACGCAACGAACTTTTCCTGTACGGAAAACGTGGACTGAACTGTGATGAGACAAAAAGCATGTGTGGAAAAAAGTATTTGGAAAACGGAAGACGTGTAGTAGGAAACCATGCTTTAAGAAAAATGACTTGCCACCGAAAAAGCGAAAAAAAGCGTGAAAAAATCAAAACAAATTTTTCAAAGAAATTATGTTTTTTATTTTTTGGGTCCAAAGCAAATGAACAGCACCTCACGGCGATCCCCACACGAGACCCCGTTTTTTGGCGGGAAGGAGCCAAAAACACGCCGATTCGACCGCCCAGGTAAAAATCGGCGAAGAAGGTGCGCTGCCACACTAAGGAAGAACGCCTTATGAACCTTCAAGAGTTGCCGAATTTCCCCGAATAAAACATGTACTTTTGAAGAGAGTTCTGCATATTTTCCCTTGAAATTCTCAGATATTTTAGATCCAATCGTGAACAAAATTACCTGAAAAATTGGAGGAAAAATATTCCAAATTTTCCCAGTAAATTTGCTCTTTATGGAAGGAGACATAGCAACGCCTGGACGCTCATACGGCGTTTTTCCTTAGCGCGGCAGAGTGCTGGTCCTCGGTTTCACCTCTGCGGAGCGCGGTTGGCCGAGGTTTATCTTTTCTCCAGGAACTTTTCTCCCTTCCGAATCCGACACCGCCACCGCCATCACCTCCCGCAGCGACGCGACACCGGGCTCCATTAACCATCCACCGTTCCACCGGTGAAGCGAACCCACCAAACCGCGCGCTGCTCCTCAAACAACCTCACGACTCACGTGCGTGTCTTGTTTATCCGTTCGTTTGTATTTGTATTTGTTTCCCCGGCATGTTCGGCCCCTGCCCCCGGATCCAAAGACGCGAGAGATCGCGATGTGCGGATTGATTATTCGCGCTTGAAAATTTATCGATGCGAAATTTAGTGCCATGACATGTAACGCCTTTTCGAGGGAAACTCATCTGTCGAAATTCTTAGTTTTCTTACTGCGCTCTCACTCTCAGAGCTGATACTTGTTGGTGATTAAATTATTATCTGCAGTGATAAGGATTGGTCCTGGTGATGGAACAGTAAGCCGGTTTTTAGTGTTGATCGAAGTGTAGTGATCAGTGATTGGTGCTTGGATCGTGTAAAGTACTGGATGAGTATCGAAATTACACCTGAGGAGTAACATCAAAGTACGTTTGGATATATCGTCACGATGAGGCAACTATATTACCCGGTAAGTGGAAAGATCGGCGCTTTTTTGTTTCATTTGTACACTGGAAAATGTCTCTTGGATGCAGGGTCCAGACTCTTCAAAATGTGACAGGAAAAAATACTCTTGATTCCATTAGATTCTTGTGTGAATCAAATAGAAATCCGCTGAAAAAAAGAGTCTTGGCTCACGATTTAAGCAAGAACTGATTCAATCACACACTGAAAGATCGACACTTTCTGTTTCATTTGTACATGGAAAAAGTCTCTTGGATCCAGGGTCCAGACTCTTAAATATTTGACTGGAAAAAAAACTCTTGATACTCTTGATTTCCAGTCGTTGTGTGAATCAAATAGAAATCTGCTGAAAGTAATGCCTTGACTCACGATTCATACAAGAATTGATTGAATCAAGGTATTTTTCTTGTCAAATTTGTTCAGAGTCTGGATCCAACGTATAACTTAAATTTCAGCGTATATGTACTGTCGTGGAAAAAGGAACAAAATACGATGAGAGGAGATAACCCACTCTGATTGAAAAAAAGGCGAGGTGTTTTTTTGCAAAAGTTGAAGACGGAATTGAATTAAAATGCTGCAACTCATAGCTCGTCGTTTCTCCAATGAAAGCGCGTTACTACCTGTCAACGCTGCGAATTTTCCGCACGGAGATTGTAGTTTTCCCGGGTGACCGTTAGGCATATTTCTGACTGAAAATTTCGTTGATTTTTTTTTCTGATTGCGCGAGAAAATCAACTGAGTTCTTGATAGAAATTACGTGGCATATTCTTTTGAAAAATTGAAAAGCTTGAGTCTGTTTTGTAACCTTTGACTGGAGCTACGTTGTCTCGTCCTCTTATTGCACCTTAAAGTTTAAGAAACTAAAAAGTATTGCAGTACTGAGATCGCCTTTGAAACTTCAAGTAATTTTTCACTTGGAATTTTCCGTGAAATTTTAATAAGTTTTTGAAATTTCAAAGTTTTGAGATTTCACCGGAAAATTTCACAAAATTTCTCGTGAAATTTCATCCTTGAAATTTCGAATTTTTATTTTCCATTAAATTTCCCATCTCAGACATTCTAAACTTGAAAACTTCTTTCATTTTTCAAAATTGAAATTATTTTATTGAAAATTACCGAAGGTCTTCTTTTTTCACGAAGGTAGATCAATAAATTTCTATTTTCAAATTGAAAATTTGAGGAGACAGGATGAACTGCGACAAAAAAGGCGAATTTTTTAAGTAAAAAGAGAACCATGTTTAAGTATTATGCGATGAAGTGATCACTAAGTGTGAATTGGACCAGATTAATACGTGTAAATTCTGCACATTTGAAGTTTAAAGTACTCTTTGAGCCTTATTCTAAACACCCCGGGAGCCTTGGTCTCTCTCTCTTTAGACTCTGGAACTCTCTTTGGAACTCTTTAGACTTCACCCAGACTTCAGTTTTTCAAAGCATTTCAATGCTTTAATTTCAGAGAATTCAGGAAAAAATATCAAAAGTACTATTTTTAATGTGTTTTTGATGAGTTGTAACATTTTAAACCCCTAGTTTTGATTTTCTACGACCTCATATCTCTGAATAAACAAGTAAAACTGACAAAGACATCATCCGCAATATGTACTAAAGTGATAAGGAAAAAAGCCGTACAGACAGTTCCTGAATTTTCTTTGATATCGTTTTTATTTCTGAGGAAGGCGGGAGGGTACCACGATGAAAGTTTTAGACATGATGGATTGAATTCCGAGTAAAATACTTCGCAAATTTCTAAAGACTTTCGGGGGAATTTCATGTTTCACCGAGAGATATTTGGCAGCGCTCCAAGCTTTTGGCCTGCCGAAATACTAAAAACGCCTTGGCAATCGTTAAATTTTTTATTTACCTATTGATTTATGTTGATACAAATATCAACAAAGGTTTGTCTGATTGCAATGTGCTTTGGAATAATCGCAAGCTCAGACAAAAGCAGTCGTGGCGGAGAATTCTTGGCGCGGAAATTCCTTTGAAAGCGCGTGGAAAATGCTTTCATACTGCCGCTAGGGGTGATATTCAGACCGCTGCAATGTCACCTTGGAGTTGAACTATTGCTTTAGTCCGTTGGTAATGACCTTAAGGGAGAGTAGGATTCCGAGTTGCCAAACGGGGCTAAAAGGATGCATGAGAGTTGGAAAGGATGGAATTGAGATATTCTTCGCAGAAACGACTACACCACATGTACGAACGTATTTTTTCAGATAAATGGGGGAAATGCAGATTTTTAGGGATAAAATTTCATTAAGATCTCAAATCGTTTAATCGAAAATGAAGCACGAATTTGCACCATGTGAGCGGCATCATCCAAAATTCCACATAGTTTCTACAAAAATGGCCTAAAGTTGTCTAACGTAATATCTGAAACGGAAATTTTGGAACACCGCGATCGAGGCACGAGGTCTCTAATTTCAGTGATCACAATTTCAGCTAATTTCCTGAAATTTCAGCACGAATTGATAACACTGTGTGGCTGAGGTGTGAAAGTCTCACCCCGACTTTTCTTCGAACTCCTTAAACTGTGTACTCGAGAAAAGTTCCCCGACGTTATTCGCGACCATTATTTCGTACTAGAGCAATGTTGCCAAGACGTTGCCAAATTTGCTATGATAAAGCACGAATTTGTGGCGATTTTTCATCTACTTTTTCAGAAGATATAATTCGCAATTTGTGATACTGCGCCTGAAAATTTTTGGAGAGAATATCCATAACTTTTTTAGAATTTAAATATTTTATCGAGGAAAATTTGGACACATTTGAATGTTTCCACTGCATCCCACCTAAGTTGGAATGGAGTTTTTCAGAGTGCATCTGCTGAAAACACGCAAATTTGAGAAAAGAGTACATGAATTTTGCTGCCACTGTTGCCAGCTGTAAAATTAAAACACCATTAATGAGGGATATTATGGCTTGAAATTTTTGATTGGAGCTTTTTAAGAAGTAAGTTCAGCATCGGAAAGTGAAAATCCATATTTTTATCCCAACTCTGTCTCTCCACTGAACTGAGGAAATTGAATCTCCACCTCACAGGCCCTTTAGCCCTACTTTTTTACAAATAAATGGAAGGAGGACATTTATAAAATCACGCGCATGTCTCCAGACTTACGCCGTAAGAGGTATGTGTCGGTTGTCTCAGTTTACGGATACCAATTTGACGAATATAGATTCTTACCGGTTAATGAGTTGAGGCAAGTTGTCCCTAAAGTCGAATGTGCCACCCGACACTTCCGTTATAAACTCTTCCTGTCTGTATTTAGCGAGCGCTATACATCAGGTATCAGTGAGAACATAACACGTTTCCAATTTCAAGCTCATTCAGCGGAGGATTACCTCGAAACAGTTATACACTTCTCTGTACCAGTAATTGCTATTGTTCTGGGTGATTTATTAAAAATTACGCGTACTCGTTGTCTCAAATTATTAATTATCGCAGGGAAAAAATAAAGTACTGAGCCAAAGCTTTCCAACATTATTCATTCGAGACTACGGGGAAAGAGACCTTGGGGCGAACAAAACGACTCAAAATTTGGATACTGGCGCTGGTGCTTGGAGATTAATTTTACAAATGATGTAACACAAAAAATGGCTGCATTTTCCACTCCAATCTAAAGTACATATATAAGGAGAGTCCGGACATGTCGGTAACTCTGCCATGCTAAGGAAAAATACCGTATGAGCATTCGAGAGTTGCCAAATTTCCTTCGATAAAGTGTTTATTTTTGAAGAAAGTGATGAATACTTTTCCTTGAAATTTTCAGGAACTTTAGGTGAAATTGCGAACAAAATTATCTGAAAAATTGGAAGGAATATTAATAAGTTCACCAGGAAATTTGTGTTTTATCAAAGGAAATTTGGCAACGCCTGAAGGCTCTTACGGCGATTATCCTTAGCACGGCAGAATTTTAAGGTTAGATGATGGGGTTGTTAGGGCCCAAAAGGATAGCCAATCTATGCATTCAAATTATCCAGTGATTCATTAATGCAATTGTTACGACCAGTTGTTACGGTAAAGCACGTATTGACTTAGTTTTTGTAAAAATTTACTAACTTTTGAGGAAAAACGGTCATTTGTGAACATTCTTAGCCATTCTGGTTTGATATTGGGATCTGAAGATTGGCAGTGACATTTTTCGTTTTCAAAGGTTTCCTGCTGTTTTGGGCCCTAAGAGCTCTATATTTCGACATATTCGTACTCGAAATCGAATTAATTTATTCTTAGTAAGCAACGATATTTTCATCAATAATTCTCTTTTCGGTGGTTAAAATGTTTGTTGTCCATGTTATCCTGTGCCGTCCAATTAGCACCTCTTTGCTAACATTTCGGAATGTGCGAAGTTAGTCGTCGAGTTATTCGGGTTTATCATGCGCCTGAATAACATTATGATTGACTCAAATTCAATATAAAATTGGAAAAAAGCATAAAGGCACTGGCCTATCACGCACCGAAATCTCTTCTCAGCCCATTTATGGTGGAAAGCCTTTGTTCTTAGTCGTGTAGCACAGTCTCCACAGGTGCTAATCTGAGAATAACACTCAACCAGCTGATCAAGGCTCAGCATTCTTTCTTTTTGAGCATCCAGCGAACGGCTAACTGAGCGATACCTTTAATCTCTAACACATCTACCCCTCCCGCGAAACAAAACAAAGACGACACCTTTAAACAAACCTAATAATGCGGCTGTCACTCGCTCAAAGGTGTAAAAGAGCCCCAAAAAAGGGATGCGGAGAGGGTAATTTACCTTATCTGATACAGCGGAAAAAGATCCTCTGAATGGCGCCTAATACCTTGAGCGGCCTCCTTTTAAATCCGCGGCTCCTTGGTTCCTTAAAACTCTCAACCTTGTTTTCTACCTGTCCTGAACCTTTTGCAGGAAAACATCAACTTTCGCACCCTGTGTTCCATCTAATGAGGTAGCAGCTAGGGTGTAGACAGAGGTTGATATTATTCCGTCATGTCAGTTAAAATAAATCCTTTAGTGGGAAAAACATAACTGCGATTAATTTGCAGCCTTTTCTGGACTGACGAAGTATGCTTTTCAAAGATTCAGATTTTATTGGATGGCTACTATGTTACATTCGTTCATACTTTTATGCACAAAAATATTATCAAGCGGGGTTTTTCAGTTTTTGAACGAGTAGGTTAGTGATATGAGATGATGGGGCTCGTTAAATTTTGCTTTCAGTTCAGTATGTTGAAATAATTAAAATCGATATTTCATCTTATTAAGAACGTCCAAGCACCTTCTGTATCGACTGCTCGCCTTTATCCATTAATTATTTAATTTACTCTGTTTTGTTTAATTCCGTTCGCAAAATCCATTCATTGGTCCAGGTATATCAAAATCTAGAAAAATAACTTGGCAGGTTTGAATATACACTAACAACAATATTAAGTCAATATTTATTCACGATAATAGACCTCCTAATATGGTCCTTTTCATCTACTTGCTTGTTCCTAAGCCGTTTGAAAAATAGGTCTTGTTGATTTGGCATTTCGAATTCATAAATACATACGAAATGATATGTATTAAATCACTAGCGGTAACTCGAGGAGCCTTGTACCTTATTGTTCTTTCACTTAACGTCCCTTTGGCATTTTTTCTGCCCTTATTGCTTTAAAGTATCCACGTACAAATGGGTCGACTACCGCCAGTCTCGCATTTGGGTCCTGTTTTAGTGAGTTTCGTATCATTTTGTCGCACAATATTTTTTTCTACCCTTGCGTTAAAGTCCCCGAGTATACATGGATCAACTACAGTGGCGAGGTGTGAATGATCGATCATCGTTATTTCCCATTTGAAGCTGTGTTAAAGAATCGATTACTAAGGTGTTCGTTGCGAATACCCTGTTTATCGATAATTTTTCATAAGTTTAAACGGCAGATCAATCGATATATCGCAAAGCACGCCACGCCACCGCATGCCTTGTGGAAAGTGATAATATGGCATCGCTACAACTCTTGACTCTTTTCTTGGGACGGAAGAGTGAGAGTGAAGATGTCGAGGAATCCTTAAACTTGAATAGAACTCTCAATAGCTACCTCAGTGTTGCCAGTTCACCATAAAAAAGTATTAATTAATAAAAAAACAAAAACAAAATTAATACCCTCTCTCACCACATGAGTCTCTTCCATTAATAATCACCTGACCTCAAACTATCGACAGAAATGTGCTTGTCGTAATTTTATTTCCGATTTGTACACGAATCGATGAAGAATTGCGTGCAAATTTTTTATTGCCTCATCTGAAACTGCCTAAATAGCTGATTTTGCAGTATTTTTTATGTTTTTTTTTTCTGATTTGGGAATTAGTAAAAAAAAAATTTAAAATTGATCAAATGCACCGCCTAGTGATGTCATCTGGCGGCTTTTCCCATTTAAACACATGTATTTTAGCAGATTACATCATTTCGTCATATCTTCTCCAATGATTGTTCAATTCATGAACCAACGGCATCCTCGTGTTCAGTTCACTTAGTAGTTTCCACTTAAACACGAAATGCATTAAATTTCGGATACCTGCAAATTCTCTATCGAGCGTTTGACCTCGCTCTTAGACTCCTCGAACCACGAATTCGACGTCAAAATCATCATTTCCCGGGGCGGGTTGGCAACGTCGCACGCTCCACCCGCGCACGCACCGTGCATATACTCATCTTCCCGGCGCGGCGCGGCGGTTAAAAGTAGAATGTGAGAAATACCGAATAATTGTAGCGTTTTCGCGTTGTTAATTATAATTAGCACGATGATGGCCGGCGGAGGCGCTAGGGACGCGGCGGTTCAACGTCACCTGGGACGTATACACGTACACGTCGCTGTCTGCTCCTTTTCAACGAAACAGAAAGTTCGATGTTTTTGAAACTCGTCCGACGGTTTCGTCTCTATTAAGCTCCCACCTCAGTCATTTCCCTTTTGTTTTAGCCGCCCCCCTCCTCTGCCCTTCCCCGAGATCGTTGAGTCCAACTTACTTATGGACACGTTTGGTGAGATGGGAGCATTTACATTTCGGAATGAGCCTTGTTTATGATATATTTAATACACTATCAGGGCTCCATGTCGAATGGTGGATGGTTTTCTTTCGAGTAAGGCTGTACAGGTGTTCTGCAGGGTCCTGTCGAAGGAGATGACCGTTTGGAATTTTTATTGGATGGGTCAAGCTTTGGTTCAAGCACGGATCTTGCTTGCTCTGATACAGTTACAGGATTTTTCGTGTGTACAACTTGAGTTCACACATACTACTGTTTTTTAGACAAACGTTGTATGGACATGCAGATGTTGCCAAGTTTTCTTTCATAAGCTGATAATTTTTTTTTTTTTTTTTTTTTGGAGGAGGGAGACTTTGATTTTTCGAAGAATTTTACTCACGGTTTTGTCCGGTGTTGCTAATTCCATAAAGCCCGAAAATTCTTTATTGAAATACTTTGAAGCATATTTCATATCGATGACTCAAATGAAAAAGGCGTACCTTCATTATAAAGTTAAAAATCTCGATGTAGTTTTATTAATTCGAAGAGAACTAACCAGAATGCCCCTTTGAAATTATTGTAATCATTGTTCAATGAAAAGATGAAACTCTTAGCGAATTTCAAGAAAGACTTTTGAGTGGTTTTCCTTCAAAATAAAATAAAAACCAAGCCGTTATTTTCAAATTTGCAACTAGAAATACACTTATTTTTACTTTGGCTTTCGATATAATCTCACACTTCATACACTACTCAACAAGCGTGCTAATTATGTAGCCTTAATGAAAATCGATGGCGGGTGCATTGCAGTAACTTGTATTGGAATTACGCTTGCTCTAATTTTTGTTGACATCGCAATATTATGTAATTGAAAATGTAAGTTATACGCATACTAAGAGTGCTAATTAACATTGGGACCCGTGCGTAAACACAGAAAAAAATCAGAGTCATGCGGATTTGAATATTAATGAGACCAGGATATCACTATAATAACGAGAAAAGCCACTGGTTTCAGCGTTGGACAAGTATTTGCTCTACATTTCCGCAATCGGGGATAATCATTGGCCCTGCCATATCTGAGTCATGCCTAAAAGTAACGTGTGTCTGTGAGAATTCATTATCAAGGTGTCAATTATAAGGACAACCTTCGTGGTTGACATTAGATGGAAGTTTCGGGAATTTTGCTCATTAATTGCACTAATTAGGTGAACACTTCGCGGTATGACAATTACGTTTGCAAATTCGAGATTTTCGTTCTTAAAGGTCCTGTTATCCATTTCATGGAAGCAGGTTTTTTCATTCAACATTTTCGATGCATTTCCTTCTTTCGGAGTAAGGTTCTCTCATAAAAATTTCGGTACATTTAATCTTTCCCTGATATTGATATAGCAGGAATGATCCTGGGTAGCCAGTAAAGATCACCTACATTTAATTATCAATCGAAGCTCACACGGTTTGATCCAAAAATTGTGCATTAAGTTCACTTACTCTGAAGCTGTCTCTTGAAATAATTAAGACAAATTTCCGGTATAATCTTTTTGAAGCAAAAAATAATATTAAAGATGTCTTGCATATGCAAATGCATTAAAAATTGAAATTTTTAAGTGGAAAATAACATGCAAATACGAACAAACTTGGAACTAATGTACTAGGGTTCCTGCACGTTCTATGTTATACTTGCAGGACTTTTCTGTTGTGAGGAAAGAACTTCGGTCGTGAACTCATAGTACTTTATCCTCATAACGGATACTTCTGTGACTGTAACCGAATAAGTGCAGGAGCCCTATGAACAAAACTATTTTTTTTTCAAAGCGCCCTCTGGGGATCTGGCAGTGTGGCGGCCAGGGGGTTTACCCCTTAAGCTCCAAGACCTCCTAAATTTGCGTATCTGGTAACGCTTAGCTCGAGCGTTCTACTGGGCCGATTTTCATGATTTTTGCGGTTATCGACAGGTGATAGTCTGTAGATGAGCCCGTTTTAATCAGATTTTGGAAATAGAATCCAGGTTTTTTATATACGGGTAGACTAGGGAGCTCAAAAAGGGGGGCCAATATTGAAATTCCCGCCAATGAAAAATGGAAATTTCAAATTTAGCGGCAAACTGACCTAAGCGGGAAATGTTTATTCTTGGTCTATTAGGAGGGTAAGGTAAGTGAATCGAAGGTATGCGCCTTTGCTACAGACTATCCAAAAGTGACGAAACGCTCCGTTCCGTTCGTTCCGTTTCGTTTCAGCCTTCGCGTGAAGTTTGAAATGAATGCCGATTTTTTATTCGATTCTTATTGGTCCAATCGCTCCCGGCTAAAGGAAGATTGGACAAATGAGAGTCAGGTATGAAATCTTTCAATTTTTTTTCTGTCGTTCTTTTGTCGAAGCGGGCTTAAGAGAGCGCGAAGCGCCCGGGGATTGGGCCGCGTAGCGGGCCAGGGGCATAGCCTCCTTGCTTAGTACGTGCAAAAAGACGTCTGATTACGTGGGATTTAAATTTTCATGCAGCCGAGCTGTAAATGTTAGACACGCTGCCGATTAGCGCGGCAAAGTTGATTGAGAACGACGCGGTAATGACGCGAAGATAACGATCAATCCGTAGCGCTCTGATTTTTCAATAATTCAACGATGATTTATTTTCCGAGTCCTGGGGCTCTGCCTCCGAAGCGAGCAGGACGCCGCGTATCGATGGCGGTTTCGAATTATGCCGCTGATTTTGGAGACAGGATGTTCGGCATGGCAGCCTCGTGAAATAACTCCAACGCCCACGTAGCTGCCACTTACAGGTAGCATTCGGGTAGATCATCCACCCGCCGGCATCAATCAACCGATAAAGTTTACTGGAACACAGAGAAAACTGTCTTGTTTTATCATCGGCGATGGACTAGTAAAACCATTGCTCCGGCTGATGAGACAACGATGTTCGTCCATATTTCCCTGTCTGGCTGTGACGTCAGGTCGTCTGTCCTGTGGTGCCATATTGAACAGGTTAATGCGCGTGCCAGGGAGGCCCTCGCGATCGCTACAACGCACCGTTAAAAAATAGACAAGAGACCCTCCACTGGCCTTTGGAAGCTTTTACTTTCGGGGATCCAACACTTCCCTATGGACAATTAAAAGGGAGCAACAGTCATCACCCTTTTTTCGCCTGTTGACCTACCTACGTGGTGGATGATGAGCCTCGGATGACGTCATGAGCCAAACAAGTTTCCCAAACTTGTATCGAGCCCCGCTGTTTTTAAATCAATTTGATTTAGAAAATGAGAGGAAGGGGACGAAATTGTATTCCTTACTTTAAAACCATGTTTGCGAGGTAGACTGTTTCTAAGAAGACAATAAAAACCAATTTATGGCCAATTTTCAGTGAGCGATAAATTCATCCCAATAAATTTTGCACAAGTGTGGTGACGGTGACAGATATATGGACCTATTTATTCTAAAAGTAACTATGTAGCACGTAAACCCTATAAACGTAGTTCCTTTTAGCATAAATGCGCTCAAAGGCTGTTTTCTTACCCGTTACAGATTTTTCAAAAAAATTTCATTCTGACATAATACTTATTGAAATATGTTTGCCAAGCTGACAACGTTGAGGGGCGAATGAAACCACCCTCTGTGAGTGGGATCACACCCTTAATTCCTCGAGGACTCTGAATTGCATTTTACAACGAAAACATAGGTTATCTATAGGATGAATACCTGTTAGCAGTGTTACCTGTGCCAGCGCGGAGAATTAAAAGAAGTGGTCTGGGACGCTGTTGTCAGATTTCTCCAAAAAAATTGCACAGTGTTACGTATACGAGAATGAAATGATGTTGATAGTGGCAATCTCGTCTAGCTAAGGGTGGTTTATTTATTGCACCATCATGATTATCTATGGAGACTTCTCGAAAGCATTCAAATTGGGTCTCGCGATAGGGGTGAGAATTGAGAGAGGCATTTATACAATCTCGTTAGGTTTGTAGTGCTTTGTCCGAGAGGGCCAAGTTGAGTAATGATGGATCAATAGAGTCCAAGGTCTCGTCTACTGCCCAGTTTGCTTCCTTTTTACGATGTTTTTAAAAAATCCCAAGAGAGCAGTATTGTGAAAGACCTCTAAAAGTCCTTCTTCGTCAGTTTTTGTCGACATTCATTTCGTTCAACGCGAAGTATGGAGTTCTTTGACTGAAAATCTAACAAACAAATAGCAAGTATTTTGACTTTTTTCATTTTGAGCGCACATAAGAAAATTGGGACCTTTGTAATAACTTACAAAACATTTCAAGTGGTTTACATTGATTTATTTCCCCGTTTAGTTCATCTGATGGATTAAACATGTAAATGTTAGACGAAATAAGTAAATACGACTCTGTAGTGTCAATGTCTCGCAATTCAGGACACCGCACCATCCGCACCAAGAACAGCCAAGAATCGACAAGGCCAGCGTGTATTAAGGCTATTTTGATTGTAAACTTCCGTCGCATTTCTAAGGCGCAATGATACAACTATTTGAACTCTCCGGAATGCGTTTGAAGGCGCATTTGAAGGCGTTTTCAAAACAGCCAAGTTCCGATATCTAAATTATCGTTTTGCACAGTTCATATTCCTTTGCTTTCATTTCTAACCACTTGTTTATGTATAATCCTCTCATGAAAATTACCCATTTGCTAAATATAATTCTAGCTGGAGCGCATTTTAGCTATGCATTCACCACTGCAAAAATGTCAAAGGAAATCGACAAAGCCAGCGTGTATAAGGCTATTTCGATTGTAAACTTCCGTCGCATTTCTAAGGCGCAGTGATACAATTATTTGAACTCTCCGGAATGCGTGAGGTATCACGCCGCATTAGAAGGCGTTTTCAAAACAGCCAAGTTCCGCTAACCGGATTATTGTTTTGCATAGTTCCTATTATTATGTTTTATTCCTACCATTTGTTTGTTTTCAATCCTCCTATAAAAACTACTAATTTCCTGAATACACTTCTGGCTGGAGCGCATTTTAACTATGCATTCCCCACTGCAAAAATGTCAAAGGAAATCGACAAAGCCAGCGTGTATAAGGCTATTTCGATTGTAAACTTCCGTCGCATTTCTAAGGCGCAATAATACAACTATTTGCACATGGTTCCGTTTGATAGAAATGTGTCCATTTCGTCTGCAGAGCTTCAGATGATTTCAGACTGGTGACTTTCGTGTAACTCCTCTTAGGAGAAATCAGCCCATGTCTAAAACGACTAACTCTGACAATAGCGTGCGTCTTAAATTGCGCGTGAGGGCCAAACCCTATGAGAACTAATGGCTAAGCAAACCTCAAGCGAGACTCGGCTTCAAGCCTGGTTTACATTAGCGAGCAACTTTACGGAGAAGACGAGCAGATCCAATCGACAACCCAGGATTCGATCTTTCGACATCAATAGATCGAAATTTAGGCTAGTGATTGATTGTGAGTCCCTCGACGGCTTTTGCTGGTGTTGATCGTGTCCATTGTAAACTGGGTCTTAAGAGCCTCGCTTCGCTAACACTTGGATCCCCACATGCTGATTGCAAACTCGATCATGAACTTCGAGGCGAGAAAGAGGAGGTAGCTTTTTCGAGTAAAACAAATAGTTGAAACAAAAATTTGGATCCAGCGCGGTAGAGCTATTAAGTTTTGCTTGCGTCAAAAAAAAAAATGGGTGGTTTATACTTAGGAGCTCAATATCTCCTTCACTACCGTTCAAAATTTGCAACTTACTGATTAAGCTGCCTACAAGATATATGTGTCTTGGAAGATTGATTAAAAGAGCACACAGAGAGTATGGAAAAAATTAGAAGCAGCCATTCCAAAAATTACACGAGTTTCTCTCTTTTGAGGCATGTAATTTCAAACATTACTCGAAAATGTTAATACTACATGCCTTTGATTCACTTTTGCATGAAATTGAGACTATAACATCTTAGAACGGAAATTTTTAAGCCACATTCAAGTTGAAAAATACTCGAAATTGCGGAAAAATTGCTTTGGAGTTTGAGTAGGGGACTCGACCCCCAAATTTTCGGAGATTCTCAAATTCCCCGTATTTTAAATATTCAGCCAAATAAATATCATCAGTATGTACTTTCAATATTTTGGTAAAAATCTCTTCATAAAAAACGCGAAGCACTAGGGGTTGAGGATAGCGTTACGTCATTTTGTTTTTAGGGTGTTAATGAATACAGACCTAGAACAAAAAAAAAAAGTTGCAAGGGATGGTCGAAAAATTCCGAATTTAGCGTAAAGTATTTTATGAACGCCCCCTCAGATAGATCTGCTGGCCGTCCTAAGTAAAATCGCCGTACCTCCATTCAACAGTTCATCAATTATTTTCCTGGGAAATGCTGTTCTACAATAAAACAAACAAATATTTATCCGAATTTTTTGGAATGACTCTAGCATACACCGTAAGGAGCTTTAAATGAAAGAATAAACCCTTGTGGTCATTGGGTTTTCTGGTAATAAAGCAGTATGTGAGGGAGAAAAATGTAAAATGTGGAATGGAGTTACGGCGTTTTTACTGCGTAGAGGGCAGAGATTGTGCACCGAAAAAAAAAGATGCTGATTTAAAATTCTGGATGTAAAGAAGCGTGCGACAACTCACAAAACGCTGAATCAACAGATACAGCAGTTACTTTAGCAATTTCAAGATGTAAAACTAACTGCTGCGGCGGTTAATTCAGCGTTTTGTGAGCTGTCGCACACTTTTTTACATCCAGAACGTTAAATCAGCATCCTGTCTTTTTGGTGTGCGTATACGCATATTTGAACAGGCAGCAAAGTAAAAGGTAACTCATTTCGTAGCATAACATCGGTATTACTCCTCTCGACTATTTTTAGTTACTTTCGTTGACTACTGAAATCTGGGAGGACCCGCTCGTAGCTGATTACCTCGTAATTTCAGAGACCCGACGACGACGCGAGCTGTGTCCAAGTAAAAGTGAAAGATGAGGAACCGAGTAAACGGTGTTTGAACTCGGTGCTCCAGCGCATACTGGATCCGCCGCTCCTATGACATAAAGACGTATCTCTATTAACACATAAACCCTGGAAAGCATAGAGTTATACGGAGAACAGGGCTCATGTGGAAATCGAAATACGAATTGCTGATACCCGATGAGTATCATTTACTCCAAATTAAACTCGTGTCGATGCTCGCGTGGCTCGTCTTGTGAATTTGTAATTTGAGGGAGCCGGCCGGCCCGGGCTCACAGATTACTTCCGTCAAATTAGCCGGAACGGATGAGGATTAGGATGAGGCGACAAATGACGTCGTGGCCGTGGTGCGTGCTCAAAACAAGACGCGGAATCGCCGATTACCGCCTGAGGTGTAAAAAGTCGGTAGCTGGCATGACGTCACATTCGTTCGAACGACTAAAAATCACCGTGTACTTCTTAGAGGTAACTTGGAGCAGTTATGTAGGAAGAGCAGGGTGACAAAATTTCACGAGTTACACCCTCCTGAAGCCCGTGTCCTACGATCAAATGAACCTATCAAATACTCATCAAATGCAAGATGGTGACAGGTTTTCGCGCAAGTCCGCTATCAAATGTTAGCGGGCCGTCAAATGTTGATGAACCCGCCATCTTGCATTTGATGAGTATTCGATGGGTTCGTTTGATCGTGAGACACGGGCTTATACCACGCTATAAAGGGTGTTCCAGAATTAATGCGTCAGACTTCAGAGATCGATTTTTTGGGTCGAAGTGAGACTCTTTATTTGTAAAATTTTTTCTGAAAATGCTTTTTTTCAACGCTACAACCCATAAAAGTTAAGGATTTTCCTCCGTAATTTGTACCCCACCGCAGGAGGCAATTTCAGGAGCTTTCGGAGAATGATCTATTTCTTTACCCCGCAATTAAGAGCTTTTCCATCAGTTTTTCGTAAAACACGCAGCTTACCTATATTGTATCAAAATTTTGAGGGCTTTCGCGTGGTGCAGTCAAAATTAAAAAAAATTTCATCGACTCAAAAGTTACAACCCTTTTAAAAGCACAGATGTTGCGTTCCGTCTTTCCACAAAATCGTCGGCATCTGAAACCACAAAAAATGAAAAGTAAGCTAAAAGTAACCGCTAGACAGCGATTTTCATTGGCATTTTACATTTGGCGCCGGAGTTTCGTGCAAATTTCGGGGGAAATCATCAACTTTGATGCGGCCAGAAGCGTCAAAAAAGGGCGTTTACAGAAAAAATTGACAGACATAAAAATCTTATTTTGACCCAACGAATCAATCCCTGAAGTCTGGCCCATTAACCTTGGGACACTCTGTATGTTATCTCTGTTTGTAGCCAAACTATCGGTCCAGCGAAGTCCGGCGAAAGGAGTCGAGCCCGAGCGTTACCGCAAGGCGTTACCGGTGCGTTGACAGAGGCGACCCGCGCGAAAATCCAGGCCCGGTGTCATCTTGGCGACTCTCACGTAGCCGCGCCGAAGCGCGAGCCACTCGCGCCAGCCGGCGAACGAACGCAGGCGGGAAGCGCGTCGCGACGCCGACACCGACGCCGCGGCGCTTGGCTCAATTACCCGCGGTATGCACTTAAATTCCTCGGCTCTTAACAATACGAGGGACGGGCGAGTTTCGAGAAAAAGGCACACTTAACCACCGCACTCACACACTCACAGGCGGACACAGACATATTCGCCAGCCCGAGCTTTCCGTTTTTGAATAATAACGTTTTCGAGACGCAACAAGGCACCACTTTCCCTCTCCGTGCGGCTGCGTTGCCGTTCCCAAAGTTGCAAATTTATTTAGTTGATTTCTTGGATAGAAGAAGGGACACCCTAAGGTTTCCGGAATCGACACGATGACTGCAACCCTCCTCTTCTACCGTCAGTCTCACAAATGGCTCTTGTTTTAATGATCGCTAAATCAATATATAGTATCGTCATTTTTTTCTACCCTTGCGTTAAAGTCTCTACGTAAACATAGCTCAACTGCACATGCATCCTATTTAAAGGAGTACAGAATCATTTCATGATATTGTCATTTTTTTCTACCCTTGCGTTAAAGTCTCCATGTACAAATAGCTCAACTGCGCATACATCCTATTTTAACGACGATTGTCGGAGTTTTTCTAGCCAACGTGCATTAAAAATAATGTATTTCCTTCGGAAAATACACTAATCCAGCATAGAGCTGATATTTAAATGTGAGGAAACTCACACACAAGTACAATTTTCCCTCGAAGTGATACCCTGTTCGGTGCAACACCGGTAACAACCATTCAGGCAGCACAGGAAAAAAAAAAAACACATTGAATCTAGAGTCCAGACTCTTAAAAACATCGACAAGGAAAAATACTCTTGATTCAATCAGATTTAAGCTTGAATCAAGAAACAAGCCTCTTAATTTGAGCGGATTTCCTTTTGATTTACGCTTAAATCTGATAGAATCAAGAGTCCTTTTTCCTGTCAATGTTTTCAAGAGTCTGGACTCTAGATCCAATGTGGTTTTTTTTCCAGTGAACTTCATTCAAAAGTCGATACACCCGAGTCTATAATCAGGTAAACTTATTAGGTCTACTTACGATATTTTTTTCCGTGTATTTACTGTCATTATTATTTTCCTTCAACAGATTCGCTTATTGTACCGTGTTATGGCTTAAAATCAGTTTGAACGTTATACTGCATTATTATTCTCAGTGCAATTAGTAGTTACGCTACGTTTTGCCAAATCTATTTCTGAAACATCCGTCCGTGCGGTAACACAACTTTCCAACAATAGCAGACCCTTTCGATTTTTGATATCCGAGCCAAATTACTCAGTATACCAAGCGTTGCAATATTGCGAACGATAACCTAATATCTTATCTAAATTCTAAAAGGAGTGCGGATAATTTCACTGTAAATCTGGCAAGCCCATGCTTGTGCATGATTGATGCGCGCGCAAGTGCAACTTACGCCGTGCACGCGCATGACGATACCATCCGGATAAATGCCAACTGTGAGAAAAATTTCGCTTTTCAGCCCGTAAAAAACAGTAAAAATATATCGATTTGTGAGCTATTTGGCAACGGCAAGTGTTATTTGTATGCGTCTGGGGTCAAAGAATTGGCACTAAAAGCTCCGAAAGGAAAGTGATCGGTTTTGGACATCGCGAATCCCCGCGTCGCACCGACGACATACTAATCAGTCTTGAAAGTCTTTTTCGCGAGGTTTCCTTATGCAGTTCGGATGGACTTTTGCCCAAAATTTCGACATGGACGTCACTGTTTTAAATTATGAATGTATGCAATCGTCGTGGGTAAAAACCGTACCTTTCAACAGAAAGGAAACTTCAAATGATTGCCAGACCAATCTTACGCGTGTGCAATGGATGGCAAGGGAACGTTTTGCCCGAGATGACATGTACTGTCTAGACTGTTTGGCACTGTGCTGCCATTTTATTTTACCACAGATTCCGAGGTTCCCGAAGTAATTCCAATTTCCAATAGTACAGAGAAAAATTCCGATTTTTTTCAAAAAGTCGGGGAAAAAAATTCCAAAATACGATCGGATTTAGTCCCAAAGCTTTGTTCAATTTATCTAAAAAAGAATCAAATTAGATGAAATAATCGGCGAAACTGACAAAAAACCCGGAAATTCTAAGAAAATTCCGAAAATAGCTGGAAATTCCAGGAATCTCGAAGATTTGGTGTAAAGTTTTGAGAATAGCATTAATTTAGCATTGATTTGGCTTAGGCAAGATAGATCAACAACCTATTCTAATTTTGAATGTGTTATTGCAAAATTTTTAGGTGCGTTTGCTCACATGTATTGATAAAAAAAGTAGATGGAAAGTAATCAGAGGCGAGGCGTGAATAATCGATTATCGATATTTCCTCATTTTAAGCTATGGTAAAAAATCTATTATTGAGGTGTTCGTTGCGAATATCCTGTTTATCGATCCTTTTCCATAGGTTTAAATGGAAGATCAATCGATATATCGCAAAGCAAGCCACGCCACTGGAAGCAATGAACTGCTCCTCTTCTAAGAGGACGTATTTATGCTAAAAGAAACTATGTGCATGGGGTTTGCGTGGAACATAGTTCCTTGTAGCATAAATACGTACATGATGATCATCGCTGAGAGTAATTTGAATGTTCATTAGCTTTTCTCATGAATAAGGCAACTTGTCACACAGGCACCATTGTTCTTCTTGCTTTCTCGATATCAATTTAAAATGATAAAAAACAGATAAAAATGACTAGATCCATGGAACGCTTGAAGATTGAAGTGGAAAGGGAGAAGTCATTATATCTATCTCATTCTAAAACTATTAAAGCAGACTGCATTGTCGTTGCGGTTCTGCATCGGGCGGAAGCAGTAACAGAGTCTAAAACTTTGATTAATGACACGGTCAATTTTGGAAAATATAGCGTGTGATTTGCATTGAAGTTGCACTCCTTTCATAATATAAGTTCCCTCTGTCTCAAAGTGTGCAAGTTTTGCCCCCGTAAATATGGGTCTACGTGAGGTTTTAGTACCTAGGCTGCTTGAGGTCAAGAAAAAGGGGCGGCTTTAGTTGAGGAGGAGGTTTGTTCCAACTTATCAGTTATCACCTGCTGGACTTGTAGACCTTGCAATGGAAGAGATCCAAGCATAAAGATTTTTTAACGTAATGCTTTTACATAAGTTCAGAACTTAAATTTGGTAATTATGTGTTGGTAATTATGGCAAAACATCGAATTAATGAAGTGTTATTCATAATCCATCAAAAAAAGTCAACCGACATTTTTAAGAATTTTCACCTACATCTGTTTCCGAGGTCCATTATTTTTGGACTACAATCAGCCCTATGTGGCTAAAGATGGTTGAGCTGATCAGCAGGCTGATTATTGCGATTGATAGACAGAGCGATAGACAAAAGGAAAAGGGAAAAACTGTGGGATCCTGTCGCTTGAAATGGGAGTTTGTCATAGAAAGAGGGAAAATGGTGGATTAACTACCAGGGTCTCCCGTGGTTTGCCGCTATTCAGTCTAATACTTATAGTTCCTTTGACCTATGCAGCCATCCACTTCCACAAATAGGATTACTAAATTTTCTCTTTGTCTTCTTTGTCTATTGCTTTGTCTATCAATTTCAATAATCAGCCCATAGGAATGTATCCCACAGTGTCCTCACCCTCCCTTAAAAGGTGCTCTACGAGGAACGTCCCTATGCGCTCACCATGTGGACGTATACACACACTCAAGATGAAAGCGAATCAATATCACAGCCTCTGCATTCGCCGGGAAAAAATTAAATTAAAACTCGATAAACGTCAAAGCGGGATGGATTGCTGCGCCGTGTAGGTCTGTTCGCACTACCGTGGTGCGGAAAAACACCACTTGAGCATTCGAACGTTGCCAAATTTATTCTAAAAGGATACAAATTATCTACCAAAAAAAGTAAAACATTATAAAAAGAGCAGATAATATGATCCGGAATTTGCCAGATAATTCAAGCGGAGATACATACTATATTTGGACCGCGTTTAGCAGAAAGGAACCAAGAGCAACATCAGATATTGCCCAATTTAACAGGGCAATTTAATTTTTTACAAGAGGACGTTTGTGCGGATTCTTTTTAATTTTTTTGGTTCGTAAGTTCTTACTATGCGGGAAATTTACTGAAATTTGCACAAAAATCCACACAACCGTTTTCATGTAAAAAATTAAATTGCACATTAAATTTGACGATAGCTGACTTGCCGTGACTTGGTTCCTTTCTGCTTAAACGCCGCACAACGGATCGAGTCACTCAGAGAGGTCGGACATGAAATTTCTAACTATAACTGCACATTTTGATGTTTAATTCGTCACTTTTTAAATTTGAGGGGTGATTCCACAAGAAAATTTCACGAGGAAACCAACGGAACCACTTTTAAAATCCCAAAGTTTTGTATAAATGGAGTTATAAGCTTTTAAAGTTTCCAAATTTTGTCCGACCTCTCCCATTGACTCGATCCACTGTGCGCCGTCCATTTATGACTCTCCCTCTCACTGGAAAAAAAACACATTGGATCTAGAGTCCAGACTCTTGAAAACATTGACAAGAAAAAATACTCTTGGTTCAATCAGATTTAAGCTTAAATCAAAAGGAAATCTGCTCAAATTAAGAGGCTGGGTTCTTGATTTAAGCTTAAATCCGATTGAATCAAGAGTATTTTTTCTTGTCGATGTTTTTAAGAGTCTGGACTCTAGATCCAATGTGTTTTTTTCCAGTGCTGAAATAAATACATTATCGATAGAGATTTAGCAACATTTGGTCGCGCATACGGCGTTCTTTCGTAGAATGTGAGTGCAGCTCTCTACCGTGTGCTCGGGAAGAACCGCGTTTTTACACATGGTTTCCATTGGAGTTACGCGGTTTTTCCTCAGCACGATGGTCCGGATCTCCAGGGTCCGATACGAAGCTGCGGGCCGCGGCTCATTCCAGAGTTGGGATCCTAACCTAATGTAAAATCGATTTGAGCGGGGAAGGAAATAAATATTTCGTCGGAGCAGCTTCTGCTTTTGAAATTGACTTTCTAGCCGCGTTTGGGCGCTACTGATTGATGCACTTTTAACGAGGCACATCAGTTTCTTCCGCAGCGACACTGGTCGGATGAAGCCAAATTGAACAGCTTTTCTTATTTTACGGATACAATTTCATCTGGATGCGCGAAAAAACTGGAACATTTTCACGCGATCTGGCTGGAGTAAGAACTACGGATACTCACGTATATCACACTACGGTCCGGTATATAAGGCGGGACTGTGTTTCCGGTGTGTTGTGTGCTATGGGTGATAGTGGGTGAAATTGGTTCCTCGGAGTGTGTCAGACACCCAAATAATTTAACGGCTAATTTTGAAGACATTCCGAGCAGGTTAGCATTTGATTCAACTAATCATTGATGGGATTCTTTGAAAACTTGTACAGTTGCGGGCTGATGATTGAAATTGATAGAAAAAGCTATAATTATATAAAAGACAGAGGCATGATGGGGTGATCCTATTGGTGGTGGTGGTTGGTTGCTGAATCTTATTCTTTGAATTTTCTTACCTTCTTTGAAACTATGGTAAAGAATCGATTATTAAGGTGTTCGTTGCGAAACACTCTGTTTATCCAACCTTCTCCATAGGTTTAAATGGCAGATCAATCGATGTATTCCAAAGCACGCCACACCACTGCCTCTGAGCGCCACTGATATCCTTTCTTTACAAACAATCATATTACTCGCCTGTAAAGCTAGCAGTCGTGGTGCACATTCTCAATATTCCGGGAAATTTATTTTTAATTTCTGGAAAAATCCGTTTTACAGATCCTCTTCATTTTTCTGCGAGGTGTTTTCTTCGCGGACTTTCTTCCTGAAGCTTGAAAGTAAAGAGTGAAAGTCTGCATCGAAGATTCACTAACCGATAACATCATTCCGTCTTAGCCTGGCACATCCGAACTCCGTTTTGCGGGGTTTGGTTTAAATGAACGCCCAACCGCCTGAAAGCAGATAGGATATTTGGGCATTTTTCTGCCAAACGGAACTAAGTGCATTAAGTCATGAGCCCTGAGACCCATAAGAATATATGCGTTACAGGGCTCCCGTCATAATGCACATAGTTCCGTTCGGCATAAATACGTCCATTTGATCTGCATGTCTTTTAGATACCGTCATCTTTCTGGCACCCTATCTAGGCGTACCTCAGTTTCCACGTGAGCCTTATTTCACACATAGATCCATGCTTTCTGGGGCTCATGCGAGAAGCGAGATAAGTGAAACGTGACGATACGTGAAGGACGATGAGCGTTCCTGATAATAAAGGCGCTCGGCAGACGACACGAAATTTGGACGTATTTATGCTAAAAGGAACTATATGCATAGAGTTTACGTGTAACATAGTTCCTTTTAGCATAAATACGTCTATTTATGGATGGTACGCGCGTTAAAGAGAGGCGCCGTGTTTTACACCGAAAACCGCAACTGCGAGGTAATTAGTATTGCATCAGCATCCGCACCGGTGGGTGGGTGAGCTGCTAGTGATTTTTAACCACCGTTAAATCTAGTTGTCTGGTGCGTTAAAATAGTTCTGTCTTCCGGTTCCTCCTTGGCCTCTAGTCAAAAGATATCCATATTGCCTCAAATTTAAAATACTTGTCTCTGTTTTATTAAAACCTAACGAGGAAGTTGGTTTGGTGAAGAAAAATGAAAGTTCTTCGCATTTAATGAGTTGTAGAATAGGAGAACGCAATAATCAAAACAATCGACATCAGTCGTAACAATCTATTCTATAATATCTTATGTCATTCGAAAGGCAGGAGGACTGATTTTCTTCCCGCTTTAAAGCACCGAAAAAAGAGAACTATTTAGGAGGGCCGCAACTCTCGCACCAGGCATGGAAACGTATTTCGATCGTTAGAGCTTACAGCTTAACGTGAAACGGACTACATTTTGCAATTAGGAACTATATAATTTCTGACTCCTTTTAGAAACAACGTATATATCATTGTTTGCCCAATGCGCATAATTATTTTTACGGATAAGCCAGAAATTGTAATTCCTAATTGCAAAATGTAGTCCGAATGATTCCTTTAGGGGAGCACCTTAGTCCTTTGATAGCGGTCCAAATAGGATCAACCATAGTGCCATGCCAAGGAAGAACACCGTAGGAGCCTTCGGACGTTGCCATGTTCTCTTCGATAAAACGAATTTACCGAGAAAATTGTGAATATTTTTCTAAGAACTTTTCAGAAAGATTCGGCAATTCTATACAGAAAAGCTGAAAATTTCAAGGAAAAGCATGCCTAACTTTCCTCAAGAATACACGCGGGAATACATGGTTTATCCGAGGAAATTTGGCGACTTTTGAATGTTCATACGGCGTTGTAGCATGCTTCCATGCTGAGGAAAAACACCGTCAGAACATTCGAGAGTTGCCAAATTTCCTTCAATAAAATGTTTATTTTTGACGAAAATTAAGAATATTTTTCCTTGAAATTTTCATGAACTTTAGGTGAAATTGCGAAGATCATTGTCTGAAAAATTGGAAGAAAAATATTCATAAGTTTACCAGAAAATTCATGCTTTTTCAAAGGAAATTTGGCAACACCTAGAGGCTCATACGGCGTTTTTCCTTAGCAAGGCAGCATAGACGCAGAACAAACCGAGCTAGAGAGTTCAAATCATCGGTGGAGATAAAATCTGCACTTGATTTAATTGACGATATCACCACGGTGAACGCGTGGCGAATTGATCTCCGACTTAGGTCTCACCATCAACGACGTTGAGGAACTAAATCCACATTGCAAGTCATCCTCAGGCTCCAGGTACCTTCACTGGTCATCCCGATGGATACTTCTACCATTCCGGACCACGAGTCGGCACCCACACCGTATGGAAATCGATAGCCCCGTCGGCTTATTTTAAGAAATTAATGTTAAACGGCCGCTCGCCGCGCGGAGGGGGAATTAGCGTTGGATCGAAGCGAAGAGTTAAGCACACAATAGATGCGCTCGGATCTGTTATTCCGTTGTCTCTGGCAGGGCCCAATCCCAATGTGACGTGCTATATGATCCGAGGCACGGTCAAGAAGTCAACTTTCTCCCTTTATTTTTTCTGAGGCTCTGTCCACCGATCTCCACTACCGCGTTGTTTTCCTACAGCATATTTTGGCGCGGTGTTGTCGGATGAGGGGGGAATCGTGAGTTTGACAACGGGGGCAATGGCGTCTTCCGACTGAAAATTTAGACGATTCACGACCAAATTATTTGGTTGAAAACAACCTAACTTCTCAATTTTTGAAAATTAGTCCAATGAACCACTAGACAAGGTCGGAACTAATAGCAAAAACCAAAAAAAAAAAATCCCTCCTCAAAATTTTACGAAAAAGACGATTCTCACAATAGTAAGTTCGGATATAAGGTCCTGAACGAGTTATTAACAAGTACCTCTAACACAGATCAAATGGAAGTTAGTGCATACCAATGACGTCACTTGTGTTTTTGTCATTGAACCAATGCTAATTGTAAACACTGATATCTTCCTTAGGGGTTGATTTAAAGAATTCTCATTTTGGGAATTGTTTTCCTCGCAAAATTTTGAAGAGAAAACATGCTCAATTCATACCTTGTCTATAGACTCTAGAGGCTCATTGCGGCGTAAAAGGCTCCCAGACACCAGACACGGTTTCCATTCCGAACTGCGGACTGATGATTGACATTTTCGCTTACTTTCTTACTCCTGCGTTTAAGTCTCCAAAGATGCGCATAATGACATTGGTCTACTACACGCATAGCTAATTTCTCAAAAGCGCCCAAGCTGGCAGATCACGTATCTAGCATTGCCTCGAATTAAAGCTGAATCATTTAGCTTCACGAGATCTGGCAAGTTAAGTTCCCATATGTGATTCCTAGACATCTGTGATCTATGCGAAAACAACTTTTGGAGGAGAGATGCAGGTGGAACATGAGAGAAGACCAGTCTTTCGACTAAACTTGAATCCTCTTCTAATATTCAAGCAACTTTTAAAAAATATGAAGGAGGATTTTCGATTCCTTAAATTCAAGCCTAGTTGCTTTCCACATACTACAATAATGGTCAAATTTAAGCAGCGTTTATTTTACTCACCTTAAATTTATGAAATCAACTCATCTTAATACACGTGTGAAGATTTCAATTGAACTAAATTTCGTAGTTAGGAACAAACTACAAGTTAAAGCCAATCCGTATAAACACAACGATGTATAGGAAAACTAATGGTGCATATACGTCGTCTCTAAACTGAGCCATATATTGTAGTTCTAAGTTGCAGTCTACAGTTCAATTGTCTCTCTTTAAAACCTACTCAAACATGGAACGTATTAAGAGCGTGATATTAAAGTTATGAAAGTTAAAAAACATGAAAAAACTTAAAATTCACCTGAAATTGTCTGCTTCGTTTCATCATTGTCTCCTCGTGGTTAAATAATATGGATCTCTTTAATGGTCATCGAAATGATTATTAGGAAAAAGTCATATAGCAGGTGTCGTTTAAGTAACAATTCTATGCTAATTTAAGAACAACGGTTTGAAAAGATACACATCAGCCATATTGTGAACAACTCATCTGGAAAATGATGTCTTCGAACAAAGACTAAAGGTTAACGACACATAGCGGAACCCATGACAAAAGTGCTTCAATTTTGTGATAAAAGGCTCAGTGGAGCAAATATTCATCGCTGTCAACTTAGGATAAATCTACTCTTGGCGAAAATGGATCCTTATACTCAGAATACGAATCAGAAGCGGATCCAGCAATTTGGCAACACCAGATTTCCTCTATTTAAAGCTATGTTAAATAATCGATTTAAGTCGGAGCACCTAGCCCCTCCAAGACTCGATACATTTCCATAGATTTAAATGGAGAAAAACAATGTTGCCAATTTGCTGGATCCGCTAATGATACGAATATAACAGGGCCGATAAACAAAGTATGAATTGAAGCACCATGTCGTAAGGTTTTTCTTCAAGACTTTACGCCAAAAACGCGCGGTTCAAGCAGCAGAACATTCTAAAATTAATTTGAAACGTGCATTTCACTCCATGCAAGGCATCGCAGAACTCTGTTCATTTTTTCTAACTCTGCGTTAAAGTCTCCTAATAATAATACGCTTTCTTTTCAAGATTTTACGTTTAAAACAAATCAAGCGACAGAAAATTGGAAAATCAACTCTGAAGCGAGATATAGTAACGAGTGCATTTTACTTAATCCACGGTAACGGAGAACTTTGTTTATTTTCCTAACCGTGCGTTAAAGTCTCCAAGCAATACTTTTTTAAATCGGCCAGGGATCATTCCTAACTGATATTTTTGATCCTCTTCCCGCTCCCTTCGACCCTTGTAAGACTTTTAAAACACAGATCCCTATCCTTCAACGCATAAGAACAAAATGGGGTGGGTAATGCACTCCTCGACCCTCCTCCTAGAGCGATACGTATTTTATAAATAGCCCCTCAGGAATAATTCAAGTCAGATTTTGGTTCAACTTCTTAACTCCCTCACATACTAAATTACAACGACATAAAGTAAACAGAGTTTAAGAGATAGAAACCATGCCGTATCAAAATTAAACCGAGAAAAATCAGTTTCAAGTTGTAAAGTCCTCGATCGGACTCAATGTGACAGAAAAATTTCAACGCCAAGTTTCAAAGCCGATATTTGTTCTTAGCTTTGCATTTTTCGAGAGGAGACGTGCGGCTGTAGTTAGGCGCAAAACTACGGCTTGACTCGTTTTATTTTAATGCATTCCAAAAAACGTAAAGATCGGGACAAGTTCACCACTTGGAAATTGACACTGTTACGTCAGCCCATCACGCTGCATCTCACATCGTGTCTATCTTAACTTCTGCCCGGAAGAATCCGTAATCGTGGTATTCCTCGAACTTCCGAAAAGTTCATTACTGTGGCTTGGGATGGGTATTTTCGTTTAGATTGTTGCGTCATGCCGAAATTGCGTTGCGTTTTGTTCATCACCGATTGTTCTTTTCCTCGAGAAACGCAAAACGCACCGACCCGCGATTAGAAATCAGCCCGTCCCCGACTCGTGTGCTGGCTGTATATTAAAGTTGTGTGATCTCAAGAACCTATTAAGTATATGATCTAAGAAAGATATCGTGATAGTGAGGAAATTCTTGTTGACTCATTTGATTCAATTTAATTTCATTCGATTAATAGGCCACCCCCAAAAAAGAGAATCCTTAAATAACTACTGAGAATGGTGGTAATGGCTAATATTTTAGAAAATGGCAGACGACAGGTTGCCGGTAGTTATCCCTGGTTGAGTTCCTTCTGAAAGAAAGTTCGGAAGGCACCCAGTCAAAGGTGACGGAATTGAATCGGTCAGTTGCGCAGTCACAGAATCGTTTTTTGATGCTTGATTTTTGCGGAATTAGTTAAAAATAAGATCTGCTCAATCAGCAACTTTCCACGTTCAATATTAATCCGGTTATTACCTTTTAAAAAGTCGGGGTTTTTGACGTCATTAACGGCGGTAGGGTCACCCTTGGTTTCTTCCACCTTGCTTTAATTCGATTTTCACGTTGAATAACCTGTGCAAATGTGCGTCACACCGACTGATGAAAGCATACCGTGGAAGAAACCAAGGGTGTCAGTAGCTCGGTGGATGACCGGGATGACATCAAAAGCTCGACTTTTCAAAGGGCGATATCTCGGCTAATATTACGTCGATTCTTGAACGAGCCCCAGAAAGAACGGTTTCGTGCGTGAAACAGAGCTCACGTGGGAATCCAGATTCGCCCTTACGTCAGAAGGATTGACAAAATCAAAGCAAGGTGGAAGAAACCAAAGAAGTCACTACCTCGGTGGATGACGTCAAAAGCTCGACTTTTTAAATGGCGATATCTCGGCTAATATTGAACGTAGAAAGTTGCTGTTTGGACAGATTTTATTATGTTTAGCTACTTTACAAGAATCAATCATCAAAACACGACTCCGTGACCAGTGCAACTGATCAGTTGCACCGGTCATCAGTTGCACCGGTCATCAGTTGCACCGATCATCAGTTGCCCACTCGCACTAAAAAGGAGCTACGGACTCCAATGCCGTGAACTTTTAAGTTAAAAGGCAGCGGTGCCCCCCTGCACGGCAAAATTTCACACTACGCACCGCTGAAGATTCACCTTTATCGATTTTCTCGGGTATTATTGGGGCCGTAGCGAAAAATTTGGAACGGAACTGAAATTTGTGAGGCAAGAGAAGGACGTCACCGAATTGCGTGTTTACACTCACCCGAGAGCACACGGTTTTGTGAGGTGAGTGTACTCACCGATATCTGATTAGCATTCATACGAGCGTATCTTCGATTTACATAAAAACTGAAGGCAAGGTGTAGAAAGTATTTTAGCTACGTGCTAAGACAATAATTCCGATACCGGGATATTTTGACCGGGCGTATTGGCACCGTCTCCGTGAAAGTCGGAGCCTTCCGTCTATTTCACGACACTTTCCTCCGCGCTGATTGCGAACGGCTCATTTAGGGTGCGACTCCTCATTGTTTTATTCCAGCTCCGAGGCATGAATACCTACCGGTAGAAGGAATATTTGACGCTCACTGTAGGGTGAAAAGTTTTGCTCAATGGAGATGTTGCATGTGTGAGGAATTTGCGATTTGACTATTGATTCTAACGTAAAAGTTTGCGAGAAACACGATGGTGCCACTGGTTTTTTCTGAAATCAACTCCCAAGCTCAAAAAGAGCTCTCAAGTTGAGGCCAAAATGGAGGGGATATCCCACGCTATCCTGAGAGTCCACCTCTACATCAAGACAATCTCTCCATGCGAAGATAGGGAGCAAATACATTACCAGTGATGCCGTGGTTTCAGTTTTGGAGTCCCCAAATAAAGTGGCAGCCCTGTCAATGTATTTGACAGGGCTTGACATGTATTTGAGCTTGGGAGATGATCTCAAAGAAAGTCAGTGGCACCATCGTGTTTCTCGCGAACTTTTACGTAAAAATCAACAGTCAAATCGCAAATTCCTCACACATGCAACATCTCCATTCAGAAATTCCCTGATTTTTCAGGGGTTTTGGACGGAATAATTTCGCATGGTTTTTAATTTACATATTTTTACTTTTACTTCTACCCTGACTTTTATATGATTTTTACACTAAAAAAAATAACTCCGGCCGTGGGAGCCGTACTTACCGGCAATATACCATCCGCGTTCCGGGTTCAGAGGCCGAAAGTTCCGATCGTAGCACCCGGAGCAATTGAAACTTTACGGATCCAGCATTCGGAAGTTTCGGCCACTGAGCCCGGAACGGACGGTATGTTTATGTATATATAGCCCGTAACTTTTATGATCTAAGAAACACCCCTTGAAATGGAATTTGTTAGAAAATGAACATCAAAATTTAAAATTTTAGCCAAAAATTTTATGTTCGACCTCTTCTATTAGCTCGTCCCTCTATGCGCCGCCATTTTTGGGCCCTAAGCTCTCCCTAGGGCCCGCTGTCCATACTCGCCCTATAAAGGTACTCTAAAAATGACTATGTCCATTCCATTCTTGGGGGGCCGAATATGGCAGGATAGAACGTTCCCGGTCATTTCAGTATGTGACCCTTTTGGGTCATCTTTACGCTGAAACGGTTGGAGGTTGCAGGGGGACCTTCACCTAGTTACCCCGGACTTGATCTCGCAGCCGGGAACGGCGGTCCAGAGCGGTCATGTTGTGGCCGTCCGTCGTCATTGGCATTGGCATTGCGCCGTCGGCCCGTCAGAACGCAACATGATATCCGAGCTTCTCGCGATGCAGTTCCCACGCTGTTGCCACAGTGGGCAAACAAACCCTACTTTCCTCCGCGCTGTTCAATAGATTGTTAAATAAGCTACGGACTGAAGCATCAAATGCATTTTTTCAGAGGGACAATATATCGATGGCCAAAGTGCGAAACCATGTACCTCAACTTTAAGGAAGAGGAAGAGAAAATGGGCTTGGTAGCGTCTCAGCGGAAAAGTGTATTGGAATCGACCGGTTTTCTTCAAAAGCCGCCGATCATTCAGAAGACTTTCAGAAGTTGTTCGAGTGATTAAAACTCTACGAATTTTATTTCAAGTACATTAAAAGGGTATTTTTCCCTCTCATGTCAGGCTATGTCAGGCAAGACAGCCTTAAGTGCTACCTTCTGCATGCTTTCTTGGCTGCGTTTTGGACGCACAACAGACAAATTCTCAGGTTGGAAATCGACAGCAAAGGGCGCAATTTTACTTTAATGTACTGCACTCATTGGCACTCTAGCGGAATATTGCTTCTTACGGCTGTTTGGTCTGAAACAACCACACTTACGGTTTTCTCACAGCTCTCGTTTTCATACAAATAAAACGAATTAAGCTATTTTAGTGTTTTTAGCAGTTTCAATCGTTTCATCCTAAAGAGATATGGCCCATTTTGAAAGAAACTCGATTTCGAAATTTTGAGAATTATGGCTCTCTTCGCTATCGCGGCAGTATTTCTCCCACCCACCCGCTACGCCATTGTTCTTGTTAACCTAACTATAATGATGCCTTGTTGTTACCTTGTGTTAACAACTATAATGATTTTTAGAAAAAATAAAACTATTATAATTGAATGAAAAATAATATCACTAAGAAGGAGGGACATAAATATGTCTAGGGCAGATTCCTCTAGTTAGGTTAAGCTACCGCCAAATTTTTTAAGTTTGAAGATTTTCTTTTACTACTTTAATTGCATCTAATTTTATTTATTTTTCTATTTTCGTTTCAATTTTTAAAATCAACTTCTATGAATTTTATTTTGTTTTTAAATTTGTATATAAAAAGTCGCTTAACAGCACTTCTTGGCGCTTTGCGACAGCTCACCTCGACTGCCTCCGTTGGACCACAACCCTTCATTCGGGCATCGAGCATCCTTGGCGTTTATCACACAATGTATATGTCTCCAGAAATCTGGCATCGTTGCTCCCTCGTGCGTGGGCGGGGGGCGCGGGTGGTGCGTCGGGCTGGAGGTGGCGCGCGAACCGCGGACGGTCGAGCGTCGAGCGTGTCGCATGGCGCACGCAGCGGGAGCACGCTCCGCCGTGGGACCGGGCGCCGCCGCCGCCGCCGTCGTCGTCGCATCAATGGCACGTTACGTCACACAACTTCCCTGCAGCTTTCACGCTCTGCTCCTCTTCGCATCATTCATCGCTCGACGCCTCTCCCCCTCCTGGCCATCCGCCCCGCCCGTCCGGATATCCGCGGAAATAGCTCCGAGGCGCCGCCGCTCGGGATTCAGCTTATTTCCTCCAGAATTTCCTCGACGTATGTGACCACGGGCTGATTATTGAAATTGATAGACAAAGCGATAGACAAAGAAGACGTAAGGAGCGATCCTATTGGTATAAATGGGTGGTTCCTATGGACAAGGGGGGAAATGATGGACTAACTAGACCGCGTTTAGCAGAAAGGAACTAAGCCACAAGAAATTTATGGACAAAGCTATAGACAAAGAAGACGTAAGGAGTATAGAGCGATCCTATTGGTATAAATGACTGGTTCCTATGGACTAGGGGGGAAATGATGGACTAACTAGACCGTGTTTAGCAGAAAGGAACTAGGTAAGCCACAAGAAATTGATGGACAAAGCTATAGACGAAGGAGACGTAAGGAGTATGGAGCGATCCTATTGGTATCAATGAGTGGTTCCTATGGACTAGGGGAAAATGATGGACTAACTAGACCGCGTTTAGCAGAAAGGAACCAAGCCACAAGAAATTGATAGACAAAAAGATAGACAAAGAAGACGTAAGGAGTATGGAGAAATCCTATTGGTATTAACGGGTGATTCCTTCGGACTAAGGGGGGAAATGATGAACTGACTAGACCGCGTTTAGCAGAAAAAAACCAAGCCACATCAGCTATCGCCAAATTTAACCGGGCAATTTAATTTTTTACAAAAGAATGTTTTTGCGGATTCCTTCAAAAATTGTAAAGAATCTGCTTCGCCTTATGCAGAAAATTACCTGAAAGCCTTAAGATCTGCACAACCATTTTCATGTACACGATTAAACTGCCTAATTTTTGGCAATAGCTGATGCGGCTTGGTCCCTTTCTGCTTAACACGGTCCAACTATGGGGTCTCTCGTGGGTTGCCGTTAGTTAGTCTATTACCTACCTCTGTTGTTCATTGCAACCACCCACTTCCATCGACAGGAGCTCTCTATAAATCCCTCTCGTCTCCTTTGTCCGTAGCTTTGTCTATCAATTTCAATAATCGTGATTATCCGGTGATTGTCATGGCGGCTCGACAGCTCAGCTGAAATCTCAGCCTCTCCGGGGACTGCAGAGCTGAATTGTACATAACCAGGATTATATGCACATAACTTAAGACTGGGTGATCTGCCACCTCAACGGATTCACACTTACACTACGGACACGTAGTTGAACAGCGGGTAACACAACGAAAACTCTACTGTTTTTTCATGACGAACGCATCTTTTTGAGACAGAAACACACGCATGCACACCCTAACAACACCTAATCATTTACTCTTTGAAGGTTCAGCAGGGCAAAAATTCAAGACAAATTGGTAGACAATGGAGTGTAGAATTCATTCTAAATCCGAGACATTCCAGAGGTATTAGTTGCTCACACAGTGGCGAATGGAACTTTCGTTCGGATCTCCGTGAGAAACGCTACTAAATTACTGTGTCACGAGTATCATGTGTGTCGTGCAGCGACACTGGATTGGATTTGTGGGATCTGGTATCTAAGGAACTTCTTGCTTACCCAATAGTAAAGTACAGCATCTATAATTAGTGTTTATTTATTAGGATCAGTAAGAAAAGTTCAATACAGAGATACTAAGGCAATGAGGCCAGAATACTGAGGTCCTCAGCATGATGAAACAGCTAAATTTTTTAGACCTAAATATTCTGCTTTTTTCGGACGAATTTCTTCAATTATCTTGTTCTAATTGTCATTATCTGCAGGCTACCCTTTTTCACGCTTTGCACTTAATGAACGAATTTTTCTAATACTAAGGCCAAGCTAACGGAACTGTTTTCGGTGAGAGAAAAATGCAGTAAAAATAGGGCAGCGGGGAAATGTCTGAACTAAACAATGGGATTTTTGGTAAAATAGGGAATATGCTAGAGAATGTAGAAAGACGCCAGGAAAAAGAGGAAAATGGCAGAATTGTGAGAAAATATCTGAAATAGTGGGCTTAAAATAGAAAAATATGTAAGAGAAAAGGTAAATATTTAAAGAACAAAAAACAAACAAAAAAAAAAACAGAAAAACATCAGAGAAAACAAGAAAATGGCAAGAAAATCATGGATATCTAAACAGATGGAAATATGAAGAAAACGTGAGAAAAAATGGTGCGTTGTCTGGGAGATCAAGGTATGTCAAGGAAAAAGTTCCTGTCAGAGAAATCGCAACCAATAGAGTACCGCACACTATCTGAAGACCAAAGTATCTTAATGAAATCATATCGTTCCCGAAACCACCGCGATTATACAACAGTGAAGGTTGGTCAGTTTTTTCGCGAGGCAGGGAAGATGAGCTTGGCTCTTCCCTCTCCCTTTTTTTACGAGCATACAAGTTTCCACACTGAGACAATGAAAACAAAACTAAAAGTGAAGTCGGTGCCACTGTTGACAGATTTGACAAGAAAATCCCTCGTTTCGCACGGTAGTGTATGGGACCGTGAGCCAGCACCCCAGTCGGCATGAGCGCGAAGTGCTTAGCAAGTTGGCAGGACTCACGCTCTAGACCCATGAGCGAGTGCAGTGCAAACAGCGTTGCTAAATTTCTTGAAATTTCTCCGATTTTAATGCGAGCTAATCAGTGATGTACATGCAATGTACGGATAACCGGAATAATGATATACTACTACGTTTATAAAATCCTGTGGCGAAATCAAAGCTAGAATCAAAGCAATTTAGAGTAAATGATAGTTTTTCCGAAAAATTAGAGGGAGACCGTTGCTTCATTCGACTGGAAGGACTTTTGAAACAAAAAATTTACGGAAGAAGCATTTATAGTTAGTGTTTTAAAACTCTTATCCAGCAGGCTGATTATTGAAATAGGTAGACAAAGCGATAGACAACGAAAACGAAGAGAAAATGGAGCAATGGAGCATTTGCAGATGTATGAACTTAGCTGAATTTCATGTTTAAGATGAATACTAGGAAAACTGAGCACGAGATTATCCTTAGTTTCGCAATTGACCAAATTGCTGACAAAATAACCGAATCTGCTAAAATACACGTGTTTAAGTACACGTGTATAAGGAAAGCCGCCAGATGACATCACAAGGCGACACATTTTCTTACTTTTAAATATATGTTTATACAATATCCTATATCAGAAAACAATTTTGAAAAATACTACGAAAATACTACTTATGAAAAATACGCATTAAGCACTCTCATATGAAGCAATAAAATTCCTATGTGTAAATCCTCCATCCTATTTGTGGAAGCGAATGGTTGCAATGGATAAAGGAGGTAAGGAATAGATAAAGTAACGACAACCCGCGCGAGACCCTGTAGAGTTAGGTCCATCTCTTTCCAATTAAGTCTATAAAGACCTTCCGTTTCAACGAGTAGGCTCACTCCATTTCCTCTTGGTCTTCTCCGTCTTTGCCTTTGTCCATCAATTTCAAGAATCAGCCCAATGGAGATCACGTTTCTGCAGTCCACACTGAAAAAAAATCTCGGTGTATTTACTAAGAAAAGAGTAAAATTACCAAGAATTCAGGGTTCTATTTGATCCCAGTTATTTCTTGGTAAAATTACCATTTATGAAATTGGTAATTTTACCGAGAAATCTCGGTAAAATTCTTGAACTTTCTCGGTCATTTTACTGGACCTTGGTAAAAACGCCAATATTTTTTATCGACTATGGTAGAATTACCGAGATAAAATTGCAAAGTTACCGGGAATTGATTACCAATAAAAGTGGTATTCTTACCTGAAAAGAACAGTAAAGGTACCGGTTTTTAGGTAAACTTACCAGTCTGTCTTGGTAAAATTACCAATAATTGGTAAAAAAAAATGAGATGGTAAAGGTACCAATGGACCTTGGTAAAAGCGCCGAGAATTTTTTTTCAGTGTAGCCGTAAATCCTAAGACCCCGTGCACCGTGCTTTGATGATTCCTCCTTTTTCTTCCCTCAGTGGCAACGTCGCGGGGGAATATTTAAAAGCGAAGCGGGAAAAGGAGAGGAAAAAGTGCTCCGGTGACCCGGCGCCGGAGTACGGGTGACACGGTTCACACCGGATGCTCCGTGCGGAGAGCGCTCAGTTCACAGTTCACACTGCATCTCTTCCCGTCGAACACATACACCCCCCCCCCCCCCCTCATCTCCCCCATGCCCCCCTCTCGCCTCCCGAGCTGGTATTAATAAGAAGAAACCACCTAGCCAAGGATAATAGCGGCCGGGCTAATAATCTACGGAAAGAGAAATTTTGTTTTCATTCAGGAATAAGAATCGCTTTTAGCGGATCGCGCGTGGATCCCTCTGCGCGATGCGCAAAAGCGCGTAATTTCGGTCGAACACCTATCGATGTACGAGTTAAAAACTGCGGTGTGATTGTGTAAATTGCTAGATAAAGCTGGCAATGCGGATATAAACACCTGTGGGCTCATTATTGAAATTTTCGCTTACTTTCTTACCCCTGCGTTTAAGTCTCCAGAGATGTGTTCACACACAATATGTTTATGACAGTAGTTTACGATACGCATTGATGGACATAAGTCAAACTATGCGAGTGACAAAGTTTTCTAAGAGCTGATCATTTGAATTGATAGACAAAACGATAGACAAAGGGGACATACTGAAACTAAAGCTATCCAATTGGTGGAAGCGGGTGGTTATGCAAGGGACAATGGAAATGATTAATAGATATTAACGGCACCCCGCTATCTATCATTTTCTCCCTCAGTCTATGAGAACTACCCTTTTTAACCAATAGGATCACTCCATGGTTTTTTGTGCCTCTGTCTTTTTTGTCTATAGTTTTGTCTATCAATTTCGATAACCAGCCAGTATTGGCCAGAAGCCGGCTGGGTCAATGGTTGTTTCAGACTGAGAAGGAAATTATGGATTAACTACGGGGTCTATCGCGGGTTTTCGTTAGTTAGTCAATGATTTACCTCCTTATTCTATTACAACCCGTTTCCACCAATAGGATCGCTCCATCGCTCCTTCTCTTTTGTCTATCAATTTCAATAATCAGCCTGCTTCTTTAGATTTCCTTGGTTGGACCCCTTACGCACCTTTTTTTTTATGCATTCCTAGCCAATGTTTATTTTTTATTATGGTCTTCAACTATTTTACGGGGGTCTACCTTAGGGTGGGTGAGGGGGGATAGAGGAGTGCGTTACGCTATTTTGTTTTTACTTGTTAAATGGTAGGGATCTACGTCACAAAAGCGTTACAAGGGACGGGGGTCAAAAATGCCGGAAAAGTAGGGTACGTAATCTGCCGTGCTAAGGAAAAACGCCGTATGAACCCTCCGACGTTGCCAAATTTCCTCCAGTAAAAACCGAATTAACTGAGAAAATCGTTATTACTTGTCTCCAAAATTTTTACACAATTTTGTACCAATTTAGTCTAAAATATCTGAAAGTTTAAAGGAAAAATATGCACAACTTTCCTAAAAAATAAAGGTTTTATTCGGGGAAAGTTGGCCACTCTAGAATGTTCATACGGCGTTCTTCGTTAGCACGACAGTAATATAGGGACGGCCCCTACTTTCAGAATTTTCCATACAGCTATGTTTTATTTGTCTGTTTTCAATCATTTCTACTTGACATTTTCCAGTCAAAGAGATCGAATCACGATGAAAACTTACAGAAAATTCGACGAAATGTCACAAGTTCTCATGGAATGCGATGTTTATGAGTAGAAATTTGGCAACTCTTGGATGTTCATACGACGCATTTACTAAGCACAGTGGATCTCTTACTTAACTCTGCGACTAGAGAACAATAAGGATCATCGGGAGCTAATATTGGCGTCGATACTTTGACCAACTCTTTTTGATTACGCACACGAAAAATCCACCGTGATTGCCTTTGTTTTGGAGCGAGCTTGGCCCGTCCGTAAGTGAAAGTAATTCGTTAAGTTGGGCAAGCTCTCCCTTTTCGCGGCGTGTAATTTTTCCCGAAAGTATCATAAAAGCTTTGGATAATAAATGGAATTGGTGGGTTGTAATCCCATTGTCAAGTAATAGGAAGTGTTGCGTTATTTGGTGCTCCGGGATTTTATTTTAGCATTGAAGCGGTAATATGAGTGATGAAATCATCGTTACCACCGCGAGAAGCTTTATAGACAAAATTGCGAAAGGAAAAAGATTGAGGTCTTAGACGCACTGTCTAAAACGCAATTTTTCATCCACTTGAGCACAGTTTCAAAGACTTTAACACATTTCCATAATATAACACACATATAACAATGACATATAACACATCAGGAAAAAAGGCGTGCAGTAAATCTACATTTTCATGAAACGTATAGATTTTCAATATATTTTCCGCAAGATATTTTTCAAAGTTATGGTTACTATTCAAACTTCTTGAATAAAATTCAACAGTATGACTTTCGGAGTAGATCTTTGTAAGAGATTACGATGATTGATATACGAGAAAAATTAAAAGTACAGAAGACAAATTTTGCAGGTTTCGAAATTTTTGAGAAAGGTTATTCTTACCTTCAGGTTTTTCAAAATCATACGACTTCTTCTTTCGTGTTTTTATTTTTTTTCATTTTTTTTACTTTTTTTTCAGTGTCAGTCATTGTAATCATTTGAGAGGGTCTGATTCCAAAGTTTCATGTTGAAATTCACTGAAGATTCGTTAAAATTGTCCTTTTTATGGTGCTGTGATTGGGGCTCCTTAAATATTAAATTCTTAATCAATTAATACCAAAATCTTGATATCACTTTTAGATTGATGATATTAAATTGTGGAGTCACTTATACCTCAGCTTGATACTTAACTATTTAGAATTGACAACACTGCAAGTTTACGCATACGCACCGCTGGTCCAAGTTCGTGAACCCATGCGTGGTGCCATTGACACTGACGCTTAAGTCACGACTTTCGTTTTTAATCCTCGAAGACCGCACAGAGCATAACAAAATAGGAGTTCCGCAGCTTTTTTGGAGTTCCCCATATCTTATATACATCGATAACTGCTCAGAATCTAAGAGATTTCGTAGATAATAACCGAACATAAATACCGATGATAATCAATTAAATACAGTGAAAAACAATTGAAAGGAAAATACAATATTAAAGAAAACTCGTAATAATTAATGATCTGTCTCAAAACAAAGATAAAAAAATAACCAAAATCATAAATAATGAAAGTTCAAGAGTTCAAGAGGAAAATCAATTTCAATTTCTTAAAAATTTGATCTAATTGTAAGTTGCATTGCCAGGAAATTTAAGAAATTGTTATATTCTTGTGTGGTGCGAATGACACCATCTCTGTAAACCAATAACACGGATAAATTGAGTAATACCGACAAATTTGAAATTAAGTTACCAATACAAGGGTCATATCGTAGTAGGGAGGCCTCCAGGACCTGCCACCACCCCCTCCATTGAAAATTCGCTTCACCAGCCTAATATATTTTAATTATCAGCTTAATTTATTTTCAAGGTGCCGATTTATTTACTTGGCCGTTTAATTTCCTCTTAGTTCAGCTACTATATTTTTATTTCTTGTGCGTATCAATGTTTCATTCAATTATACATAGTGAAATGGGGGAAACGGGCCTTTTTAACCCTTTGCTGGTTTGCAAGGAGATGATTAAAAAAGGAAAAAGTATTTCGTCACGCGAGTCAAAGATGTCTAAAACCGCCCCATGCCTCATTCCGTCTTTAGACACGTTTACTATGTACACAAATTGCGCCAATCTTCAATGTCAGACTTATTATGCAAATGTTTTGTGAAACTGGTGAAAATTGCGCAATCTCTAGAGCAAATTCGTTCGGATTTTTCGTCATTTACCGAACGCTTAGGAAAAGGTACCGAGCTGGCGGTCACGGGTACTCAAGCTACTATTGTCATCAGCCTGTGTTATCCACCGATGCTTTTAGCCGTTATTGCCGAATGTGAAAAGTACAATGAAACTGGTCCTCTTCAGAACCATGTTTTGAAGATATGAAATATATATTTTACGAAAATATGGCAAACGCCCCCTAAAAGCTCGGAGTTCCAAGTTTGGGGCTTGGCCCGGGATTAATATTTCTGGTCACGTGCGGGTCCGGCGGATTCTTTCGCTTGGTTGCAACATTGTGCAGATTAATGTGTAAATTTATCGTATAATTTCAAGAGCTTTACGAAATTTGGCAGCTTTTCTTTTGTGCATCCCGTTGGAGCACAATCCGTGTCTGCCAGACTGAGCAATTGGTCTTGGAGATATCTTATTCTGATAGGCTTGAATTTACAGGATACGCACCCGAGGCAGTTGCGTAGGCTGCCATGATAGCGAAGAGAGCCGTAAGTGCAAAAATGAAATGTTGAGAAATTGGGCTCAGTAGCTTCGGAAGGGAAACCTTTATTTAGAGAATCCTCCATTCTTCGTCAAATTGCCACCAGTCATCCGAAAGACTCTTGGACATCGTTGAGATGATCATAAATTGACCAATTTGATTTCAACCATGCAAAAGGATATTATTCATTTTTATGTTAGGTTAGTGTTAGACAATAAGACTGTCTCAGGTGCTATCTTCTGCATGCATTCGTGTTTGCGTTTTGGACCTACATCAAATACATTTTCAAGTTAGAAATTGGCTGCAAAGAGCGGCATGTTACTTAAAATCTCTGTTTTTATTGGCTCTGTGGAGGAATAATGCTCCTTAAGGCTGTCTTGTCTGGGACTACATCATTTTTGCGTACTCACGGCTCTCTCATGTCTCGTTTTCATAGAGATAAGACAAATTTTGCTGTTTTAGCTATTTCAGTTATTTCATCCAAAAGCGATTTGACGGATTCCAACTTCGAAATTTTGACAGTTTCGGCTCCCTTCGGTATCACGGTAGAACTTGAGATCTATCAAATGGATGTTGAGGAAAATTGCGGAAACCAATGACGTGGCATGCTTTGCGATGTATCGATTGATCTTTCATTTAAACCTATGGAAAATGATCGATAAACAGGGTGTTCACAGCGAACATCTTAATAATCGATTCTTTACCATAGGTTTGAATGGCATAATAATCGATACATCGCAATTCACGCTACGCTACTGTATGGAAACTTTACCCTCGCGAGGCGGCAACGGGGGACAAGCTGCGTAAGTTACGGTGACTTTCGACAACGGTGGGGCCATTTGCGAGGCGACGCGCGTTTGTTTGAAAAAAGGGAAATGGAGCCACTCACTTGGCTGAAAGCCTCCTCAAACAATGAGCAACGTGCGCCCGTGCCCCATGACATATTGCGTCATTAAGTATTAGTTATCTCCGGCCGGCCGGCCCGGCAGCCACTTCGAGGACCTGTGCCGAGGTCCAGTGGCCTACCAACAGCACACGAAAGTCCAAAAGGAGAGACAAATGGAATCCTGGACTAACGTGTGGATCACCAGGGTGTCTACTCTGAAAAAAAAAGAAAAAACTCTGGCCGTGGAAGTAGTACTTACGGGCTATGTAGACATACTGTCCGCGTTCCGGGCTTAGAGGCCGAAAGTTCTGGGTGCAGCACCCGGAGTAATCGAAACTACGGCTCCAGCGCCCAGAACTTTCAACCTCTGAGCCCGGAACGGACGGTATGTTTATAAAGCCGGTAACTTTTTTTCATCAGGCTCGCCAAAAAGGAGTATTTTTACAGCACTTTTTCAGCACACTCCCGAGAGTTTTAGTACCTCCTCAACCGAAATATTCAGTACTTTTTCAGTACTTCCCCATCGACGAAATTCGAAAAAATATAGGTTGGTAATTTTTAGGCTTTATTACAAGATTTCTTTACTGTGACGTTGATGTTCGGGTTCGCACAAGAACTTAATAATTAAAATTTCATCAGCGAACCGCTGATGATGGTCTCGCGATGAGACCAAAACACGTCCAACCGGTATAAAAGAAATAAACAACGTGCAAGTGAGTTTTCTTAAAAATTTAAATTTCTTTACTCTTCCTCAAACACACTGTTAAGCAAATGAGGTCTCCTCAGGAGAGGAGCTGAAATAACATGTTTGACATTTTAATGACCTTTACGGCTTTTTTTCGAACTTTCAAGTAAGCATGACTATTCTACAACTGTGAAAAAATTCCTTGTCACTGGCCAAATGGCAAGACAAAACCAATCTTGCGGAGGATTCCAACCTTCTCGTAAAAGCAACGCACTTCCAGGTTGCGATTATGCTTTTCGAGAGAACAATTTTTCGACGAAACTAGGAGGCGCTCAAAAAACACACCCATGGAGACAGCATCGGAGGCGATCAGGATTCGCTGAGCTTATCTTTGGAAAGTCGAGAGTTCAAGTCAGATATCCCGGGCCGTGCTTAAATATTTACGGCCGAGCCGAGAGCGACAATATTTTACGATTTCTGGGGAAAGCAAAAGTTGTGCTTGACTCCGCGGTTAAAAATTACGAGGGAGTTGCTTTAGTCTCGCAGTGGATGCCCAGCTATTGTTTTTTGTCGATATCCTAGAGTTTTGGAGTGGCGCTAACTTCTACAGCTGTAAACGGACTTTCTATACTGCAGATTCGTTTATTATTACCTCTGAGCAGATCGTCAAAATTTTGGAATTTAACGATGTTTTTGTCGTTTTAACAAAGATATGTCAAATTTTCAGTATTTTGAAAGTAAATAAATTCGAAACTGCAAACTCTTATTGTATTTTCCTCTTCAAAATGTTCTTCAAAAGTTTCTCGCCATAAACTGGGCACTGTATTTAAAAAAATGTTCCATCTTTTGAGATATGTTGTTCATATCCAGGCTAGAAACCATTTCAGCAACAATAATGCAATCTTTTCGCAAGTCTATTAAATTTTGAATTAAGGAATGGATTTCAGACCTTTCTGATCAGCTCATAGAGATATTTACACAATTCGATCCATGGTGCGTGATATAATTTAGCTGCATCTCTTTTGTTCGACGGCTCAATTCCAACGGTTGAGGGTCGTTCGTAATTATATTACCGTTCTGTTAGTTTAGACGCTGAAACCAGGCTTCTTACAGAGAATTTTAGGAGAAAATCAATGAAAACAATCCTAAAAGCTCTACGTTTTGTGTTAATATAATATGGGCTTTTCATGTGTCTGCATTTTGTGAGCCTCTCCTCATTAACTCGCTCTGTAGAGTGTCACTGCTGAAGCGGCTGGTGTCTAAAATCAAAACGCCTTCACTTCCGTGCGTATGTAACACAGACATCATGGAGCCCGAATAGTGTCCGTTCAGTGTCCATCGCCTGCTTGACTTGAAGCTTTGAATTTATATACACCTTAGCTTGATTCTAGAATTGCAACTTGTGTTGATGAGGTAAAACAACTGATTTTTATCGCGACGTTGTCAATTTTCCGAGGAATGCATTATTTAAATGTAATAAAACGTTGCCGGTCCTAGAAATCGCCAAAAAATTAGATATCTGAGCATAATATGTAAAGTTTTCTTTAATGAAGAAAAACAAGCCAACTTTTTAGCTTGAAATTTTCAAGGAATATATTCTACTAACAGAGAAAATAATCAAGAGAATTGTCAACAATTTACCTCGACTAGTTTTCCAAAGCAACATAAAGTATGCATGACATCGGTTAACCTTGTGAATGACGGAAACGGACATACGTGGTTTCGCACTCTGGCCACCGATGTGCCGAACAGTGGCGAGGCGATATCGATTATCGATATTTCCGATTCGATATATTTTTGAAGCTATGGTAAAGACTAGATTATCAAGGAGTTCGTAGCAAACACCCTGTCTATCGATCCTTCCCCATAGGTTTAAATGACAGATCAATCGATATATCGCCAAGCACGCCACGCCACTGCTTAGAATCCACCTCTACGTGACATTCCAAGGACATCCCTAGTCGCCATCTCCATTCTTCTCTACTTGCGCCCAAAATACATCTCAATTTTACAGCAGCATTGTTCTGTTTTGTTTCAGGTCCGGCTCCACGCTTCCCTGCTCCTAGTCACACTGCTCTCCACCCACTGCCACAGCGATAGCATCAACAGCAAACCCATCCACGTCCCGAATATAAACGAGCCAGTATTAGAATCGGGCTTCAGGCCCATCGACAACGGTCGCGACAAAGAGGTCGTCAGGAAACGCGGTCTAGTCATCGACGAACGGATATCCTTGAGCCAAGTCAAACGGGCCGACGACGAACGTAACATAGAGGCTGAGATCCTCGGATCATCCGAAAATGAAAACAAATCTGTAGAAAGGGTCTCAAAAGATTTGAGAAATTTCCCGCCTTACCAACGCAGCTCGGAATTCACGAACAGATGTGATAACTGCAACGCCTTCCCCTGGATACCAATCGCCCGGGCCATCCGCCTTCCACCCCCTTCGAACATCAACACCCCCAGTGGCTACCCTCCACCACCACCGCAAGGGGGGTACCCTCCACACAACCAGGGAGGGTTCCCGCCGCTTCACAATCAAGATGGATCCCAGGGTAGGTTCCCCCCGATGCCCCCACCGCCGAATTTCATCAACTCTGAACCCCACCCCGGAGGGGATAATATCCCCGCAGCCTCCGTCCAGAACTCTCCGCCCCCATCCCCGCCCCCACAAGAGCAACAACCAATCAGAAAGCCGTCCAGTCTTAATATCCCGAACCCCGAGTTCCACTACAACCGGAACATACCGATACCGTCGGGCCCGTCGCAGAATTTCCTGACCTACCCCAACGGCGGATCAGGCTTCAAGAAGGAACCTCCGATGCAAGTGACCCTGGTCAACCGGCCAGAGCGACCTGCAGGGATGCTCCAATCCATCCTAAACTTCTTTTCACCGCGCCCGCAACAACCCCCAAAACCGCCGATCAAGAACGTGCGCCCGCCCCCTATGCCGATCGGCCTGAAGCAACCCTCCAACGAGCCGTTCCCATCGGCATCGTCCGACTTCGAGTACGAGAAACCGCCCCCCTTCCCCAACCCCNCCCCCGTACATCCCCCTGAACAACGACTTCCGCGGGCTCCCGCCGTCGATGAGCCTGCCCCCGAACAAGATCTTCATCTACAACATCGCCGCCGACCAGAACGCCAAGGCCAACCAGGAGCTCCCCATCTACAACACCAACCCGCGGAAGCCGGAGGTCAACACGATCCGACCGATGCAGCAGTTCGCCAACTTCCGCTACGCCCCGATGGCGATCTTCCCGCAGCCGATCCCGATGCACCTGATGCAGCCCTTCAACCGGTTCAACGGGCCTCAGAAGATCGTCCCGGGGATCATCCCCGGGGCGCTCCGGCTCCCGGCCAGCATCGAGACCGTCAAGAGCCGGCCGGTCGCGTCGTATCTCGCCTCCATCGAGTACCCCCAGGAGATCATCCAGTCCCCGCTCATCGACGTCCCGACGAACTACTCGCATGAGCCCAAGCATGACAGTACCAACTACCTCAGCACGCCGCGACCCATCTTCGTCCCGGAGACTGTCGACAACAGCCTGACCGGCGGCGTCCAGACGGCCACTTTGCCCACCTCCAGCGAGCCCGCGTATGAGCCTTCTTCGACGCCGTATCCGGATTTGAACCCCAGCGCGGGGAATATTATCACGAACCTGACAGGGTCGCCGTTCCGGACGACGACCGACGGGTACACCGGGTTGGATTTGGTGCAGTCTCAGTCGTACGCGGACTTCGATTGGCCGGTCACGCAGACGTCCACGCTGTCCAGCGAGGACACGACATTGACCGACTACCCGACCACGTACCAGCCGGAGGTGTCCAGCCTCAAACCCACGCAGTTCTTCAACGTCTCTCAGGTAACCCAATTTTCTAGTCGCCTGTAAATTTTTTCTTGATCTTCCAGAAGTCCTGATAGAGTTCTTAGAGTTTTTCACTTTACTCACTCTGCCGTGCTAAGGTAAAACGCCGTATGAACATTCGAGAGTTACCAAATTTCCTTCGATAAAATGTTTATTTTTGAGAAAAGTCATGAATATTTTTCCGAGAAATGTTCGGGAACTTCATGTAAAATTGCGAACAAAATCATCCGAAAAATTGGGAGGAAAATATTTACAAATTTTTTCGAAAATTCATGATTTACCAAAGGAAATTTGGCAACGCCTGAAGGACTATATGTCGTTTCTCCTTAGCACGGTAGTACTGATCGCTTTATTTTAACAAAAAGAGGGTAGTGACAACAGACAGATCATTTGGACCGCGTTTAACAGAGAGGAACCAAGCCACATCAGCCATTGTCAAATTCAACTGGGCAATTTAGTTTTTTACAATAGAACGTTTTTGCAAATTCCTTTGAAAAGTTTCAGGAATTTGCTTCGTACAATGTAAAAAATGTGCTTAAATTTACAAAAAAAAGTCCGCACAACCGTTTTCATATCAAAAATTAAACTGCCCAATTACATTTGGCATTAGCTGATGTGGCTTGAATCCTTTCTGCTTAACGCGGTCCATTTGATCGTATGGCTAGTTTCAAAGTAAACTTCACAAAAAGTTGGCCTTAGAAACTCAATTATCATAATTGAACTTTGCATGGTCTACACGTCTAAGCGTAATTTTTAAACTTTAAATTCGTTTTTCTCAAAAACGTTGCAATTTTACCTACATCCTCCATTCAAATTGAACTATAATTGCTCTAAAACTGATAAAGCTCTTGTCTTTTTCACATCCTTTAGGTGGAGGAAGGCCGCGCTCAAGAAAGACCGGGTGACCCGGCGTTCAACTACCTCAGCCCTCCCCCTGTCTCAGCCGACTGGTCGCAAGATCTGTGGTCGTCGCGGCCCGCTTTGGGTTCCGGGTTCCAGTCAACACCAGGTTCCGGGTTCCAATCGACACTTGGCTCCGGATTCCAATCAACACCTGAATCTGGATTCCAATCGATACCTGGGTCCGGGTTCCAATCGACTCCTGGTTCCGGGTTCCAATCGACCCCTGGTTCCGGGTTCCAATCGACCCCTGGTTCCGGGTTCCAATCGACCCCTGGTTCCGGGTTCCAATCGACCCCTGGTTCCGGGTTCCAATCGACACCTGGATCCGGGTTCCAGTCGACGGCGGGCTCGGAGTATCAAACGACGGTGGGTCCCTCGCCGCTGAAGAAGAAGAAGCAGATTCAGATCATCGTGCCGTACATGGTGTCGCCGCTGGACGCGGAGGGGCAGGCCGTGACGTCCGTGACGTCGACGGAGAACCTGATCACGGCGATCAATCAGCTGCCCGAGACGACGCTGGCCGAGCGGCCGTTCGTGACGCTGGACCACCTGCAGCAGTTCCTGGACGAGAACAGGGCCAAGGGCAACGGCATCGACCTCTTCAGGCTCCAGAAGAACATCGACAATTGGACGGCGCAGGGGTTCTCGAACCACAAGCACGGACAGACGCTGGGCATTGGCCAGGAGGACCATATCGCGCAGATCCATCCGGCGAAGAATATCCCGGAGAATTTCCTGACGGGAAGTGAGGTAAAGTATTTTCCTTGACCCTCGACGAATTTTCCCCTCCGAGAAGGATTCTCTAGATGCTGAATTTGATGCTAAACGATAAAGCACAAAAACATAGCCCGGATATACGAAGAAAGAGGAGATTTAATTAACATATGGGTAAACAAGGCTAAAAAATGATTAAAACACTAAAAGGCAGGACGTTTCGAGCTGTTACCAGCTCATTTTCAGCTGCAAAAACACATAAAAACAAGTAAAAAACTGAGTGGCGACCTGACCCCAGCCGTTACGGAGTGGAGTGGTTACGTGATAACGGCTGGGGTCAGGTCGCCACTCAGTTTTTTACTTGTTTTTATGTGTTTTTGCAGCTGAAAATGAGCTGGTAACAGCTCGAAACGTCCTGCCTTTTAGTGTTTTAATCATTTTTTAGCCTTGTTTACCCATATGTTAATTAAATCTCCTCTTTCTTTGATGCTAAATTGATATTTAATTATTCAATAAAGAAAAAAAAGAAAAAAAGAAAAAAAAGATGCTGAAAATATGAGGCAGTGCCGAAGCTCGACTGATCGATTATCAATGTTTCCCCATTTGAAGCTAGAATCGATTCTGTTTATCGGCCCTTTTCCATAGATTTGAATGGCAGATCAATCGGTGTATCGCAAAGCACGCCACGCCATTGAAATGGGGACTTTCAATTGACCACTAGACAATGTGCAAATTTAAGTGTCGTGATATGAGTTTCATAGCCAAACACAATTCAGGCAAAGAAAATTACTGAAATTAACTCTTGACGCTGACACTTTTAACTTTCTTCAGCAAGTCGTCTGAAAGTCGACCCGCGAAATTTCCAGAAATATTTCACGGATAATTCCTATGTTTCAAATCTCTCTTGCGTTTTATGACACCTCGTGCTGTGGCAAGCATGAGCTCCATTTGGACTGCACTCTGCAATTTATTAGGAACTGAAATTTCTGACTCGGTTTAGAAACAACGTATGTACCAATATTTTCCCTATGCACGCAAGTGTTTTTATAGATGAGCCAGAGGTTGTAGTCCCTAATTGCAAAATGCAGTCCAACTTACCTTCAGCCTTCATGCTTTAATTGGGTCATAAGAGGCATCCTGACCCCATCACATTTGAACTGCGTTGTGCGATAAGCAACTAAAATTTCTGGCTCATTTCAGAAATGACGAATTTGCCAATCATTTCCTGTGTAGATTGGTGTTTTTAAGGACTGGTCAGCAATTGCGCTTCTTTATATTGCAAAATGGATCGCATTTAGCAAAAAGGAACCAGCGCGATTACAGTGTTTTTAAAATCGTGCGACTTCTTGTTTTCTTTCAAAAGTACTTAATTTATGCACAGTATTAAAATTCACACAATTATTTTCCTTAAAAATTAACAATTTTCCGGTGGGAAGCCAAAACTATTGGCTATTCGAAGATTTGTTAGATAAATATGAAGAAGCGACAGTTTTACAACACTGTAATGGAGCTGCGAGCCTATTATTGAAATTGATAGACAAAGCTGTAGACATAGAAGACAAAAGGGGTACGGAGGGATTCTCTTAGTGGAAGCGGGTGGTTGCAATGTACAAAGGAGGCAGTGGCGTGGCGTGCTTTGCGATGTATCGCTTGTTATGCCATTCAAACCTATGGAAAAGGGTCGATAGACAGAGTGTTCGCAGCGAACACCTTAATAATCGATTCTTCACCATAGGTTTAAATGGCATAACAATCGATACATCGCATATCACGCCACGCCACTGAAAGGAGGTAGGTGATAGACTAACTAACGGCAACCCACGAGGGACCCTATACTTAGTCCATCATTTTCTCTCCAAGTCTATAGGAAGTACCCACTTTAACCGATAGAATAGCTCCATACTCCCTAGGACTTCTTTGTCTATAGCTTCGTCTGTTAATTTCAATAATCAGCCCGCTGGTTCTTTTCAGCTAAATGCGATACAAATCGATGGCGAAACTGCAGAAATGCGTATATCGGTTTGCGGCGTCGCAGACTTCCTGTCATACTTTATTTTTCATATGGAAAACCACTTAACATCATTTATTGAGCACTTCGGATATTTTTCTTCTCTATGTGAAAAATATTCTGTGAAAATTTCAAGCCACGATGTTGGCTCGGTTTCCTTTTAAAAAATATAATAGGAGCGGAGATTTTCAAACACCGCAACCGATATACGCATTTTTGCAGTTTCACCATCGAAACGTGGTCTATTCATTCGATATCACCAAGAAAGACTCATCTTCATTCTCCTTCCCGATCCAGGTGTTCTCGAACTCGTTCGTGTCGACGTACAACAGCCGCGACAACGAGAAGCGGCACATCTACTCGGAGCGGCGCTCGGTGGGCCTGGGAAACCCGCACCCTCTCAACCACTTGAGCCCGGACGCGGCCGGCGCGGAGTCGAGCTTGCGGGCGAGCAAGGTCATCGCCGAGGGGAAGCGGACGAGCCCCACGACGCCGGTGACGACGTCCACGTCGACGTCAACGTCAACGTCAACGGAGAGGACGGACGCTAGCGGCGCCGGGGTCTGGGACTCCATCCCGGTCGCCATCTCGCCCCTGACCAAGGAGAAGGTCTACATGGTCACCGCTGTGCCCCACGTCGACCGGCCCGCCAACCAGCAGGCGCGCTCATTTGCTCAACAATCGTAAGGTAAACCCATCATGGTGAAACTTTCATCAAACACATGAGCCTAGAGTACCTATGTTGAGAGATTATGGCCACTGGTGTTACCACCTCTGATTAGAGTCCCTTTATACTAAGAGTCAAGACAATGTGAATCCATTTCTGATTGGTTCCCGTATTGTAGGCCTTCACAGTGTCACAAACGGGAATAAAGATTACAGTTTCACCGATTGCAAAGATTATTATCTGGAATGGACCGGGGAATTACGGGTTCGGCAAGGAACAAACGGAATGAGGGAAGGAACGAAGAAAGGAATTCGAGAATGGGCCGATCAAAGATTACGAAAAACGTTCTGTAATCTTTATTCTCGTTTGTGACTGCATGAGGGGTGTTGTCTTGACTCTCAGTATAAAGGGACTCTACCTCTGATTGGCTCAGCCATCTTAGGCTGAATGGAGCCCTTAGGACCCAAAAATGACGGACGCCATAAATTAGTGTAATGCAAAATGACTCAAAATGTAGTTTTCTTTGCTTATCGTAACGAGAAATTTACCCAAATGCACTATTGCGACTTCTTTACATATTTTTAAGGCTAATCGCGTGCAATTTTTGAGAAAAATTATGTTGGATGTGGTAAGGTTGGCAGCAAGTGCGGTTGGTGACAACCGTCAAAAGTTGGCAATGACCCCCCTCCCTTCCACAAAAACCAAAACAACGCACCGCCATTTTAGGGGTCCTAAGCCTCTCCATGGGGCCCAGTGGCCATACGCTCTCAATATAGGTACCCTACATGAGCCCAATTCTGCCGTGCAACGCAAAAACGCCATAAAAGCTATTTTAAATTTTTTGGAAACAATGTATCATAGCAGAAAAACTTGTGTACCTTGGGACAATGTTTATACAGAATTCTTTCGTAAATACGCTATCAAGTAGGTACTTAACCTGAAAATTTGAGGTGCATCGGTAACGCAGATTTTATTTTATATAGTGTTAAGTTCCAAAAAACGCGGGAAAATCTCGATGGATTTACGGCATTCTTGCTTAGTACGGCAGAATTGGACCGCATTCAGCATAAAGGAACCAAGCCACATTATCTATTGCCAAATTTAACTGGACAATTTGATTTTTACAAGAGAACGTTTGTGCGGATTCCTTTGAAAATGTTAAGGAATTTGCTTCGCACTGTGCAAAATATACACTGATATTTGCATTTTTCGCTCAACCGTGTTTATGTAAAAAATTAAATACCTAGCCCAACTAAATTTGGCCATAGCTGATGTGGCTTGGCTCCTTTCTGCTTAACGCGATCCAATTCGCACTACCGAACTTTTCATCCGACATAAAAGAACGGAAAGTTGGGCGGAAAATTGAACGCAAAAAAATCGGTTCGATTACTCTTGTTGTTACTAAATATTGAATTTGATGACACATTCAAGTTTCCGTTCAGTTTTCCATCAAATTGTCGTTTTCTCGCGTCAGTGTCACACAATACATCTTTTCATTCGACGAGTTGCATTCAAGAGTTGAATGAAAATTTTGATGGTGTGAATTGGGCTTTAAGGGTGGAAACTAGATGGATATGCACGAAGCTCTTGTCCCCTCAGGACATTTCACGGGATTTGTCCCAGGGAAAAATCTCACGGGTGAGGCTGGGAAAAATATTGAGTCATTCAATTCTAATCACAGTATACCAATTCTCACCCAAGCAGCATTTTTCAACGGAAAAATCGCGATATTTTGAAATTAAGTTGCGATATTTTTACGATTTTTCCATGATCAGTCTTACGTCAATAGTTTTGCACTGCTCAATGACGATTCAATCAAATTATATAACGCTTCATTTAAAGTAGGGTTTATATCCATAGTTTGTGGGCTTGATGGGATAATTTTCCCCCCCAAAATGTTGATTTAAAATGACTGGAATCCATCTGTAACATACTTATAGCTAATACATTGTTTGTTTCCTGTTTTTCAGCTCAATTTCACGATGATTTCGAGACCAGACCCACAATAGACTGAATGAAGTGTATATATGTTTATATAATTAGCGTAATGTTGTCGACAAGTAGTAAGAGCTATAAGTCGGATTACGATGACCAATTTACGAGGGGTATCCAATCAGTTTGGCATTTGGAAGGTAATCGTCCGGCACTCCAGCGCAGGGTCTTTGAAAAATCGGGTTTCGGTTAGTATTTTGGCATTTCGGTCATACACCAAAATAGAGACGCGATGGTGAGAAAAGAAACGCGTTGATCTTCATTATACTTTCAGTTTACCGGATGATCTGATCCAGTTGGGAGGGTTAAAAAATAACTACATTTTCGATTGTTTTTAAGAAGACATGCATTAAAATGTTTATACACCTTAGCTGAAAGTCTACCATAGAAAGTATCTTCTTGGGAATACCGACACCGAGTAAAAAATGTTTAGTTGTTACAACTAGAATGACAATGTCCTTATCATCATAACCTTGTCTGGTTGATTGGGAGGTCGTAACACTAAATAAGTGACAGTTGAGAAAGGCTGCCATTTAGTTACAACCGGTATAATCAAAATCACGATATTTGAAAACAGACTGACTCCGAAAAAAAATCCTAAGAATAAAAACATTAATTTAGCTGAAGATTTTAACTTAGAATTCTTGGTGAGGTTATTGCGCATCACCACGTCGCGCCTTCATCGAAAGTGTGCTTCGATTTCGAGCAACTATTTTAACTCTCCGGAGATCAAATTGCCTATGCGCTGAAATGAAGGAGTTTGGAACGAGTCCGACGCAACGTGTACAACTCATAGTGAGAGCGTGGGCACCGTGCTGCCGCCACGCCTTCATCAAAGGTGTGTTTCAACTTCGAGCAACTATTTTAACTCTCCGGAGATCAAATTGCCTATGCGCTGAAATGAGGGGGTTTTGAACGAGTCCGGCGCGACGTGAGAGGGTACTCGACGTGTTGCCGTCGCGCCTTCATTGATGGTGTGCTTCAACTTCGAGCAACTATTTTAACTCTCCGGAGATCAAATTGCCTATGCGCTGAAATGAAGGGGTTTTGAACGAGTCCGGCGCGACGTGAGAGGGTACTCGACGCGTTGCCGTCGCGCTTTCATTGAAGGTGTGCTTCGACTTCGAGCAACTATTTTAACTCTCCGGAGATCAAATTGCCTATGCGCTGAAATGAAGGGGTTTTGAACGAGTCCGGCGCCGTAACAGCCGAAAACTTGAGTTTAGTTTCTTTAAGTATCCATGGGACCATCCCATAACCTGCCGGCCTATGATTATTTTTTACCCAGTCCCAAAATATTCCCCGAGAGACCGACTTTTTAATGACCCTGCATTATATTACGACGTTTAATTAGGATCCGCAACAAGCAGGCCTCTGACGACGCCGACGCATATACAATGGAGAAAGATATGGGAAATTTTCTGCGACTAAATTAGCAATCCCCTCATCACCATAGCTCCCGGCTCCATGCTTCTCTTCCTAGCTTCTCTCGTCCATCTTACACTTTCTTATCGATTTTTTTTTTTTTATTTTTTTATTTTTTTTATTTTTATTTTTTTCTTTGGTCGCTGGACTGGACAGTGGACACTGAAGAAAGCACCTACAAGCGGTGGTCAAACTATAGGTAAAAGCACGAGGCACAATTCTTGCGTTTTAAAATTTACGCTCTTACGCTAAGAAAACAAACATCCTAAGTTAGCTTACTAGGAATAGAGCGTATTTATGTAAAAGGAACTACACATCATCACCTTCCGGCCAAAGTATCACAGGCGCGCCATTCGATGTTTAAAAATTTCCGCCGCCATTTAATTTACTCACAGAGAACTTGTTCAACGAAGCTGTCCGAAAATTTCACTGGATTTTCTTTGTGCTGCCGATAAAATTCAGTGAAATTTTCAAAGAAAATCTACCAATAATTTCTCTGTGAAAAATTAAAATGGTGGCGGGAATTTTTAAACGGCGCATGGCTCTTGTAATACTTTGGCCGGAAGGTGGCGACGTATATGTGCAAGAATTATATCAAAGAATTGTGTGCATAAGATTTGCGTATGTTATACCCAAATCCTGTCCTGTATCTGTGTTGTCCTTTTAATTTAACTCAATTGTGTAGGTACAGTTTTTTTTTACTAAAAAAAGAAAAAAATGAAGGAGTGAATTGCCACGACGATGCTTGCAAATCAAGATACCGAGAGACGATCACCGGGAACCATCACCATCTTTGTAGATAACGCACACTAAATCATGATTTCTCAGAAACTTACGATCCACGTACAGTTCGTCAGATTTTCGGGTGGACTAATGTAAAAACTAAAAAGTAGCGATGAAATATCGAATTTTGTAAAATTTGCATTTCTGTTATAAATCCTCCCTTGATAATTATAACCGCCCCATCAAGTAATATATAATCAAAATATTTTTGATGATCTTCAACATTCTCCGGACTCACATGGACGGCGAAGGTTGCAAAACACGTTTCTCAACTTGCAAATTTACAGATTTCTTGTTGTATTTTACATTTTGAAAAATAAAACCAACGAACACATTTTATTTGAGTTTCTTCCTAATTTATACTCATTCTGAATGAACTGTTCTGTGAAAATTTCAAGCAATCAAGCGCATTGCTTTTTTTCTTCAAAAAAAAGTTAAATGCAGAAACAGCGTAGATTTTGAAACGTCGCTATCGAAATTTGTGTTTTGCTTTTTTCATCGCCGATACCTACGAGAGTCGATACAAACTAATTGTTTTTCATCCATGTTTTTAGAGTATTAAGGTTTCTAGTATTTTTTTTAAATAGGAAGCAGGGAGGAGAATATATATTCTAGGATCTACTGATTACTCTCTAAAGGCGTTTAATGTGCGAAAGTTGGAGAACAACAGGAGTGCGATTAAATGAATCGCTCAATCCCTACTTCGTTCGTTCTCCGACAGATCGCGCTACTTGCGCACATAAAACGCCTTCAGATAGTCAAATATGTAATGAACTGAAATAAGCACGCACAACATATTCATAACAACAATTGCTGCAGACGCAGCTGAAGGCGAATTGCTTTCGCACATGAAACACCTCCGTCAACGGCGTCAACTTTTGGGTTATTGAATTGTTTGTTTTTTTTTTTTTTTAAAAAAAGTCTGCAGTTGAATACAAGATGTTAACTTCCTATAATCTCTGCAATCCGACATCTCCAATCGTGAGAAAATGTGTGTTGAAGGTCATCAAACCAATTGTTTACGTTAATATCTCTGATTGTACATATATGTGTCAGATATGATATGTAAGTACAATATAAATAACAAGAGCAAACTGTAAGTGTCTACTCTACTTACATGGGCGCTGACTTGATTTCATATTTTGATTAGATAAGTATCATATTTTTTTCCAAGATCAGGGAGGTCCTTAATTATTGTAATCGCTGCAGCTGTAAATACATAATGTATAGGTACCTGATTCGATGTGCTAACATTTAAGTTATGATTCAAATAAATCTGGTTTTTGATACTGTATGAAGTTTTCTTGCTTTTGATGATGACCTTAGTATTCTTACACAATTCACAATGAAAAAACCTCATAGGTATTCGTTTCGATGCCATCATGAATTTTGCGGAATGCTAAGTTGGGCTCACTGACGAGTGTGATCTACTGATGAGATCTAAAAAGACCCAAAACGTTGTAGATCTCTTGACGTGACCTCAACTTAATATTCCAAAGCAAACTGCCTGAGCTGAACGGAACAAATGAACACTCTCCCCCCTCAGTTATGTACTGATAGGTGCTCATTAGAGCTCAACCTTTTTACTCTAATTGAAATTTTTGATCTTTTGAGCTTAAAATAGTGTGTACCTGACACTACTTCACCATCTTGTAGGTATTATTCGCGGTGAAAAATCGCAAGTAAATAATTCATAAAACATTCAAAAGAATCAAGTTGGTTTCTTTTAGGAGATGAATCTGGTGAAATTCACGAATTTTCAGATGATAAATAAAAAGTTATTCTCTTGCCCCTCCTCAAACGCAAAAGAAAAAGTCACACATTAAAGTTTAAAAAAAATTCAGTGAAGCAAATATTCGCTTACAATATTAATATAATTAGAAAATATTAAAAACTGATGTCCACACGAGAAATTTCTATACTTTTGCTTGCTCATAATGTTAAAATAAAGAATAAACCTTTTAATTACCATTTACTTATTCAGATATTCTCACGAGTTTCCGTTCCACCAGCGGTTGCAGTATCTTTTCCAACAGAGGTGTCGCCTTCAATTCGAGAAAATGCAACTTTCATTACACTTAACGCATCTATGCAGGCGCACGCACGCGGCACGTAGACACGGGCACGTTAACGACGCCCCACGACGTACAGTGGAACGAGCTACTAGAAGAGGTCGGACATGAAATGTTTGACTGAAATTTCAAGTTTTAATATTTATTTCGTCACAAATTTAATTTCAAAGAGTATTTTTGAAAGGAAATTGCACGAAAAAATCAACGGAACTATTTATAAACATTTTTGTTTTATATTTTCGAAAATATAAGCTTTCAAAGTTTCCAGATTTTGTCTGACTTCTCCTATTGGCTCGGTCCACTGTGCGAAGTGGTAACTTCTCTTCATAATTCTTCATCGTTGATTTTATTTTTTATTCGTGACCGTCTATAGGAAGAGAAACTTAAGTCAGTAATAATACTCAACGTTGAGTTGTTGGTACCAGAGAATAGAAGAGTGTTCTACGAACGTTCGGAGACAAAAAAAAACATCCATTATCTTAATAAGTCAAATTGGAGTTAGGGCGCGGTTTGAATTTCTACAGCTCGAAAGAAATAGTTCCGATGATAAACATATTGACGATAAATTCAGGGCCGGGTTTACCTACTTGCCGCCCATGGGCCGCTAGTATTTTGCCGCCCCCTTCTCATTCGTTTTGAAACATCAATGAAAACCATCAAATGAACGTGCCATCGAGGGAGGGGTGCATAAGACGCGTTTACATCCATACCGATGCATGCCAACAGGCGGATTCCGGTGTCGCAAACCTAAACCCCTGCTGATTTCCAGTAACTCTTTTTACTGTTTCTAATTTTCAGCTAAATTAGCTCTCAAACTATATCATAGTCTTATATTATTATTGTTCCCTAAATCCTTATTTACTCACTTTCATTGTAAGTGTAATTTTGTAATTTTGTAACTATTCTCAAGCGACAATACAAAAAAAAAAAAAAAAAAAAAAAAAAAAAAAAAAAAAAAAATAAGACGCGTTTGCTGGTGTTGAACACATTTTTTGGGAAAGCCCTGTCAACACTACTAGCAAAAGTTCACGGAACTTTGCGCGAAAGTTAAGTTTCGTAAACCTATCTCTGTGTGGACGAGACCTTCCATTCATAAGAAATGAACGAAAAAATTATGAAAGAACAAACATAAATGTGGTTCAATGATTGTAACTTCCGCCGCCGCGCCTCGCAGACCGCACTGTGTTTGACGCAATGCGTGAAGTATTCACGCAGTCTTGTAGGCGCTATGCGTCTCACGCTGATCGCACTGTGTTTACCGCAATGCGTGAGGTATTCATGCATTCTTGTGGGCGCTATCCGTTTCACGCTGTCCGCAACGACCGCACTGAGTTTGATGCAATGTGTGAAGTATTCTTGCAGTCTTGTAGGCGCTAATATGTGTTACATGCCGATCGCCGCGCCGAGGGCTTCTCCTGTTAATCTCAAGTCCTCGTCATCATTTCTTTCTAGGTAAGTCGCGCCGTTCCAGGCCAAATTGCGTGTTCTGTTTCTTTTAACTCGACTAATTAAAGGTGCTGCCTCTTATATCACTGAAAGACGACAAAAGTAGAAATTACTATACTCTCAGAAAATTAGAGATTTTGTCGCCTTTTCTCGCTTATATTTTTTTTTTCTAAATCCGAATTTTTTTTTATACCTACATTTAAAAAAAATTGCAAAATTTGCCGCCCGGCCCCTATAGATTTGCCGCCATGGGCCGCGGCCCATGTGGCCACCCCCTTAATCCGGCCCTGGATAAATTATAATCTGGCTTACGAATTGTCAGGTTGCAGTGGCGATTCTTACGAATTGGCAACGCTGTTTTTCCTTCATTTAAATGTATTAGAAAAAATCGATTCTTGTGAAGCAGCTTGCCTCACCTAAAATCGATATATTTAATGGATGTAAATTGAAGAAAATCAGTGCTGCCAACTTGCAAAATCGCCACTGTTAGATTGTGATGCAACTTGACACCCTCGAATTTGCAGAAATCGACTAAATTTTGTGATTAATTGAATTTGAAATGTATTGCAACACAAGACATGACATATAAAAGAAAACTAATCCGCCTGGAAAATTAAGTTTACCAATGAAATAAAGGAACTAGATCCGGAACTAATATTCCTGGCTCATTTGAGAAACAACAAACAGGGTGTTCCATACTACCTGTACTAGGCTTTTTTCTCGGTTTCCTAGATCGCACCAAACCAGAGAAGCCCCCTAGTCTCCCTTTGGGAGATAACTAGAAAAGACTCCTGCGTCAATTTTTTAAGAAATTCGACTTATTTCTTTAAGTAGAAACCCTCCAATTTAAATTTAAATATTGCTCAATATTAGAGTGTAAGCCAGATAACTTTACACACTTTTTGAAAGCAACAGACGATCAATAATCTTAATTCTTGTATTTACAAACAATGCTAAGCTGTAAACAGCTGATCTTCTACCGCTTTAGAAAAGCTTAAAAAAGAATTAAAAAATTTAGGCGTTCGCTTTTTACACATTCATTACTTCAGAAAAATATGGTCACAATTGCTTGCTAGACGCACTAATCCTTGATTACAATAATTCTAGCTGAAGCGCAATTCAGCTATGCATTCATAACTGCAAAACTGTGAACGGAAATTGAAAAAGCCAGCGTGCATGAAGGCTATTTCAACTGTAATCATCCGTCAGATTCTTACGGCGCAATGATACAACTATTTGAACTCTCCGGAATGCGTGAGGTATCTCGCCGCATTTGAAGGCGTTTTCAAAACAGCCAAGTTCCGATACCCGGATTATCGTTTTGCATAGTTCATATTGTTTTGTTTTCATTTCTAACCACTTGTTTATTTTAAATCCTCGTATAAAAACCGCACCCATTTGCTAAATACAATTGAGGAGCTTTCCGGAAAAAGGCACATACCGAAAAAACAAGTTGTGAGAAAGACTCATTTGAAGTTTTCATTCCTACTTTCTGGGCACTGATGATGACATACATCGGAACTGGGGCACTCATATCAACGTTCATACACTCTAGAATGAATAACGACCATTGGTAAAACTTACACTTCTTTCCGTGTTGTGGGAGGAATTTTTTAAAATTTTCCGTTATGTGCCCTTTTTCCGGAAATGGATCGGTGGTTATAGGTTTTGGCTTTCAAAGCTAAATTTTCAAGACTTTAACGAGTTTCTAAACGAAAATAAATCATAATTTCGATCGCGAACGGGCGGGTGGATCATTTTCGATCTTCGTTAATGAAAAAGGCAGCAAAACACGCGAAAAAAACGAAAAATTCAAACCCACAAGAGACCATTAAAAATTGAATCATTAATAATTACAAAATTTCACGTGTCACCGGTGCAACGCGTAGACAATCACTGCAACCCGATGATATTGCATTCATTAGTAGAGTCAGTGCGATGCATCGGTAGTGAGGGATCCTTACTTATATCAGTACCCATCACCTGCCTGCCTGCCTACCTGCCTGCCTGCGCCCTGCGCGCTATCTCCTCAACGTCGCGTCGCGGCGACCGTACCCAGGGGCAAATAGATGAAATACGCCTGACTTAGCCTCACAAAACTTGGTCTCATAGCTCCAAAAATTGATCAATTAAGCTGAAACTCGGGACATTGGTACATTAGGATGCGAGGAATTCGTTTCTGCCGTTTCCGGAAAAAGGGCACATACGCGTATGTGCCCCTTTTCCGGAACGCTCCTCAATTGTGTAGAGCTAACATTGGATAAAGAACTTTCTTCATTTCTAGCCTTCTCGATCACCCATCATTTTCTGATGATATCATCAGCCGTCTTCTTGAGAAAATGCTAATCTTTAAAGGAAGACAAACTGAGTTCATGAGACATTTCGACAGTGAAACTATCAGACCACGTATTTAGTTTACGGTGTTTGAAAACCTTTGCTCTCATTTGATTTTTTTGAAGAACAAATCAATATCATTTCTTAAAATTGTCAAAGAGAATTTTCTTTGCAGAGCAGCACAGAGAAGATAAAACACGGAAATCTTTAAGAATTGACGTTGAGTAGTTTTCCATTTAAAAAATAAAGTATGACAGGAAGTCTGCAACATCGCAAACTGAGAGACTTGGTCTGTTAATTTCACCGTTGATTTTTTCGTTCTGATCAAAGATAAAAAAAAAAGATATTAATTAAAATGAAACTTTATATTAATTAAAATGAAACTTTATATTAATAAACTTAAAAACAAAAAACAGATACATTTATAATAATGTTACATCAGAGCAAAAAGAAATTATTTATTCTTTTGAAAGGCAATTCTTTTCCTGATTCAAGTTTTCCCAAACTGGGGCTGCAGATTAAAGGCCCAGGGAATATAAATTACATACGCGGTAAGATTACCACAAACAAAAACAGAGGAAAAAAGAAGGCATGATTAAGTTTCAATTAGAGGCAATCACATGAGAAATCACCAGGAATGAAAGAAAAAATGTTTCAACATGTTAAAAAATAACCTTTCAGAACCAATGGCCGGCAGGGGTGCGATTAAACATCTAACAGAAAAAATTTGAGTTCGATGACCTATAGTCACTAAACTACTGACTATAAGCTGAAGGGATTTCCCCCGTTTTATAGTTGGACGGAATGAATAAAATAAAAAAATGATTCTTTGATCATTGCTGAATAGAGGTCCTCTTGATGGTCAGAAAATATTAATTGCTACCTAGACCACCATGATTTTCCCTTTAATTCTTGAGATCAGCGAACCACTGGCATTATAAATCACTTCATACAATTGTGATGATTAGAATAATAAATTATCACAGAAATACTGTCAATGAAGTTAGGTTCTTGGAGTCAGCAAACTATAGCAACACTGTAAAAACCCAATGCGAAAGACGACACCCTGCTTAAATGACTGTTAACTCCAAGTACTTAAACCATATATTTTTACTGGTAGCTGCCGCCTGTATGGAGATTCGGTCACTGTTTTTACCCCTTTTGCATGCAAGGTAACCGAAGAAAGAAATGTTTCACTGATGCTACCTGAAAGGGCAAAAAAAAAATGGACGTAGATTTTCCAAGAGGTTTTGGAACACCTACAGCATAGCAGTAAGTAACTAGTGCTGATAGTTTGCTGACTCCAAAAATGCATTGATAGACTTTTACAAGTTATAAATGGACGGAAAGAAAAACTAGTTAAAAAGTAACAATAATAAAGCAGGACGTCTCCTGAGATCTTTTCAAAAGTTCTCAAACTCCTTGAATAGTATTTCCCAACCATTCAAAATAAGCACTTCCTCTAAAAGAAAAATGAAGTGCTTTATCGGTGCTTATTAAAGCTTCGATATGAATTACTTAACTCCCTAATAAAGGGGCTGATTAGATCGACTTCACTCCAGCTTTTTGGATGCAAATAATAACATAATCTCAACAAGCTATGATTTGTAGCTCCACAACAGTTTTATGTTGTACAGTTTGCGGCACAGCATTCAACTGTTGAAACTTTTTTACATTTCAGGCTTATTCCTGCAAGTACAATTGTAAAACCTTATTTTAAGAAGGCAAGTCATGTTATCTTTTGCATCCAATTATGTCTTAACCATCAATTAGGTCTTCTTTTACACATAAGTGAGGCTGGTTGGTGCAAAACTCTTTCACTAGAGCGTACAATGCAATTCATACTTACGGCTACATCTTCAAAATTTCAAAATCATCTTTTTATATCCAATGTTCTGAACTTTTTCACAAGTAAACACCCTGCTTGACTATCACAAAAGAGAGCCTCTCTTGAACCGCAAAAGAGACAAGGCAAAAAAATTAAATTATTTTGACCTGGATTCGTATGATTAAGGTATCATCGTCCAAGTAGCCGTTCTCAAGAACCTGCGAGATGGAAATGAATTCATTGAAGCCGAAAGCTCGAGCATTCATCATGTCTTTGATGGGTCGCTTGAAAGCTTCTAGATCTGGTTCTGACATGACTGTCTCTTTGACTGTTAACAACGAATCGTCCGGGTGAGCAACGGCCAACATGATCTGGCCGGAGAATGGCCAGTCCAAGGTTGCATCGTGGTCTCCTGACACAAGGTGAATGTTCAAAGCCAGGTAGTTTTTATTTTGCAAGGAGATATTCAATCTCGCCCGAAATCTGGTAAAAAATAAAAGCAAAAGAGACTTATAATAAGAACACAAAGGGCTTCTGGTATTATGTAATTTTTGGACTCACAGGGTTGCCATAATTTTTTCATTTTCCAATTCTCTGACTTTTCTTGCTTTTCCCTGAATCTAAAGTTTCCTGATTCCCTGACTTTTTCAGACCTCTCGACAAAATGTTTACAATTTTTTTTTTTTTTTTTTTTTTAAATATGTTGACTTTTTCTAGATTTTGTAGTTCTCATTTAGCAATCGAATCATGGAAAACTACATTCAGTGGCTAGATTAAAGATGACAAGTCTTAAAAATGCCGAGTAAAAGTAAACATTCGGAACATCAGTGATACGTTTTAGTGATTAGTAGATGTGTCAGAAATTCCCTGATTTTTCTTAGTTGCCGCAGATTCCCCGACTTTCTTCGTTTTTCAGATTGCAGGCAACCCTTGACTTATATTTTTAAATTACACAAAATGTGGTTCAATTCATTTAATTAGATGCTTAAATATAAATTTGATTTTATATTTAAATATAAACATACATACCTATACCCATAGGCAGATGTGTAAATGTACGGACTGTAGTACATATAGGTTGGATTTATGAGCATTCTATTCAGAGTTAACTTAAACTTGTTGATCTTCCAAACATACTCTCCCGAATGCATGATGCGAGAAAGATGCTCCTTGCAAACACTCAATTCAGCAGACAGTGAAGATACTTGCTGTTGTGACTTTCGAAGTTCTGCCTCTTGTTCACGATTACTTTGCTCCAGGAGCACGATCCTTTCATAGAGAGCCCTGTAAAAGAATGAGCAAATTCAACGGTTGAGTTAAAGAAACAGTTAAACCATCATCCATCAAGTTTTCAGGAAATGATAGAATACAGCCCTTCTGAGAAAATTCTTCATACTTACTGACAACAAAATTTATGAATTATTCTGAAGACTTCCCAAATAAAGCTGCAATGACTTTTGAAGAAATTAAATTCGGAAATAAATTAAAGTTTGATGGGTACAGTTATGACCTTTTCTAACAGAACTATACAAGACCCACTTAATGACAAATGTACCTACTACAGCATGGTGTTTAGAATTCTTGACCATACTCGTTCTGATTTTTACCTGATGTTTAAGAGCTCATTCTCTGATGAGAAACCGAAGTTTTCTCTCTCATCCCAAGGATTTTCTCGGGAAAAACCATATAAAGCTTCCGAGTTTCAAATATGAAAGTTGAATTTTTTTCATCTTTCAGCCAATTTTCTGGCACACATAAAATTTTTAATTCCAATAGCGTTCCTGATTTTCGAATTATCTGGGTGATGATATTAATTGCATCAAATTATTCCAGTAAGCATGTACTCCAACTTTCTAGTCTTTGGAACTCGTATTATTTGGTCAATTGAAAGGAGTAGTAAGCACTGTACTATGTACACGTATCAAAGGTGTAAGTCGGCAATCACATAACTTGTTTGCGGTGTCTGAAAATCTCCGCCTCTATGTTATTTTTTTTAAAGGAGAACAAATTGACATCAGTCCTTGAAGTTTATACAGAATTTTCTTCGTACAGAGAAGAAAAATCACAGCAGTTTTAAAGAACTGCCATTGAGTAGTTTTCCGTTTAAAAAATGAAGTATGAAAGGAAGTCTGCGACGTCGCAAACAGAGTTATGTGATTGCCGTCTTACACGTCCTCGATATGTATTTAAGCACTAATGCGGGCTTAGATTGGAAGAAAAATGGG
>NW_017547116.1:1705671-1720295 GCF_001854935.1 Bemisia tabaci
AAATTTTTAATTCCAATAGCGTTCCTGATTTTCGAATTATCTGGGTGATGATATTAATTGCATCAAATTATTCCAGTAAGCATGTACTCCAACTTTCTAGTCTTTGGAACTCGTATTATTTGGTCAATTGAAAGGAGTAGTAAGCACTGTACTATGTACACGTATCAAAGGTGTAAGTCGGCAATCACATAACTTGTTTGCGGTGTCTGAAAATCTCCGCCTCTATGTTATTTTTTTTAAAGGAGAACAAATTGACATCAGTCCTTGAAGTTTATACAGAATTTTCTTCGTACAGAGAAGAAAAATCACAGCAGTTTTAAAGAACTGCCATTGAGTAGTTTTCCGTTTAAAAAATGAAGTATGAAAGGAAGTCTGCGACGTCGCAAACAGAGTTATGTGATTGCCGTCTTACACGTCCTCGATATGTATTTAAGCACTAATGCGGGCTTAGATTGGAAGAAAAATGGGGGGGGGGGGGGGGGTCTCCATTATTTTGTGGAAAATTTTGTGAAAAGCCAACGGGAAAAATGTGGGAAGCTGGCGGGCGGGCGAGTTGGAATTTGGAGGCCTGGAGGATTCTGCACCCTTGACCTACTTAAAAGGGGACTTCAGGTATCCCTCTATAATCTAAAATCTTGAGCACTTCAGTGGTTAGCATGACAGCAACAAAATACCTGATTAATTCCTTTTGAGGCAGAATTGCAGGTGACTCTTCATCTGCTTTTGAAGGACTCCAGAAATGTTCGGATTCTTGAGCTTTGTGTGCCAAACTAGGTTGAGTGAGCCTCGAGCATGTTTTCACCAAAAGCTACAGGAAAAAGAGATCAAGCAAATTAAGGAGGAAGATTGGAAAGAACAGGAGTACGAAATTTCGAATTCCCTCTTTCAGGAGAAAGCCTCCTCAGAACAGGAAGGTCTTTTTTAGGGTGCCTATTAAAATTTCACTTTGATTTTCCCGATATTTTATATTAAATTTCCTGATATTCAACGGGAATGAACTGTTCCACTCTTTGATTTTGCAATCTCACGTATTTAATGAGTTGAATCAAATGTTTCACTTTAAAATGTACTAAACTGCATGTAAGTAAAAAACGCTTGATGCACTTTGACTTTCCTGATCCATGACTGATTTCCCTGATGACTTCAAATACTTTGATATTTTCTGGCTTTTCCAGTTTTTACAGATGGTAAACACCCTGCTATTTAAGGGGCCACTGGATTTCATTCACACACATGTAGAATAAAATCTTGTAAGGAAACAACTCCTCTACTTTTTTTTAACTAAAATTAGTTTATTTTGGTAGTAGGTATAGTGATAAAAAGTTCAAAAGGATACAAAAGGAGTTCAAAGACCTAGCGAATCCACAATCCAGAGTTGTCACAATTTAAAGAATGAAATTCCCAGGCTGTTCTCTCTCACATTTTGGTAAAATTGCCTGACAATTGAAGATATGCCAGATGATTAAAAAGACATAATTTGAATCAGTTTCTGTTTCAAAAATCAGTTGTTCAAAATAGCGAACATATTCAAGGAAGCAAATAAACGTCACTTAAAAATTTTTCCCTGACCGTCTCGTCATTGCTCCTGACATTTCCAGGTTTCCTCTGACTCTTTAAAATTCCCTAGTTTACCTAACTGTGACAACCTTGTATTATGATTGGGTTCTCATTACTGATCAATACTAACTTACTTCCATATGATTGTGTAGCTCTGATTGAAGGTGCTTTGAAAGATCTTCACTATTTGTAAGAACTGCTAAACAACCAAAAGCTTTGAATGAACACTCCTTTTCCTTCTCGGGTTCGACATTTTCCTTTGAAAAAAAGAACAAAATAACAGCTGATTAGACATAGAAAAGGAGGGAATCCATTACCTTCTGTATACAAATCGAAGGGGCATTATCATTTTCAAAATCAATACTTTTCCTTTCCTAGAACTTGAACATTTATGGTAGAGTACTTAAAGGAAACGAAGATCTTTTCCAAAGTTTAATAACTTGACCTATTCAAAATGCATTAAAATTCTTTACATAATCTGACTTTTTAATCTGATGTTTTAAGCCTTTTCCACGGTTAGATTGTTATTTACAGTGTATTTTCAGGTGATTAAGTTGTTTTTTCTTCTACTTCTAGATACTTCTTCTCAAGGCGGATGAAGAAAGGTGGTCGCATTTCGAGTTGAGCCGCCATTTTAAAGGCTGTGACTCGCAAAGGGTAGATGCTTTGCCATGCAAGCAGGATGTACCTGGAATGTACCCAATGCCATGTGACGTCAAGAAGGTACGAAATGCGACCACCATTCTTTATCCGCCTTGCTGCTTTTAGATTTCCTACATTTGTAATCTTTACTTCATTTAGATATATTATTACTTTTGGTATATTTACTTGTAGAAACAGAGGAGAGACATACTTTGAAGGAGCACTCTGTCATGTGTCCATCAAGTTCCATCAGCGGTAGGGAAATGCCACAGCCCTCGAACGGACATAGAATCCGTTGCTCTAAAATCTCACGTTTTGTATAAAGGTCAGGAAACAAATCTGAATCTTCCAAGGCTGCACCATCAATAGGACAACTTTTACTCCTCTTCCTGAAAGTGAAAATAAACAAAGTTAGTAGAAGAAAGGGGTAGGAAAAATAAACAGATTACTGCGCATAATTAGTTTGGTGAATAACTTACGCACAATGAAATAATAAGTATTACAGAAAAATTTTTGCCTTAGAGCTAGATTCAGGTTATAAGGGTGACTCAAATTTTAAAGAAGGTACAACTATTGCGGGCTGATTGTTGAAATTGATAGACAAAGCGAATGACAAAAAAGACATAGGGAGTATGGAGCTATGTTGAAATGAGTGGCTCTTACAGACTGAGGGAGAAAATGATGAACTAACTGTAGGGTCTCCCGAGGGTTGCCAGGAGTGAGTCTATTACATACCTCCTTTGTCCATTGCATCCACCCACTTACACCCGTACAAGCCCTCCATATCCTTTTTGTCTTCTGTGTCTATTGCTTTGTCTACCAATTTCAACAATCAGCCCGCAGGTATTATGTAATTTTATCTGATAAATTATGGATTTTCTGGAGAGCTTCTCCTCTGTAAGCAGAATATATTGCGTAAATTTCAAGCTTTTAAGTCGGCTAGTTATTCTTTGAAAAATAAAACGGAAGCAAAAATTTTGAAACACGGCAGAGAGGATAGGTGGTATGGCACTTTAAGTAGTCATTGATATTTTCTTTTTGAAGAGGAAAGCTACTTCTACATTTTTGATTGAAATTTTGAAAATATAGAAAATTCGATCATTTAAGATGAAATGAACATATGTTCGACATGGATGCTCATGTTTCAAAAATTCTTTAATCCAGTTCTATTTTTTCATTATGAAGCAGACTTCATTTGACTCTATTACTTACCTTTGGATTGTTCATTACAACAATAAAATCTCCTATTAGATCAGACTGAAGAGAAAATAAGAAATGGAAAAAATTCCTAGATTCACCTCTCTTCTTATGAATTTTATTTTTTATAAGAATGAGGGGCGGTGGGAGTGTTGTCCTATAGCAAAATCCCGATTTGATACGCTGTTCAAGTAATACTTTACTTACTCTAACCACATATGAATACAGCTTTCACAAAAACGATGCCCACACTTTGTGAGCACTGGATCCTTCAGGCAGGAAAGGCATACAGGACATTCATAACGCTGATCAAACAGCTGTACTTTGCTTGATTTTAAGTCATCCTAAGATAAGAAAAAACCATTATGAGTCAGAAATACATACATAAATGAACAGCTATATTATAGTTGTTGAGAGAGATATAAATATATGGATAAAATGACTTGCAGCCCGACATGATATAAACGATGATATAAAAAAATTGGGATAAAAGCTGTAAACACATATAAAAGAAACCGTACGTTTCGGGGCGAAACAACCAACACCTGCCTCAGCGGCTAAAAACAAAAAAATTAAACTAAAAACCTAAAAAAACTACCTCCTCCCCATCTCACCAGTCCGATGAGATTTTATGATTGTTTGGCGAGATGGGTAGGAGGTAGTTTTTTTTCGGTTTTCAGCTTAATTTTTTTGTTTTTAGCCACTGAGGAAGGGGTGGGTTGTTTCGCCCCGAAACGTACGGTTTTTTTTAAATATGCATACCTACAGCTTTTATCCCAATTTTTGTGAGTCATTGTTTATATAAATATATGTATAAACGTGAATTTGAATGGCATGCATATTCAAAATCTACAACCCATGTCAAATGACAATTCAACAATCCATGCGTAGTTTTACTTAAATGTAATCCTGACCTCAGGCCATACCACTTCAAATCACAGATATCCTCGTCCATTGCATTTTACTTCTATAGATGGAACATAAGCCCCACAGTAAATAGGTCATTTCTAGGCGAGAGACCTGACGACCATGGCTGCTTAGTCATTAGGAATTAGCACACCTGACAGGCGATTATTGGAACTACATCAGCACAAGACAAGATACAGTCCTATCTATACTATGCAATAAATCGCATTTCGATGTCTAATCAGGCCACTATAAACTTACAATAATTGACTCGCTGCCTTGGAAACAACGTAGAAGATAAGAAAATTTGGGATGTACTTACGAACACCAGATAAAGAGATGAGAAAAAGTGAGTAATTTTATCTTGAAGTTACAACAAAAGCTGCGAAATTCATACTTATGTACCAACGTATAAACATATAATACAATTTGTATTATAAGTCTATGTGCTAAAGACATAACTTCGGCTGATGCTACAATTCTGTATAAGTAAGTACCTGAGGGAGTGAGTCATCCTCCTTCATATGCCTCAGATCCATCTGGACACAAGTGCGTTAAAACTTGCAGGTAATGATTAATGATACAAATGCTGAGTAAAATTCACAACTAAGTCACCATGGAGTGAGATCCATTTATAAAAATACACTATAACTGAAAGATTTAAATCAAATAAACTTAAAAAAAACTTATTTGAAAAGGCAGAAACTTGAATTTCCTTGTTTGTTTTGCATTGTTATTCTTCTTCGGTCAGGTGAGACGTCAGGTAGCGAAGTGGGCGCTGATTGGCCGGATTGGCCCCCTTCCCCTTGCACCATACCTCTTTCACCCTCAACCCTCCCCTCCTCTCCTGCAAATCTACAGGCTGTTAAATACAGAAAAATCAAAGTCTCTTTAGCTCAGCTTTTGTTTGCAAACTTTTAGCACAAAGTTTTGTAATCTTTTAAACACTATCCTACCTTTTATGTTTTTTGATAAATTATTTCAAAAACGCTGTTTAAACAAAGTATACAGTATCATCTCCCTATCGCTGTCGATGAAAAGATGAGGAATCAAGAAAGTTCTAGTGCTTGCCCCTAAGGGGAAAAACAAGAGGGATTTTAATAGCATCCTAACAAAGAGAAAGTCCCTACTCCTTAAATACACTTTATTGATTAATTTAAATTGTTGGTAATTAGTCCAAGAAGAGTTAAATAGGATTGATTGCTTGCAGCCTACTTTAATTGAGCAGAAATATTTACCTGTGGCCCCTTATCAGCCCATAACAGTTTAAATATCATTCAAACATTGATATCAAAAATAAGTTAAACTAAAGAGTTCCAGCGTTCTGTTGGCTGCATTGTCATGCATAACCTAAATATGCAAGAATTTTCTTTTTGTCTCCTCCAGCTTCAATGTGATGTGTGTCAGCCAGTGTTTTCTATTCTTTTGAAAAAGTAAAGTGGTTCAATTTCGAGGATTTTTCAGTGACTTCAAGTGACCCGTTGACAACTATTATCAAGCAGAAACCACACGCATAACTCCACATTTTTCCACGCTCATTTTGATGTTCTTCTCAACTCGACCCACCAAGAGTCAACTTACTATGTTTTCCTACCCAGTACCTTCTTCACTACCTGTTAGATCGGAACTTTGAGTCGGATTGGATATTATGCGTCAGAGAAGTAAATCTAAAGCTTTCACATAGAATCGGGAATGTTTCGTCTCCAGGAAGTATGGGCTCCCAACTCAAAACTTGGCCTAGTCCCGTAGAATTTTCTATTAACAGCAAGAAAACGAGTGGTGATTACAAAGGTCCGGTCCTTCAAGATATAAACATGCCTTTGTCTCGTAATCAATCTGTGGTCAATAATGTAAACGGTGCGTCTTGTAGTGTTCCAAATGAAGAATACACAGAGTCGAAAGATCATCTGCCCCCATTGAAGTACGGTATCAATGATGACTTCAACAACATGTGCGTCAAGAGCACTAATTCCTGTACAACTAACACAACCCATCAATCTTTACCTCTAGTTAGTTCTTCTGAGGATGCTCAAAGTTGTGTACCGTTCAAGAATGGCACAAAACTGAAAACAATGGTAGCCACACCAGAACAAGTTGTAAAAATGTATATTAACAAACTTACTCCGTATGAATTGCTTGAAATCTACACTTACCCGCAGATATACTTCATCGGAGCATCTGCAAAGAAAAGACCTGGCATCGTAGGAGCTCCAAACAACTGCAGTTATGATAATGAACAGGGATCTTACATTCACATTGCGCATGACCATATAGCATATCGATATGAGGTGCTGAAAACTATAGGCAAAGGCAGCTTTGGACAGGTTTTAAAGGTCTACGACCACAAAAATCATGAACATGTTGCACTCAAAGTTGTCCGAAATGAGAAAAGATTCCATCGGCAAGCTCAGGAAGAAATTCGAATCTTGGAACACCTTCGGAATCAAGATGAAGACAACACAATGAATATTATTCATATGTTCAATAGTTTTACTTTTCGTAATCATATGTGCATAACGTTTGAGCTATTATCTGTGAATCTTTATGAGCTCATAAAGAAAAATAAGTTTCAAGGATTTAGCTTGCAACTTGTTCGGAAGTTTTCTCATTCTCTCCTTCAATGTCTAGATGCCCTTAACAAATTTAAAATAATTCATTGTGATCTGAAACCGGAAAACATTCTTCTCAAGCAGCAAGGACGAAGTGGGATCAAGGTTCGTACAAGTATATGTCAGTTATGTTTGTACTTATTTCTTACTTTCCCATACCAAAATTGGCACAGCTGTATGAGCTGATTGTAAGGAGAATTGTATAAAAATTACTCACAAAAAAATGAATATTTTGTCACACAACTGCCATAAACTAAGAAGGGACAAATTGTTTTCTACATTCTTCTTAGTAGAGCAGTTACTAGACCTTGCATTATCTCTTCCTAAATTCCCTCTAAATACTGCACCTATCATTTCCAGGCCATCATCAAATTTTTGTAAAAATTATTATAATTGTTGTGTAAAGTTGAAAAAGTGCACTTCAGACTGTGCTAGTGAACTCATTTTGATATTCAAGACATGTGCCACTGGGAACAACCCGCATTTTCAAATGAGTGTATGTCAATGCTAAGTTTGCTACAGACCCATTGTAGAACAACACGGAGGGCAATGTATTTTTGCAGGGTTGTAGGAGGCGTATAGCTACTTGCATGTAAAATGTTCTTAAAAACATGAAAGTTCATTAAAAAGTTTAAAAAATAATTTCTAATGGGAGAAAAAACCAATCAAAATCTGATCAATCAAAAACCAACAGTTGTGTTGATGTAACAGGGCTGTACCTATAGCTAAGTTCAAATGATCACCCATAGGGTCACCAAAATGTGACCAAATTCCTAGAATCTTAGTTCCACCTATTATTTCCGAAAATGAATTATAAAAAATGCATGCCACTGAATGACATTATTGATCGGGGGTAAAGGAAATTATTATCTGAGTACCTACTATAAAAGAAATTAGTAAGCATACAAGGTGAGGTTTTCATTGGGTTTTCACAGATTAAAGAGAATGGAAATAATAATAATTTCCAGTGAATATTGACTACTGTGCTCATGAACATTACCAGTTCCTCAGTGGCGTGGCGTGCTTTGCGATATATCGATAGATATGCCACTCAAACCTATGAAAAAGATCGATTATCAGGGCTCGCAGCGAACACCCTAGTAATCGATTCTTTACCATAGTTTCAAATGGCGAGATATCGATAATCGACCATTCACGCCACGCCACTGCAGTTCCTTGTAATGGAAAAATCTTCCCAGTATGGTGCTGATTTCCTGTGACAATTTTTTAATCTCTTAGTAAGTATCTGAAGGAAAAATTAAGTCTTGCAATAAATCTACCTCAATTTACTCTGTATCTACTTTCAGGGTATTTTGGCAAAAGCTAACTTTATATAATTTGATATTGAGTAATAATTTTTTCTGCAGAAAGTACGAATTGACGGGATGTACGTAATGCGAACTGCAAACATTGATTTCTCCCTCATGAGTTGATTTTGGTCAGCGCAAGTTAAATAATTCAACAATAAGTTCAAATTTGATGAGAAAATATGTTCTATGGTACTTTAATTCTCATCTTGTCCACTAGATTATTTTTTCATTATATCCTATTTTTCTAATCCATAGTGATATTTCTGATTTCTTTTTCAGGTGATTGACTTCGGCTCCAGTTGTTACGAGAATGAAAGGGTGTATACCTACATTCAGTCTAGATTCTACCGAGCTCCTGAGGTGATTCTTGGAGTCAAGTATGGAATGCCCATAGATATGTGGAGTTTTGGCTGTATACTTGCTGAATTATTAACCGGATTCCCATTGTTACCAGGTGAGGACGAATCAGATCAATTCGCATGTATCATTGAGCTTCTTGGACTTCCTCCAAAAGAACTCTTAAGCGCTTCAAAAAGAACTCAAATTTTTATGAATTCAAAAGGTCACCCTCGGTATTGCAGTAAAACTGTTTTGTCAAACGGTATGACCTTATTAGGACCAGGAACCTCGCGCCGAGGCAAAACTCGAGGCGCACCAGGCTCGAAAACTTTCTCTGGCGCATTAAAAGGATGTGATGATCCCTTGTTCCTGGATTTTATTCGCCGATGTTTGGCATGGGATCCAGCAGAGAGACTGACACCAGCAGCTGCGTTAAGGCATCAGTGGCTGAGAAGACGCTTGCCTCGACCACCTCCAACTCCAGGATCAGCGAGCTTACGAACGGTAACTGTTTCAGAGTCCCACCACATTGCCAAGCTGCCTCCTGTGTCCTAGCCTCCATCACCTAGCTCACAGTCAGCATTCACCCAATGATCTCCGACTGCTTTGACTTAGCTAAGTCATATTTTTTTAATATCCGTAAGCTTGAATTGCTTAATTTTCCATTGTTCCCTTACTTTGTTTTATAATTTTTTTTCCTCTCTCTCTCTCTCTTCCTTTTTTTTCTCCCTTCCCATTTCATGTTGAGTCACTGAGTCACTTAGTCATTTTATAATTAAATAAATATGACTGATCATTTTAAATGCTAGTTTGTATTCCTTTGTGTAAAGTATTCTGCAGTACTTTTAACCATATTGTAATTATTGTACATTTTCAACTTATCGATAGTGTGTAATGATTGTTTAGCTCATGACCAGCACTTATTTTCGCTTGAAAATCAAAGTGGTAGATTTCAAAACATTGCAAAAAATTGAGAGATAAAAATTCGAAGGAAAAAAACAATAAAATCTTACTTGAGGGAGAAATCGGTGGCTAGTTAGGAAAAATTTTCTGTCATTTGGTAGCCATTATTCCATAATTGAATCAGTGAGAATGAAAATACACCAACTCGGAAAAATGAAAGTGTTCAAGAGACACAAAACACTGCACAGTAGGTGAATAAGATGGTCCTGCAAAAAGCTTTTTGGTGCCAAAGGACAAGCATTTTGGGACTTTTTAAAGGCCCAAGTTGACATAGATGCGTGGCTTTCAACGGTTTTTTTCTTAACTTGGGCATCTTAAATGACATTTTGGCATTTTAAGTTTCCAAGATGGTTCGTTTTCATTCTCACAGATTCATTGTCTTCTTCCTTGTTTTTAAACTGTTAGAGTGAGTTTGTCTCCTTGCACACATTCACACAATTTATCTGACAAATTTTATACTTTCCCACAATAATTTGTATACTTGTTCCTAGTCATGTGTTGATAGCTTTACTGGCCCCCAACTCATCAATCAGTTGATATTTACTGTCCAAGAGTATTCGAATCGAACAGCTAGTTCAGCTTTCTGTAAGCATTTTTTATAACATTTATTTTGAACTTGAACCCAACCTCTTGTCTTATAGACTTTATGATTTTGAGCATTTACTATCCCTAATTAGTATACTGAATATTGAATCCTCTCATATTATTAGTAACGACTTTAATTTTGCATTTCCTTCCAGTGTTCTTTAATTTTAGGTGCTGCACACAATCTTACTACATATTATCTGAGTCGAATAAGACTCAGTTCTAATGTTTTGACTGAGGAACTGCAATTTCAATTAGTGATAAAATTTAACTGATTTAAGTCTGTGCCCTTCTCTTGCTTCATAATTTTAAAGTTCTTACTTAATTTAGCTGAAAACGTATCAAAATATGATTCCATCATGAAGAATTCCTCCATGGTTGGTACTCGATTGATAGTTCCCTGCGTGGCCCCCCATGACATTTTGTTGCTCGAATTTCTTTCACTGTAATTTCGAACTCAGCATTGCCGGAATGCACATCCCCCCCCCCAACTCTTAAAGAAAAGAAGTAAAGCCTTACTGCTGTGCTAAGGAAAAACGCTGTGCGAGCCTTCAGAACTTGCTTAATTTCCTTTGACTAATCACGAATTTTCTGGAAAATTGGTAAATATTTTGCCTCTGGTTTTCAGAAAAATGTGTTCATAATTTGATCTAAGATGTCTGAAAATTTCATGGAAAAATATTCATAACGCTTGTCAAAAATAAACCTTTTCTGAGAGGAAATTTGGCAGCATTCAAGTGCTCATACAGCGTTTTTCCTTAGCAAGGTAGCACAGCAATTACTGAATTCTCACTGTATTGGATATCTATGAAATGTAACATAACCCCTCTCTGAACCCTCCAAGTTGAGATGTATCAAACATCAATCAGATCAATGTATGCAGTCTTGTGTAAATCTTTTCTAAAGTATGATTTACACTCAATTTTCTACATCTCCTAAAAGAAGAATTGGAGGAATCGAGTAGGTCGATTTCAAAAATCATCAAATTTTGATGAACTTGGTCATCATAATCTCTTATGAAGGATTCGAGATACTATTGCATGTCTGGGAAGCCCTTACTGGACAGTTTGCTAGTTTTCTGGAAAATAGGTCAATCTTAGGGTATTTTTGGAAACAAGAAAAAGCTTGAAAGAAACTCGTGGAATTTTAATTATTCTCAAAACCTTCGTCAATGAAAGGTGTTTATCTGAGTTTTATTGCCATAAATTGTATCTCCAATCCCTTGTTTAGAATGGCTCAGAAATCCAGAGGGAATTTCTCATGGTTTTTTAGCAACCTGGCAACCTTGGTACGATGCAAAGTCTGAACCCTTTTTGCTCTATTTCTGCTGTATGAAAATTTAGCTGTTGCCAAATTTCTTCCAATGAGACAAACATTAATTTATTCATAGGATACATTTTTCTGCACATTCATTCCTTGTAAAATATCCGTGATTGCAAAGCATTTGCATTCTTTAAAATTTCCAAGAAAAATATTTGTTCCATTTCTCAAAAAGAAATGTTTTATCAGACCATATTTGTCAACATATTAGTGCTCATAACATATGGACTTCATTTTGCAATTCAGAACTGTAATTTCTAGCACATTTGTAAAAACACTTTTGTGCATAAGGAAACTAACGGTACACACGTTGTTTCAAACTGAGCCAGAAATTGCAGTTCCAAATTGCACAATGCAGTCCATACAGCGTTTTCTCATAGCATGGCAGAATTAGGGAAAAAATAAATGGGAGAAAGCATAGTAAGAAGTAGAGTATATAATATTCAAGCCCTATCTTTTGAGCATATTATTGAGCCATCATTTTTCAATCTCTTCCTCTCTTTTTCTAAGTCAGGTACCCAAGAATGGGGAAGGGCCTTAAATGAATGAGTTAGTTATTTTGTCGTGTGTTTATAAATACAATGAGGCAAGTCTCCAGTTCTGATCGGTCTATTTCTAGCTTATTGTAACACTTTCTCGATGAAATTACTTGCACTGTGGCCACTCAGAATAACAACAAATCAAATGTGCTGAATTTGATTCTCTGCCAATTTAACCAACATGGAGCGTGTATCAAGCCCTCTATTGAGTCTATTAGCCTTGCAAAAAAATAAAAAGAGTCAATGAACCATTCTTTCACAACAAAGGCATTCTCTCTGAACTTCCTTGTTTTTTCTCTCCCATTTAAATTCGAGCTCATGGAATCATAAGATAAAAAACGCAATCCTTGCTGAAATCTAATGATGAAAAAGAGGGGGGGGGGGTAGGCTCAATGCTCCAAATATTTCTCATTTCAGTGTTATCCAGGATTGCCATTCTTGAAGAAAAATGATACAAGAAAAGATAATGAGAAGAACTATCATCCTCAATCTTTCATAAAATACTCCTCATTCAAATTTGCACCAGGGTTGTCAAAGATATGGGAAAATAGGAACTTCATGGAAACCCTTCAGAAGTCTCTATAAAATTTGAAAAAAAAATTGACTTATTTCAAAGACTCAAGGCTGTATTCAAGTCTTTCCTTAAAAAGCTCCTTATGCCACAGAGGCCCCATGTAGTTCATGCTGTCATAAGAAAGTGAAAGGAAGCCTGGAACGCAGAATCATAAAAGCGACATATCTTGCAAACCTCAAGTAAATTCAGCAGTATACCTCTGAAAATAGACCCCAAGAAGGATTGCAATGATTTGCTGCTACAAAAAATACAAACAAAAATATACCACAAATTTTGTAAAATATAAGGTAGGTTGGCACCTACCGTTATGTTTATCAAAATTGTGGAAATTTTTCTTCCGTATTTTGCTATTTTTGCTGTAGCAAATCATTTTAATCCCTTTGGGGGATCAATTCCCAAACTTTTACTGCTGTATCTTACTCCCAATTTTATGTTGCTATGTTCTAAGTTTTATATAACCTCCCTTAAAGACAGTGTAAATTATATGAAAAAGAGCCGTCAGAAGGAAGACTATGAAAACAGCCCTTAATATCTCTTCAAATAAACCGTTTCCAGAACAAATACCTCCCTTCCAATTCGATTGATCTGATTTGGACTCAAATCTCTTATTCCTTTTCTTATCAGTAAACCAGAGTACTCTAACTAGCGCCCAAATGGACTACATTTTGAAATCAGGAACTATAATTTTTGGCTTAGTTTAGAAAAAACGTATGGACCATCAGTTTCCTTATGCACATACGTGTTTTTACAGATAAGCCAGAAATTATAGTTCCGAATTGCAAAATGTAGTCCAAATGATTTCCACCTTTGATCCTCCTCTCTTCGACCTCGTCTTTAAGTTTTTAAACTTTGTCAAGTGATGGGATGGTTTTTTCCGCTTTAGTTTAATAGTATATGTCTTTCATCGTTTAGTTTTTAAGAGTGACCCTGTAATCTTTTTTTTACCGGTAAATGAGTGTCCTGAGGCTCTATTTTGTCAGGTTCTGCGTCTAGTGCTTAATCATTTTTCCCTCTTTGTTATGACTAGGTCTGTAAATCATTATCTTCTACTGCTCTTTTTTATTACACTAACACAACACAACTGGAGAAATTGGCATAAGAAATACACACTTGAAACTACTTTGTCAATTAGGTAGATTATCGATAGATTTTTAGTTTTCATAACTGGATTTCTAGGGTTTCCAACAACTTGGGCAGTGAGTCAATTAATTTAGTATCCAATATCAACGTATGTAACTAGCAATCATTGACAAGAAACTTTTTAAATTCCCCTATTCTTAATTACCTACCATTACATTTTGATGACCAAAAAGCCAAACCACGTATCTCCATCGCAAAGTTTCCAAAGTTCTGCTCTTATTTTATTTTTTCGTAGAGAAACAAATCAACCACATAGCTTGAAATCCACACAGAATATATTCTGCTAAGAGCGAAGAAAAATTAAGGAACTTTTCAAGAAATTAAGTTAACTAGCTATCTGATGAAAAAATAAAGTAGGACAGGAATTCTGCAAACGGTGATACAATGGTTAGCAGTATAGTCATCGATTTGGACCTAAAAAAATTGTTAAAGTGTTTTAACTAAACCTTCAAAAAGAGTTTCTGAATTCAGAAACCCTTTTTGAGTTCCTTGGTAAAATTGATGGTCAAAAGAAAAAGTGAACATTCAAATTTTGTCAAATTTGAACTCTCATTTGTATTGGTGCGAAATGCAAACCACAAGCAATGTTTCAATGCTTTTTTTGCGGCACCGCATGGTTTCTCTCATTTAACATTTTTAATTGGAAAACTGATCAACCTAATTTCTTGAAAACGCCCCTGATTTTTCTTCTTTGTTTGAAGAATTTTTCTTTGAAAATTTTAAGCATTGAAGCTGCCTTGTTTTCCACTGATTCATTGTACGAATGAAAGTTCTTCAACACTTCAACCGAGTTATGCGATTCCCGAAATACCTGACAGAAAACTTTTTTTAAAATTTACCAAAGAAAAAAAACTTGTAAAAGTGTGAAATGGCATTTTAATGTTAAAAAAGACCAAGAAAAAATTCTTAGTTTCCATACTTTGACAGTCCCCCCCCCCCCCAA
>NW_017547116.1:1720321-1963221 GCF_001854935.1 Bemisia tabaci
CGTGATTTTTTTTCGTGTCACTGCTGTTAAGGTTTCACAATCCATGTGAAGCTATTTCTTTTGATGGGGGGGGGGGGGGAGGCTAAAAATCAAATGAAACTTTTATATTGACAAAGCTGCAGCTCTACATTGAAATTATCTTTAATATTTGCCTAAATTTCAAAACAAGATGTCACTCTCCTCAATCTAATTAGACTGCATTTTGCAAATAGGAACAACCATGTCTGACTCAACCCTAAAAGAACCTTTCTGCAGAAGGAAAGCAATGACGTGCACATTGTTTCTAAAATGAGCTAGAAATGCAGGTTCTTATTACAAAATGTAGTCCAATTCCTTGGTTTGTTTTTTTGTCTAATTAAAACTGCCGATGGACTTCTATCTATGACATACCATTTTCCGCAGAAGTTTTTTATTCGTTAATTCTTGCAGTAGGTATGGGGAGGTAGAAACCCTAGATTTTCATACAAATGAAGCAAATTTGTTAAATGCCAATAAAGTTATTTAATTGCAAATGTGAAAAAGTGTTTCAAAATTCTCCTCATACTTGCATTCTCTCTAAATCCATGTCTAAAAATTGTGAGGAAAGGAGAAAATATGGATGGTGAAACTCCGAAACGACGTATTTTGTTTGTGGTGTTTAAAAATCTCTGCTCCAATTTTATTTTTTAAAAGGGAACCAATCAACATCATTCCTTAAAGTTTTTTCACAATTTGCTTTGAAAAGATAAGAAATATCATGGAAGTTTTTTTAAGAATTAAAGTTGAGTAGTTCTCCACTTAAAAACTAAACTACAACAGGTAGTCTGCAACGTCGCAAACCGAAAAATGTGGTTCGAGAGTTTCACCATCAATATGTTGAAAACTTCAACCATAGTTATTATTATAGCCAAGAAAAGTATATTCCAAAAATTTGATAGCCAAAAACAGCTTGTTCAAGTTTCATCTCTTAGTTGTTAACATGCATAGCTAGCAAGAAAAATAGGGACTTTTAAAACAAGACTTGCATTGTATACTCTTCGTGTTTTTTCTATCATTTACTTCACTCTCAAAAACAAACCAAATTTAGTGATCGGGCAAATTCCATTCACTTATTTGACCCTCGCGACTGTTGTATTCTTAGATTACACTTTGATCAAACCATCAACTGTCTTGGTTGTTGTTAGCCTAATTTTTTTTAAAAATCTCTCTTATCCTTCACTCATCTTTTGTATCGTTGTGAAACAATGTAGGTTAGACCTCAGTTAAGTCTTCATTGTTTTATATGTCTATTTGTACGTCTGAATAATCCTATTGAGCATCAGCGTTTTAAACTCTTGTTAGAGCGATCACATGAACTTAAGAACGTTCACATGTCCTTTTGCCAGCATTTTTACCTTAGTATCACTCTTTTTTACTTTAGTTTCCTATGATCACTCAACTTAGTAAGTGATTCTCAAGGATTTTAAACGCTAGCTCGGACAAAGTTAAATATAGGGTGTATCAACATATCGATGGCTGAATTTAAAAAAGGCGTATCTCAGATTTCCTCGTCGCAGATCCCCTCCAGTGTTTTATTCTTTCAAAAGAAAGCTAACCAATATTTTTTTTTTTTCTCTTACCTTTTTTGTGAATTTTCTTTATCCATTCACAAATATTCTGTGAGAGTTTCAGTTTGATCCTCTTTGAAAAATATAGAACATGCTTTGAAATTTAAAATGTTTTATTTAGAGATTTGCTTTGTTTGACTTCAGCCACTAATATAGGGAATTGGCTGATATTCCCTCTCCGGTATGCGAAACCAGGTGTTAACTTTAAATCCAAGTAAAACTAAAAATCTTTGTTACATTTTACTAATTAAACATCTAAGGAAATATTGCGTATTTTGATGTTTAAAATACAAATTGAAAGTGTAAAGAGAAAAAAAATCAAGAACAAACCCACCAATCATCGATTGTTTTTTTCTAGCTTAGACTTCCAAGAGCTAATGAATCTGTCGTTGTAAGTGTTTATTAATGGCTCATGATTCTGTGATGGTATATTGTCAAGTCAAAGAAGTATTTTAATAGAAAGTGACACAGATTCTTCAACAGGCCTTTAGACAAGATATAAATTGAAGCACTACGCAACTTGTTTTCTCTGCATTTTAGAAGGGAAACGAATCATGTAACATGACGTCTGGAAATGAACTCCTAATAAAGCTGTGAGTGTTCATAATTAACATTGGTTGAATGACATGAGTACTAACCAACATCATTTTGATGGCTGGAGTGCGAAACGACGTATCTTTGTTGAAGTGTTTTCAAAGGCTCTGCTCCTATTTTATTTTTGCGATGAGAAATAACGCAACTTTACAGCTTGAAATTTATCCAGAAAATTCTGCTAACAGAGAAGAAAAATCAAGGAAGTTTTCAGGAAATTACTTTGACCAGTTTTCCAAAGAAAAAATAAAGCATGACAGGAAGTCTGCAACACCTATAGAAATACGTGGTTTTGCACTGTAATCATCGATGTATGTAAAACCTGAATCAAATTTCATTTGATCTGTGTTGATAATATTTGTTAATATCTCGTGTTGGTGTTGATTTCTGGACTTCCCATTGTGAGGATCCATTTTATACTCAAGATTCTGAAGGAAAATCTTGTGACTTTTTTTACAGCGCAGCTTTTGTCTACAGGCTGACAGAATGTATAAATTTCCATGCAATTAAGTTTTGAAGGCACTCTTGGTACCTTGGAAGTCTAGTTAGAACACTAAATGCATAGCCAGTCTTAGTACTTAGACCCTTTTTTTTTGGACAAAATAACACCTAGTACTTCTTCTCTGTCCTTTACAATATTTTAAAATGCAACACGGTATTTCGATTAAGAAGTAGTAAATCACTATCCTGTCCGTAAATACATCCTGCATCCATTTGTGTACTTCTTATCCAAAAAGGACATATTTTATAGGTACTTTAAAACATAAGAAATTACTGGAATTTGCAAGCTTAGTTTTAGAAGGTGCTCTTTACTTTTCCGGAGCCAGATCAATTTTTATACACTACTTTTGGCATCTGCAGTTTTACTTCTTGTCTCAACTACATCAGTGTCAATATCGCACATTAAATACTAGTCTTGTGTCTACTCTTAAAATCTAAAGTTGCATCTGATAATTTCAAGCCAATCTTGAGTCACGGTTTGTAGCTGCTTCAACCATCTTCTTTCGATAGTTTCAGCAAGTATACAACATTAAGTGTCTTGAATATCAGCTTCTTTGAAAATTCAATTTTAAATGAGCTTTACCTCCCCTTACTCAAACGTGGACCCAATTGAAAAATCGTGAACGCCACAATGTCCATTTTCACCTGAGCCGAGAATTGCTGGTGAAAGAGCAGGATTGATAGTTTTGAAAACCATTCAACCTTTTCTATTTTTCTACCACTGCACAGCTCTTAGACTAGAATATTGTTTTGCATGTATATGCTCCATGTCTCAGTGTCAACTCTGCAGGTAGACTTGCCGCAAAAGGGATCAAAAACTTGAACCCATCTTGAATTTCAATTATTTTGGTCTGGGGAAAACCTGGGAAAGTCAGGGAATTTTTCTCGCCAAATCTATGAACACCCTGCTTCAGCTGAAAGTAAATTAACCAACTCATCTTCCTGAGGACATAAGCAACACATAAATTTAAGGACCTTGATGAAGATAGAGCAGCATACGTATTATTCAAAGATCTGTAATTTTGCACTATTGTAGTGTTGTGTTTGTAGCTCTATATGTATACATATCTATTGTCATAAAGTGTGCAGTAGAATTTGGAAGAAAGAGGCTAAATATTTACCTAGGATACAAACTTTAAATTCAACTACTTACTGTTAATTGTCTTTGCTCTTTCTTGAAACAGAGCAGGACATAAGAGAGATTGCTGACAATTTTCATCAAATTTCTGAGGAATATTTTGCAACAATCCAACTGGATGCAGGTATCTTAATCAGAATATGTCTTTTTCCAAAATGCTGGTACCTAATTTTATTGTTAACCCCCTGACTCATCTAAAAACTGGCATGCTCCCTCGTGTAAACAACCCATTCAATAGGACAGAAATCTTATTTCTGAACGAGTGAGTAAAAAAAGTGGTTGTACTAATTATTCACCGCTTGCTATAAGAATGAAAGTATTAGAATCGAATGCTTTAAGTGACAAAATTGTGAAAGAAGAACCTGCATCTAAGTTTGTAATGTTGCAGATAGGCAATAAAAATTAAAAATTACAAGCGAAAATAAACCACTTATGTTTTTGAAAACGAAATTGTCACCACCGCATGCACAAGTTTAATAATGTGAAAATAAAATGTGCAAAAGTAAGAGTTTGTTTTTGCCTAAAAAAATGAAACATTGGAAGGTTTTAAGACTGGCAATCTAAGAGCATGTCTCATCAGTCGTTTGTCTCGCTCTTCCTCTTTAAAGTCAGTCTTTTTACCATGACTCATATATATTTGTGAAAAATTTCTCTCCGCTACCAAGCATTTTACGAAAGACTATCAAGAATATTGTTAATTTAAGATATTCTCAGTGCGCTGATACTTCACAGGCCTGATCAGCCGCTCAAGTTTGTATGTTTTTCTACATCTCTTTTTAGATCTGAATCATGGGAAACCTCGAGTCTTCTATTTTTAATTTTCGCACATAAATACATGTAAGCATTTTTCAGTCTGTCTCGCGTAAATATTTGCCTAAGTGTGTGTGTATTCGTCTAAAAGCGATCTTCGTCACAAGCTAGGAGTCCGCATGCAATGGGTCAGTCATGCACCTCTAAGAATTGTATTTTGGTGGTTGACTCTCACAGATTATTAAAGAATAATAAGTGTTCTATGTTCTGCCCTCCGAAAAAAATGTGAAGTCAACCAGTAGGATAGTCAACACCATGTTTATTCTACCGTAGGTCCTTTGATCAGTAATGCACTGATTTACATTAGTTCTGTCTCGCATACATCATTGATAGAACCAAGGTGAAAGAAAGTATTGTATGTGTTGAAGGTCAATAGTCAGTAGACGAAGTGAGCATCTTTTTAAAAAAATGTCTTTTTTTACAAATTCAAGTATCACGCAAGTGGTAATCGTGAGCCTCTTTTCAGTTGTAGCCCCATCCCCCTACTATACAACCAGCCCTAGGCAACCGTTGTTTAAGACCATCCAACCCGAGGCAGTAACCCAACAGTTTCTTAAATTTTTCAGATTGAAGTCTCCCATCCATTGAGGAAGAGCTCTTAATGTTTTGTTCTTCTACATTTAAATATACTTAACAAGTTGCATATTTTTCATAAATTTTACGAATCAATATCTTTCTTGTCAATTTTAATTTTCCAAAATATGCCAAACTTTGTAAATTACACAATATTGCAATATTTTAAATTCGCTGTTCATTCAAGTAATCCAAACTAATTTAACAGCTCAAAATGATCTGAAGATTTTGTGAGCATCCTTACACCCGCTTACTCTAAACGTCGTTTCCTCAAAATTGAGCGATAGATTCAGATTTTCAGTTTGAAAGTGTTTGATAGACCTCCTGCCTAGGAATTTGATGAAAACGACTGCTATTAGCCTTCAATGCATACTATAACCTGCTGAGAGATGTTCATCAATCTGCATTTGGGAAGGTGATAGCTTCATTGATATTGGACCGAAAAACTTATCAGTAGAACAAATCTCATATATTGGTAATCTTTAAGTTTAATCCGTCACAACATGCTTTTCACACTCTGGTGTAACTGACCTATTACAAGTGCTATACAAGAGAAAAGTAAGCTACTGATACCCTGAAGAGCCACAAGACGAAAATCTTCTAAAATTAAGGTCTTTCGCTCAAATTCAGAAACTTAGAACTGCTTAATGACTGTCCTTAAATCACCAAGTATAAATCTCTTCGTTTCTTGATGTGGTAATGGCTGTCTATGGTTTTTGTGTTGGTAGTCAATCTATTTCTCACTGTCTTACGACGAATTATTTACTATGATTTAAACCACAACTGCCTTTAAATGTCCTTTAGTGATAGTCTCCTTATAATTGTCTCACTTTTTTTTAAAAATGCATTTTCATTTTTATTTTCAAAGCACAGAAAATTTTGCCAATGACAAGTGCGCCTGCGAAAGAATTTTTATTGTTGACAATTTAAAAAAACCAAATTATTTGTTTTGTCACTCATTGGTGTACACTTTTGTGCGCTGTGATGGTTTTGACGCACTTAAAAATTGGTTGCTCCTCATGGAAATGTTCACTAATCAGAACATTGATACCAAAATTTGTAAATTATATAAACACTTTCTGTGAAAGCAGGAAGTACTCATCATCGAATGATATTGGAGACAGATGTACCCATAAGAGAATCTAAATCATCATGTAAAAAATGTAAATGATGATTAATTTTAAAGGGAAGTTTAAAATCCTTTCTTCCTCTGCTGTCTTTCGTTGTACTCCTAACTTTGAACCTGCATAGGTATCCTCAAGTCACAACTTACGCAGAACCAAAAGTATCCACCTACTTAACTGCTTTCAATGCTCTTTTTTTTCATCCTTAGTAAGATCTAATCACCGGGATTTGAAATCAAGATTTTCAGGTAATGTAGGCCAAAGGTTCAAAAATTAATTCATCTTGCTGTTAGATATTGCTAACATGCGCACGCCTAATATTTGAAAATGAGCCCTCTTTTGTTTTAGAGATTGTTAATATTAATTTTGTAATGTAATTGAACATGTTCAGGAAAAATTTGTTATACAACATAGGTAGAAAATAATGTAAATAAGCGTAATAAAAAATTAAAGCCGCAACTGCTTGCTGTTTTATCCTCACTGTCCCAAAGCCTCAAGACTCAGATTAACTAAGTCGAGACCAATCCACACAGTCATTGCACATCTCTTTGAAATATACTCCTCAGCCTGGTTCTCACTTAACTGCAGCCAGTGCAAAATAGTATCAGCTGCTCCTATAAGAACTGCATTACATGTTAACTTCCTGCGGCCAATGTGCAGCAGGGTTTCAAAACTTGTTTCTGTGTGGGCTGGTCTTGGATTAAGTATGTAAGGCAAGCCACGAGGGTAAGGCCTTCAGTGTAAATTAACTCAAAAGATTTTTTTTCTTTTAACTTGTCTTTCATTCTTATGACAAACCCAATTCGATACTATATCCAAGGAAATTTGCTCCACTAAACGCCTATAGAAAAATGAACTGTCCCTGGCAACTATGAAATATTTGAATGGATTTTTGTTTTGCAACAAGCAATTGGTTCCACTTAACAGATCTATTCGGTTGCTGAGCAAACCGATCATCAGGATAGGTGAATACTCAGAAAATTTGAAGAAATGTTTGCTTTACAGATTTAATAATTTTATTTTTCTAACTTACATTTTTAACAAGCAGTACAAACAATATCATTTTAGTTTCGTGCTTAAAATGAGGGAGATTTGTTTTAATTCCTTTTCCATTAGATTAAATTCCATGAAACTCGCATTCTAGAATAAATTTTCATGGATGGCTAAACAATGAGGAACTAATATCAAGAGGTGGGTTGGCAACTGCCATCTTCTTCATTTTTAGAGATAGTAAAAGAAAAAATTCATTAAAATCAAATTACATTTTCATTTCCAGCACTAACACAATAAAATCACATTTCATACACATAAGGGAGATAATAAAAAGCAAACCCATAACGGCCTACTTAGTAGATACCCTTAACATGAAAGACGCCAATCAAGGCAGAATTAGATACATATGGTGAAGGAGGACTGGAATTGCTGCTTCAATAAACAACTTTAAAAAAATCATGCACAAATTTCGAATGACTCGCATAAAATGGTTAATTTGATTTCATCTTCCACGGATATTAACATTTGAGGGGCATGTCTCCCAGAATTTGTAGCAAGAACTCTGTGCAAGTTGATTCTACTGTGAAAGTCTTTAAAACCTCTGGAATCTTGGAACCGAGAGCTTTTGGCTTTCAAAATTGATGAAAATCTGGGATAAATCATGCCCCAAAAATCAAATAACCTCCCCTACATATTCTAAAACTGACATTAATTGCACCCTCGTCAATATTGAAGTACATGAGTTGGTGGTACATTTACTTGTTGTTACCTATTTCTTTGCTGTCCTTGAGGGAGATAATGCAACATTTTATCATTCTTGCCTTCCACGAAAGAAAGAAAGAAAGAAAAAAAAAATTCGCTTCCCCCCGTTTTCCACTGCAAGGGTCAGAACGGTCAATAGAGAGAAAAAAAGCAAAGACAGCGTTTTTGCTAAGGATTGAAATTACATTAATGTTATTTAAGGTGAACAAAGAGGTATTTCATGAGAGGTTTTCCACTGAATGAATCCCCATATGAGCAAGATTATGGTGACCAAACCATTACAACTTCGTTATATGCCTAGTTAAAGTAAATCAACATCCACAAGTTGAGACAGTTTTTCTTAAACAGTGGTTCCAGCTCAAATTTTTATAATGAAACAAAACAATCACGCCAAGAAGCACAGCGTAGTTGGCAATTCATAAATGGATCACTTTCAGCAACGCTAAATTAAAATTGGAAGTATCCCCTAAAACCATCCTTCGGATTGACTTGTCAAATTGACTTTCTGTCATGATTTGTGTTCGAATACTTTCAATTGTGATTAAGAGTTTCTAAAGGAGATTTTTCCTGACTGAATTGCGCTTCTGGATGCAGTCATTTCGTATTTTTAATACAAATGTATGATGAGACCGAACTTAGCAAAATTCGTTTGATGTTCCTAGACAACTTTCGTGCATTCAAAAAATTGAAACTGGCTTTAGCAATTGATACAAATCTCCAACAAGAACAGGCAAAAAGAACTTATACAAGTTAGATTAAAGTAAAGGCATGCATCACCTTGACATCCAGCTAAAACACTCGATTGAGTAAAACAAAGGGTGACCGTAGAGAAGCAAGAGGCTGTGACAAAGAATAAGAGAGAAATTCTAAAACGCTGTACACTTGCAGTAACTTATCTTGAGTATAAGAGAAAGAGGTCTGATCATATTCCAGCGTAAGAAATTTGACTCTGATTCAAAAATTTGACACAAATCTTGATCATCTACAATCGATGGTGTACTGGAAAAAATGATTCCTGATTTGCAACATTCCAAATTTCTAGTCGCATTGTTATTCTGCAGAAAAACCAAGCCCATTGTTTCCCAAAACTTGAGTGTGTGAATTTTTTTGATAATTCCATTAAAAACGATTCTTGGCCCTCTCCATAAAGAGAAAATAAGAGCGTTGACAATTGAGAGAATTTTTTTCCAGTTACACCATCAAGATGCTCCATAAACTGAAATCACTAAGCTACACATTGCAACAGGACCCTTTTCAGTCTAAGAGAAAAAACTTGAGCTCTACCATAACTTTGGTTTCGAAACACTTAATTATAAACTCTGAAAACTAAAAACAACTGTTCTCCACATTTTTATCGTTGAACATTATTACAAAATAAAAGCGTGAAATAAAAACGAGTGCTCTTCTCTCAAACATGAACGGATGGAGATCATTATTTATACAAACACAATTTCATTATAAGGAGGAGGCAGTGATACTGATTCATCGCAGTCTTAAATATTTTAGTTTCCATCCGCGCCTAACCTAAAAACTTCTGAGCAACAGTGGCTTTGCTGGCGGTAGGATTATTTGGTTGATGATGACCCATTAACACAACACCCAACAATGCCACTGCTGTTTCAAAAAAATGAAAGCTTCAATAGACAGGATTTGAAGAAATAGACTCGGGATGAATTAAAAACTCATCCCAGAGTGCAATATGATAAACAAATGACTGAGTTTTGAATTTAGGAATCCTTTCCTGTTTTCAAGCCCAATTAGAGCCTTCAAACGCCATTACAGAGCGTACAGAAAATCCCAAAATTAGTAACACAATGCATGGCACATAAAAAAACTTTCAAATTTGATTTCTCAGTTTTACATGTAGCAGAAATTTGATTCTTTAAAAGTTCAACTTCGTTAGTCATTCTTCAGGGAACGCCGACTGATTGCCCACATTCACTAGTCAAGGAAATCTAAGTTGTAGCTGAAAATACAGATAATTTTCAACAGAGTTTCACTGATACTTTCAGATAAACAAAAATTGAGATGCAAATCCGAAAAAAAAGTTTGAGCAATTTCAAAAATTGAGCAGTAAGAGTACATTATCAATTAACTGACATCTGAAAATCATTCATGAGAAACCTGGCCTCATGAACGGTTTCCTCCCAAAAATGTGTCAATAAAAAATGAGCTTGAAGCTTACAGTTCCAGCAAGTAAATAAAGTTACAGCCAGGGTGGCTTTATCAGAATACAATGTTGTGAAGTTTCATTTAGTGATACTTTTTTTCGTTGTTTTTGTTTACTGAATAACAAGTTACAAATTTTCAAATAAAATTTAAAAGAATTTTCTGAGGGGCTTACAAAACAGTTTCTAAAATTTTCAGTACAAAACATGCACCTTCTAGTGAATAAAGCAAGTTGTGGGGTGAAACTTTACAATGTTAGGCTAAAATGTAGCCCCTCTGGCTCTAACCCTGAGAGATGTCATTTGTTGCAAAAATACTCTACTCTAAATAAGTATTTCAAATAAGTTACGCATAGCATTAAGTGAGCAATAAAAACCTGAGAAAAATTAAGACATTCTATGGAACTGAGAAACCATTTTTGAAAGAGACAACTTACATTCGTTCTGCAAATCATAGTCATTGTTTATCAAAAAAAAAAAATAAATAAATAAAAAAAGATTCGGTTAAGCTGTTAAGATGAAAGAACATAGAATTGAGCTAAGAACTTAGAACAGTTGGAGTGAGTCCAGTTGAAGAGTGATCGACAGAAATAAAAAAAAAAAAAAGCGAAAAATCAGAAAGAGTAAGAAAAAGAAAAAACCCTGGTGCACACTAAAAGAATAACTAACTAAACCCTAATCGTCTAAAGCTGGATTTTAGCGATCCTCTACTCCCGCTGGGTTGTCCAGCACTCCATGTTTTCGACTTGGATCTAAAATGGCGCAGTTCGTCCTCGTGGTCCGGATGAACCATTGGTAAATAGCTACAAGGTTCGCATAACGTGCGATACTTTTCGAAAAATGCTTTATAACCTCCGTGCAACAGGTACGTTTCGGGATAATGCAAATCGGGATACAAGTTATTTTGCCGGTCTTGTTTCCGCAGGAACCGACATCTGAAAAAAAAATTATCACAGTTGAGTATCAGAACTAAGTTTCAAATATTTTCTACAATGGGTTACACAACAATGGATAAGAGTAAGGATTCAAGCATGACAAGACATGATTTTTCTTCGAAATTGCTAGCGAGATATATTGAACTTACTGAAAATTTCTAAATTCAACACGAAGGAAGAATCAGTGATTGGTTAATTTAAATTAGAGCTTTTTGCTCGCACAAAAAGTCAAAATCAACATTGCGACAAAGATGTTGATATTAGCACAGGCATTTAAATCCTTGGTAGCCATCGGTGCTTCTTGCTATAAGGGTCAGAAATTTTTCCCAAAGATATGAATTGATAATTTTTTCAATATTTAACACAAATAGTTAACTTAGTACTCCGATGATTATCAATATACAGTATACAGCACCAAGAATTTAATGAGGGCTATGGTATTCATTTGAAAAAAAAAATAGGGTTAACTTTGGCTTTGAGCAACAAAAACGAAATTCTATAAAATTTGGATTCTGAAAGTGAAATGAAAAAGTAAATAAAAAAATGAACCACTAAATACCACTATGAAATGAAAAAACAAGGAATTGAACTGCAGAAACATAAAGTGGGCAATGTTAAGAAACTGTTCACTGCTAAGGCTGTTTTTTTTTTTTAAATTCATCATAAAAATCCTGTACTCCCAAACCTTTTCATAAAAAATCCATATATTCTCTGCACTTCCATGCAAACAATTCAAAATCAGTGCTTTTACAGTACATCTATCATTCTCTTCACAGAAAACATTGTGACAATAGATCAGTTGCCCTAGTTTCAGAATTATGTTTTAATGATTTATGCTCATACAATATCAAAAATGAATGAGATCTGAGTGCCAAATTTCTACATCCGATGTTAATAGAGATATTACCCTTCGAAACACCAGAGAGTGAGATCATCCTCCGTGATAGTACATACCATGGCTCCTTCTACCTTGGGTTCATCAATTAAAGATACACACATTTTAGTGTATTTTCCGAGGGAAATACACTATTGCATTTTTTCAATGAATGCTCCACTTAGAACACAAGGATAATACTAAGGTGGAAAAACCATGGTACATTCCATCCCAGTGGATGACAACATACACAGTGTTTTTCAAACAGCGATATGTCCTTTGATATTGGATGTGGAAACTTAATGTTAGGACAGAACTCTTATTGTTTGTTGATCTTCGATCTGAAATCATCAAAACACGATTCTGCGACTGCGCTGACTGATCCACTGTCAAGGCGGAGAACAAGACAAACAATCTAAACTCTGCCTGACTTCTTGTCGGAACTTCTTGTAAAGAAACATTATTTGGTGGAATGAATTAAAAAAAAGAAAGCAGTAATGCTGGATACTTACAATTTTGGACCTCTTTCTGATGAAAATTCACAGTGAAATATTAGAACATGATGCTTAGAATCTACACTTGAAGTATTTGAATTTGAACTAAATTTCTTCTTTACATCGACAAATTGTTTAACAATTTCTTCTTCAGAATATATATTTCTAGCGCCTCTAATATGACCACCTTCGTATTCATACGGATACCTGGGGAACGAAAACATAGATATCATTTCTGCATAATAAGAAAAAACAAAATAAAACAGACAAAACATCTTCAGGCTGTGATTGTAGATTTTTTCCAACTATGCAAATAAGTCTATGCTTTAATGGCATTTTATATCAGCAATACAAAAACAAAAAAATAAAAATAGGTACATCAGGATGCAGTATGCTGAGAAAACACAAATGAAGACCATTCCTACTTTTATTGATTAAGAAAATGAAAATGGAGGTAGAAAAGTCATGTTCTTTAGCATGTATTTTTGCATGCAGATTTTTTGCAATGAAAATTGAATTCCTACTTACAGATTGCATACTTTCTAATTTTACTTAAATTACAACTCCTGAACAGGCAGATGAAATGCTTGACTATCCAAAGTCTCAATTTAAAAGTACAAGATAGAAATAATGACAACAGTTCTCACAATAGAAATTTTACAGTCTTAGAACAATAATACAAAAATATAAAAGCCACTTACCGGCAGTCGATTATGGTGAAAGATTTAATGTCTTGACTAAAATCTCCATTCATTAATTTGGCTAATGTATCACAAGAGATGCTTTTAAGATCGACATGTTTTCCAAGGGTTAGGGGCAGAATACATGGTCGACTGTAGTCTCCAATCAGATTAGGATCTAAGTTCGAGCGATCCACAGCAGACTTAGCATCTACGGCTTCTGAGAACGAACGATACAGCTTCGGCCGCGAAGACACTGGATTGAAACCATAGTCGTGGAGAGTTGTTTTATGACGAACCATTGGACTGATTACGAACGAATTCCTATCCTTCAGTGTTGAATTATCAAGCAGTCTATTGCGTTTTATTACAGGGGAGTCCTCTTCTAGTATGGTTGGGTCTGCTACTCTCTTGTTTGTGTTGCTGTCGTGAGGCGTCAGAGGTAGAATACCTTCATGAGACAACGCTTTAGGTGTACGGCAATTGGTTGATAATGAGAATGGACTACATAGCTGCACAGAAAGTAAGATAAAAATTAGAACAGGAATATCCTAAATTTAAGGGGAAGGGAAAATAAAATCTACGTTTATTAAGCTCTAAGGTGCATAAAGCTGATAAAAAAAAAGTTAAGAGAAAAAAACATTCTAACCATTCAGAAAGGGAACTTAGATGCACAGGCAGTGAATTTTTGGGAGTGAAAAAGTATCATTGAGAATTTACGGAAAGAAAATGAACTTGAACTAGTTCCAAGTTACTGCCATGATAATTTTACTTCCCAAGAAATTTTCTTTTTTAATCACTAATTGAAAAAATCAGTACTATTTCAGGACTTTCCAAGAATTCTGAACTAGTAGACACCCTGATGCAGCGTTTAAATATCCCCAATTATGTCTGATTCCCATCAAGAAAACTGATCAAAATGTTTCCTTACAATCTTTTGATTTTTTCTTTGTACCTAGAATGAAAGAAGAAATTGCAGAGAAAATCCCCCAACAAAACTGTTCCTTAGTTTCCCTTTGTAGTTTTTAAGAGGGAAGACTGACAACATCACAACCTAAGATGAGCATTTTTCACTTTAGCCATTGATATGACAAAATAAAAGTAGATCAAACTTTTGCGAAATGTTGGTTTTTTGGAAGATCTACAGTGAGGAAAAATTGACACTTTGAGGTACAAACAGAAAAAGGTTGGTTGATATAACCTGCTTACTTAATAGCATAAGTCTTTTATCTGATTAATCATTCAATTTTGGCTCTTTTTCCTGAGAAAACGCTGAGATCAGACCATTTGGACTTCGGATAACAAATGACAATGGTTTTGAACAATTTTAGTACTTAAATTTTTTTATTCTAAAGAACTGTTTATTTTCAGTTCATACTTAAAGGAGAAACTGAGGAGCTATTTCTCTCCTTAAATTATGAGTGAACATATCGCACGTTTGTAAACATGAATTGGATTGCATTTTGCAAAAAGGAACCAATAGCATTCCAATGTTGTTAGGATTGTGCAACTTGCATTTTCTGCAATAAAATGACTAGCATCATGCAAAAAATTACATTTACAAGGCAATTCTTATCTTGAATTTATAGTTTATTGAGATTATAGATAAAACTTGTTTGAATGATTAGTTTATATTTTCAGAGTAAAAAAAGTTGCACAATCTTAGAGACATTGGAATTCTTTTGCTTCTTTCTTGCAAAATGCAATCCATTTAGCATCTATCATCAAAGTATTAACGGGAATGAAAATTTTTCCATGGAACACTGCCAAAACACTGTTTACATGTAATACAAGCTAGATACAATGAAAATTTACTTACGCGGCTAGGTGTTCCTTGTCTTTCAACATTGTTTTTATGGTTTAAATGTACTGGAAATCTAAATTCTGAGCCAGCTGACAGGCTATTACTGACTTGGTCACTAAGAATATCTCCACTGAGAAGTGACTGAAAATCCGGTGGCAACAAAGAATTCTCATTTGAAATCTGGAAAAAGAAAAAAGAAGTTATTAGAATCCAATTTTGTTACTCATCTCAGCATTTCAACTTAGATGATGTGAAATTCTAGAAATAAATGCCTTGCCTTTGCATACTACTGTCAATTTCAATGCAATATGAGACATTTCGACGGTGTAAGTCGGCAATCACATAACTCATTTGCGGTGTCTTAAAATCTCCACCTCAATGTTATTTTTTTAAAGGAGAACAAATTGACATCATTCCTTGAAGTTTTTGCAGAATCTTCTTTGCACAGAGAAGAAAAATCACGGCAGTTTTAAGGAATTGCCGTCGAGTAGTTTTCCGTTTAAAAAATAAAGTATGACAGGAAGTCTGCGACGTCGTAAACTGAGTTATGTGATTGCCGACTTACACCGTCAATTTAATCTAAAAATGCGTATCTTCATAAAATATTCCAGATTAATCTTTAAAACGTAATTATGGAAAATTAAACTCCTTGTCTTTTCTAGTCAAATATTTGAGTCCTTATGCAGTCGATAACTATGCAGCAACAGAAATCCTTTAATAAAAATCTTAGATCTGTCAATACAACTACCCTGATTCATACTCAAATAATTCAAACTTTTTACAAGGTTCAGTCACGCATGAAAAGTTCTCTTAGGGGTCAAAATTTCTTGAGTTTCCAAGGTTTTTTAATATGGAAATGCTTATCCTTCAGGATTGAGACTGAAAGTACCTTGAAATTGAAAAAATACATAATATTAGACTTAGATTGGAGAAGTTACGCTACGAGTGAATAGAAAACATGAGTGTGAACTTAGCAGGTTCAAATTTTGGCTGATAATTAAGTGCAGAAGAAAACAATTAAGATGTTCTGGATTTGAGCCATAAATCTTTCGGTTCAAAAGCAAAATATCCTGAATTTTCAAGAGCGAGTTTACTTACCTGCTTCCAAAGAGTTTGTTACGCAATGAGAGACATGTAATAAAACTAATATGCTTTTACTGAAGAAAAGAATGGTGGAATTTGAAGAATTCCTCTCATGAACCTGAACTGCTTGTTCATTGCAATGCCTACTCTTGAGCAATACAATTATCAAAGGCAAGTATTTGCAACAGAAAAACTTACTTTGGCAGGGCTCAGGAAAGGACAGGCGGGGCTTTTTAACAGCATGTATCCTGAGTTTTCTTTGTCTGCCGATCCGGGCGCCATTCTTCTTTGTAATGGATAAGATTTGCTGGGAGTGTTCATAATTCCAGACTTTCAAGACAGAATTTTAATTCTGAAACAGAAGGAGAAAGAAAGTTAGATAAAAATTTCAATTTTAATGATGGATAAGATAGCAGATCTGTTAAAATTCTATAAAACATAATATATAATGCTATAATATATAACTTTATTTTTTATAAATAAAAAATAAAGTTACCCAACAAAGATAGCCTCAGCTTAAAAAAGAGCGAGCCACTTTGGGTAGCAAATTGCTATGAAATACGCAATTGCAAGTCATGCACACTTTTTTTTTGCATTATCTTCATATCAATCACAACTCCGTAGATGTTAGACGCTTTGAAATGAAAACATACAGCAAAAAATGGTTTGCAGAAAGTTTGGTGTGATGAGTCATCTCATTTTCAGAGTAGAATTTTTGGAAGAGTTTCTGATGTTTCAAATTTTTAAGGGCAATTCTCAATTATTCGACTATTAGTGATTTTAGAATTTTTGGATACCTTGTCAAAATTGCCTGATTAAGAGTTGTCCGAGATTACTTGTTTTATAATAATTCTCGACACCTTATCCTCTGAACTTATGAAAACCTATCAAGTACTCGAATGAGAGCATAGGTATCTGAAGCTTTTCAGCCTGCCACTTGAGAGATAAAGTGTGCAAACTGTATTTCACAGCTAATGCACCAATATTTTTGCTGCTGAATCATGCACTTTGAGTTGCTGCAAACAATTTACCTTTTAAAGTTTCATATTCTAATATCTTATGATTATATTAACCATGACAGATGCTTTTGATAGGGTATCTCGGTCAGAATTTAGTAGAGGCACTGAATCTACAAGGGTTGTAAACACGGATTAACTTCTTCAATAATGCCAACAGGTAACTCTAAACATCAGATATGGTCTTGGGAATTATTGGCTCAAATACCATCCATTGCATCAAGCAAGCAAAATATATTGATTCTCTGCTGATTCTCTCTCAATTTTTTTTTTGAGGAAGCCCATTTTCCAAGATGAATGAAACTTCATTGGGAAAAAGGCCTTTCCCTCTGAAATCATTGCGATTTTGCTAAAATTTTGAAGGTAAGCAATCTTTCTTTCATGACCGCCGACATAAAAAAAATATAAAATTTGAATGATTGAATACTGCATAAGAAAAGAGGATTAAAACAAAAAATTCCTGAAATAGTTTGACACAGATGAAATGGGTGATGAAAGCAGAAAGGGTGGAAAGAAAATGGCTTAAATGTCAAAAAGGTTATCAAGTTTAGAAGCAGGGAGTTACAATTCAGTGTAATCCCTGACACAATCTGAATATTACAAATCTGAGGAGGATTTTGAATGGTTGAGTTTGGAGTTGGTAAAAATTGAGGAACAGAGCTGTGCGTGTCTCACAAAAATAACAGCAAAGTGTGCCAGGTAAAGCAGAAGACAAAGAAACTAAGGGCTACTACTTCTAGAGCTGAAATTTCGCATACAGAGAGCCACCAAATAAGAATAAATAAATGTTAACTCCTCAAAATCAAGGGTGAAAACATGACCTTGTGAGAAAGTAATGAAAAATTGAAGGGGTCTAGACCATGGCGAAAGAAGACAGCAGACAAGTCCACCTTGATTTTCCAGCAGCCTCGGAACAAGAAAGCAAAAGCAAATTTATTGCAATCTGCAGAATCAAGGGCACTTAAGTGAAAATTGGATGTATTTTTGCTAAAAGGAGCTATGCGCGTAGGGTTTGTGTGCAACATAGTTCCTTTCAGCATAAATATGTCAAATTAAAAGGAAGAGAAGAGATTGATGGCTAAGGAACAATGCTACCTTTCTGCAAACTAATGATTATGCAGGAAAGAGAGGAATCTTAACCATTTTTGTAATTTTGTTGTTTGAATTGCAATTCTTTTAATGCATTGCAGCATCTTTAGAGCGCTCTTATGCAGAATTGCAAAAAACTAAAATCATTAGCTTACGAATTTAATACTGAAGAATTCGGCAAAGTTGCTAACTCATTTACGCCAAAATTGTTAGTTAGGTGCAGTTTCCGCTATATCAAGAAGTACTTATTTTAAGTTTCAAAATTACTCGGAGTCTTGTGGCAGAAGGGAGGTTTGAACTCACTTCTTCATGCTTTGAAGTTGGAATTTGGGAGCAAATTTTTCGCAGAATTAGCATTAAGACTAGTTTTTGTTGCAAATTTTACACAGAATATACTTTCTAACTAGCTTCAGTTGAGTTCATGAATACCTCAATTTTTTTTCAAAAACAGTGCTTATGCACCGTGATTGTTCCTCAGCCCTTGAAATGGATAATCTTGTGCGCCTCAATGGTTCCTTAGCCCTCAAATAGATCATCTATCACTTAATAAGACTGGAACAAAAGTTAGAATCTAAAAACGAGAGGGATGAATCTCTGGATAAATAGACGAGAATCATCTGCTACTTTGGTACATGCTTGGATCCCTCAATTCCTCCACCAACAAAAAATCCATGAATTACATGTGCTGCAATGCAATCTGAAGTTAGTGTAGCTTGTGAATCCTGGCTAGGTTATTTCCCCTTGGTATTCATTCCCACAAGAAGCATCTAGATACTACAAACGCTTAAAATCACAGCTCGTGATAACGCAATGAATATTTAGTTAAAGGCTACCCTCAAAGGCAACAGATTAAAATAATGCAGAGAGAAATATACTCACCCTCGAGATTATCTGCTAATTTAACTAGATAGTTATCACAAATTACCGATAAGGGAAGATTCCTCGGGTCAGAAAATGAACATCATGATGGTAATCCACATTTCTGTGATGTTTTCTAGACCCCACATTAGATCACAAATTGACTCAAAACTTGAAGGAATTAGACGATGAATATAGCTCTCGGTTCAAATAACGCTTTACAGGAAAGTTTCAACTTTCACTCATCCCGGGACGACACAGAGGTGTACTTAAAAAGTTTGAAAGAGAAATAGGCTGATTTGAAGAGGGCAAGTAGTCTGAGAGGTAAATCACTAGATAACGGATAATAGAGGTAGATAAACTGTAAAGAATAGAGTTACGAAGTGGACAGATATTTGGTAAGGCTTTGGCAAATTTAAAACGAAAAGGAAAACAAAAACAGACTAGAGAAGTTGAGGAAACCACTGGAAATCGCTCGGTTAGTGAAATTGCAAGTCGTTAGGAAGCCGATGCAGAAATGCAACTTTGGACGCTATGAAATCCGTACACGTACACTTAGAAGTTCGTTGCAAATAGCACTGCCGGGAGTCAGGTCCGCATCACTTCGTCGATATTTCACACAAACGATAACATTTTAATGCACTTCAACTAATTCTACGGAGAACTATACTGTACACTTAATTTACTGAGTATCACCAACGGCTTCAAAGCACCATGGGCCGAGCCGAAAGGTTCCCTGCAACCTCCAGCCTAACTGACAACACGGTACATTGACAGTTGGCGAACTGAGTAACAAAGAAAACAGGTGATAGAGAAGGCGAAAAGTATTAATGAGCAGGGACGTAGGGGAATATGAGGGGAAGTGGAATCTGTTGTGGTAGGGGAGCCGCGAACACACACGCAACAATCCTTGTGCTTACACACGCTCACATAAGTTGGCGCGGTTTTCGTTGGGTTATCTACACTGCCAGCATGAGTTCGGCGGAGTTCACTTTTCGTTGATAACATAATCGCGCTTGTTGGACTTGCCCGCCGGAATAGGGGGTTGCTCCACTTTTTTATGGAGCCGTCAAGAGCGTCTATCGCCATTGTAAAGTTCATTTCCAAAGAACCGTTAACTCTGTGCACAAATTCTTCATTGAATAAAATACAAAAAAAGAATAGCAGTAAAAAATAATGGGGAAAAAAGTTAAAAAGAAAAGCTCGGATTCCTAAGAGAATAAATGTGATTTAACGAGGGTATTGTATGAAAAGCTACGGAAAAACCCCTAATCCAAATGCTTGGCAGTGATTCTACCGCTCCGTGACTTTCGCAAAGGCAGGGTGCAAAATATTCGGGGCAACTGGAAAATCCATTCGTATTGTCCTGATACCACTATAGATGCTCTCGGGAACGCATTTTGCCTACTTTGTCAAATGAAGGAGAATCCATCTTGTCGAAACACGTGAATGCACTGTGTCCGATGGTGCGTGGCTGCTATTAGAGGATCCCTCCCGGCTGTTAGCTACTTCCTTCATTTTAGAGGGTAGGCAAAAGCGGACTCCTCCGCGGTAAGTAAGTGGTATCATAGTATCTGCCATGAAAGTCATGCCATAGATGAGCGGTTCCTTATTATTTTGCGGTGATAATTTATTGATCACAGAGCAAGAAAACTCTGTACAAACCTCGGAATTTTGTTCAATGTGTATCATGTATCATGCTATAAAGACCAATTCGATTCCTCTATAAATTTTTGATTTCCGCGTTCAAAGTAAAACGTTACCCACTTAGCATAGGTATTGGTCCGAGATCGTTCTTTTTTACAAACTATTTACGTTTTTACCGCCGTGTGCAAACTATTGACTACATAAAATTTTTCGGGCGAACCGGAGCGGAGCAGAATTTTCCCCTCCGACTGCTCTCCGCTCTGTTTTTATGATGATTATTTTGCGATTAATTAATCATGGACGTATTTGTATTGGAAGGAATTATGTAAACATGAACTAATCGAAAGAGAGTACGTACATTGTACATATCGCAACTGTGTGCTTCATTCTAATTGACATACTTGTAAATAGTCATTTTCCTGTCCAATCAGTAAAGTTTTCAGCTAGAATCGTCTAACACTGGAAAAAAAACACATTGTATCTACAGTCCAGACTCTTAAAAACACCGACAAGAAAAAAATACTCTTGATTCAATCGGATTTTTGCTTAAATCAAGAACCAAGCCTCTTAATTTGAGCGGATTTCCTTTTGATTTAAGCAAAAATCTGATTGAATCAAGAGTATTTATTCTTGTCAATGTTTTCAAGAGTCTGGACTCTATAGGTATCCAATGTGTTTTTATTTCCAGTGAATTGATTTGTAGGTATAGTAAAAATGCAATTTGCAAAACGAAATTTTGCGGCGTCGGGATGCAGATCTTACATTCTTAAATTCTTCCGTCTGGGAAATTCCAAAACGACTCTTTTAAGAATGGATTACATTTTGCAATAAGGAACCACTATCTCTGGCTCTTCCATGGAAGCACATATCTGCGTAGGGAAATCAATGGCATGTATGTTGTTTCTAAAGTGGTTCAGAAATAGCAGTTCCTTATAGCAAAATGTAATATCCAAATGACCCATTGATCGGTGCTCGAAATGCCTGATAAACATAATTAATTTTTTACTGATCTTGACTAATCAAGATCGATATGGTTAAGATCGGTATTGTATTCGATTGTTTTCTTTGCATCTCGACTATGTTTCACTGATTATTTATACCGGAAGAGAAAAACAGCCGCACAATCATGCAAAACCACCTGCGGGCTGATAATTGAAATTGTCGCTTACTTTCTTACTCCTGCGTTTAAGTCTCCAGAGATGTCGATGGTGACATTTGTGAAGTACACGTATTGGACGTAAATTAAACTATTCTATGTGAGTTATACTTGGACGAGTGACTTTGGTAGTCTAAACGTGCAGTTTTTCGGAGCAGTGGGCTGATTATTAAAATAGATAGACAAAAAACGACGGGCAAGTAGGTCGGTCGCATTGGTTGAAACGGGTATAGTTGTTACCGACTATTAGAAATGACCGGTTGAAGATGATGGTATCCGACCAGCATCAATTTCGAAAATCTGTTTACAAGCCCGATTATGATCTCGCCGTCATTGTCGCGGCATTTTGACTCGACCGACCATCAACGAAAATACGCTTTATGTCTTTTTTTCTATCGCTTTGTTTATCGATTTCAACAATCGGCCTCGATTTTCACTCTTTGAACGGGACACACTCCGCAGTATCTAACAGCCTTCCTCGTCTCTCGATTTTCGCTTGGGATTTTTCAAACTTTGGACATTCCGAGAGACTTCCGAAAGAGGGCAAAAGGTAAATGGAGGGATCTTGTTGGTCAAAATGGGTGGTTGCAATGGACAAAGAAGATAGATAACAGACTAAGTTACAGACGAGAGACCCAATAGCTGTAATCCATCATTTTCTCCCTTGGTCTATGTGAACTAACCGTTTCAACCAATAGGATCGCTCCATACTCCCTATGTCTTTTTTGTCTATCGCTTTGTCTATCAATTTCAACAATCGGCCCACGGGTTTTGAATTTTCACTCTTTGAACGGAACACACTCCGTAGTATCTGACAGCCTTCCTCGTCTCTCGATTTTCGCTTTGGATTTTTCAAACTTTGGACATTCCGAAAGACTCCATCCTCCATCGTCCACCTCCAGCTACGATTCTGAAGAGGGACAGTAAACAAAGCCGCGTATTTGCCGCCACGGGTTAAGGCCCCGGCTCGTTCCCGGCAGAGCATGAAATCCCAGATTTTCCTGGAACAGGAGAGGCTGCTCTCCTCCGTTCAGCCGTGGACCTCTGAGCTCTGGCTTGCCCGTCTGGTCTGCTTCAGCGGATGCTGCCCCCACCCCCGCTCCACCCGGGATAAGAATCAGTTGCGGCGACCGTTGCCGCCGCGCCGAATTCCCAGAGCTTCCTCCATAAGACCGACGTAAGATTTACGTAAGAGCGGCAACGTTGATCGCAGCGTGCTGAGGAAGGTCGGGATTGGCCGGTCGGCGGCCGAGACTCCAACAGTCCAACGGCTTGGGACCAGCTACATTGTTGCCGCTTCTGAGCGTTTTCCGACTGGGGATTGACCAGCAACACTGGAAAAAAAAAAAACACATTGGATCTAGAGTCCAGACTCTTGAAAACATTGACTAGAAAAATTACTCTTGATTCAATCAGATTTTTGCTTGGATCAAAAGGAAACCCGCTCAAATTAAGAGGCTTGGTTCTTGATTTAAGCTAAAATCCGATTGAATCAAGAGTATTTTTTCTTGTCGATGTTTTTAAGAGTCCGGACTCTTGATCCAAAGTGTTTTTTTTTTTTTTCCAGTGAATGAGAAACTTCATGAAACTTTGTAAAACGTATTCGGCGACTAGACAAGGTCCGAACTGGAGGAACATGTTTCATGTTATCTCCTCACAACCTCACGCAGATGACGATTCACACAATGGGAAGACCGGCAATCAACTCCTGGGCGAGATATGAGCAATTTTTACCACGGATAAAATGGAGTATTTTACTCGCCGAGGCCTAAAACTTATCCTAAGGTTGTTCCTCTATTTAAACCCATTAAAAATATCGATTTTAGGTGAGGCAAGCTGCCTCACCTAGAAGCGATTGTTTTACATAGATTTAAATGGAGAAAAAACAATGTTGCCAACTTTCAAGAATCGTCACTGTAGATGGATGAGTTCGGCTGACTGAAGTATGTACATAGGTAAGCTGAAATTGCGTTTGAAATACTGGATCAAACCTCAGGAAAGTTGAAAACATCAAAGTGGCTTTGGAGTGATGGTTGTTTAGGGTAGTAATGGAGTAACAGTTATTGAACGACGTGGTGCTTCTGACAGGAAGTACAAGTTCATTCCTGAGTTTCAAGATGCAAGGATAGATTGAATACCAAGTTTATGAATGTGTTAATTGTCGATTTCGTACTAAGGAATATGCAGCTCAAGCTCCAAAGGGTCGAAATCGTGGTGTTTTTTTTTTATTTGTTAGTATTAAAGACAGCTAAGAAAGCAAAATGCCTTTAATTTCGAGGATATTTGACGCGAGTTCCCACGAGCTGTTACAGTGATATTCAGGCTCCTTACGCTGGCATTGCCAGACAGCCACGTATCCTTAGCTGGAAAAAGTCACATCGACAAATGATCAAAACGCCTTCAATTCCGAAGATATGCAACGCGAGCTCCTAAGAGTCAACATAGTGGTAGTCAGGAGCTAACATCATAAGACAGTCATGAATCTTCAGCGGGTAAGAAGCGACCAAGAGGCAAAACGCCTTCAATCTCAGAGGTATACAAAACGAGCTCCTACAAGTTAATGTTGTGGTATTCAGGCGCTGACATTACGAGACCGCAAAACTTTAGCAAGAACATCAGCAATGTAAATCCTTCATTTGAAAGTTGCTTCATATTTTTTTAGCAAAATTTAAGGTAATTCTCAATCAATCTCACTCTAAGCAAGAGCGAGTGCGATGATTTCACGAGAAATAATACAATCGACTTACAGATACACACGTAGTTTAATGACAAAAATTGGAACAACAGTCTAAAGTGATCTTGATTCATCACAGATAGGATGATGAAAAATGTATTGCACATGATCATTATTAGAATCACTCAATCCATATGCGTATGACTGCATACATCCCTATTTTAAGATGCACATGTCCATCGCTAGAGCTACTCCATCCACATAACATGCACCGGAAAATATGCGTATGACTGCATTTCTAATGCAGCGATGACGCCAGGGTCGGACTGGTGGCGTATCTGAGGGCGTAGACGCTTGGCTGGTTAAAGGGGCGTAATGTGATATTTCCTGATGGGGAGTGGAGAAGGGTTCAGAAAATTTTGGCAAAGCAGCACAAGTTTACGCTATTTTCAGGTTCAAAGTTGATCAATCGTACAGAGTAAAAATTTTAAAATTGAACGTATTGAAGTGACCGACAGACTTCTGAAATTAAAGAGAAAAGAAAAAATTAAAGCCACTGGACGCATTCAAGCACCATTATTTCCACAAGAACCGTATCAGTGCTGCGATTTACACGAGCTAAAGACGTGGGTCTAAAAATCCATCCTAAAAAAGAATCAGGCAAGAACCTGAAAAAAAGGTAAAAGAACGAGTATCGACACAGCAGACGACAAGAAAGACGTATTCAGGCCTCTTTTTTAACTTTTCTCCCGAATCTGAGCGACACCTCATTGGTTGCATATAGCAGCATTGAGAACTCAACCTTCGCGTCATCGCGCCCTCAATTTTTTCAGATGCAGCACGGACGTCCATCAAGTACGAATAGTTGTATCTTTGCGCCGTCATTGACGCGCATCCTTTCCCTCGCTTTATTTCCATATTGTGTTTGTTTGCGTTCGTCTTATTCGCAATGGTGCTTCAAGTACTACGTGAATAACACAGCCGAAGGTAGGAGAGATGTGTTCGGGCCTCTTTTTTAACTTTTCTCCCGAATCTGAGCGACACCTCATTGACAGCATATAGCAGAGCATTGAGAACTCACGCTTCGCGTCATCGCGCCTTCAATTTTTCAGATGCAGCACGGACGTACATCAAGTACGAATAGTTGTATCTCTGCGCCGTCGTTAACGCGCATCCTTTCCCTCGCTCTATTTCTATATTGTGTTTGTTTCCGTTTGTCTTATTTGTGATGTTTCTTTAAACTAGAGCAGAGCATTCCGAGTTCACGACTCAGGCCATCGCGTCTTACATTTTTCATATGCAATGTGGACATCCATCTTGCGAGAATTGTTGTATCCCGTTTACACTTTAGCTTTCTCTTACTTTTGAATTTCGAAATAAATTAAGGTTATGTTTGCCTGAGATATGCTATGATATGTCCAAATCAATAGTCATTTCGAAAAGGAAGAAATATGTTAAAAGGTCTCTCGTAAGGTCTATAAAGTGTGCATATGTGTAAAAATCGAACCGGCTATCGTTTCTACGGGAGTTACACTTAGAGAATGAAGGAGGGGGATGATAAAGCGCCTGTACGTCAACAAATAGGTGAAAATTTCACAAAAAAGTGTTAACGCTTCAGAAAGTAGTTCTTGGACCTCTGTTCACCACTATGCGTAAAAGCACCTCTCTTCACTCCTAACTCTCTCTTCTTCCGTTCATTTAAGAAATTTTGCGCATATATTCTCGGTCGTAATTTTTTTTCTCCTCTTATTTTGCTATCTGTTAGAAGGGCTCGTTTGGGCGCGCCAAGGGGGCGTATCTGCCAATGGCAAATTGGCCTTATGGCCAGTCCGAGCCTGGATGACGCGAAAGGCTCATTGTTTTAAAGGGAAGAAATTTTATTAAGTTACGAAAACTGCTCTGAAATGAGAAAAAATTTCCCAAAAGAGATCATACTTATTTATTCAAAGGACACATCACCATCACTCCCAAGCTGTCGATTATCACCAGAGGGTTGAGGTGATTCGTCAAGTTCAAGCGACGTGGTCGAACTGGCATGCGATAAATCGCATCGATCAGGTCAAAAATCTCGGCAGATTTTGAATTTTTAGCGACAAACAGGACAATAGTCCCTGCGCATAAGCCTGAAGAATCATTCTAAATCCAAAAATCGGCAAAATTCAGAGGAATGAAAGCATAAATAGTGTCAGAATTTCTCTGAATTTTGCCAATTTTTGGGTTAAGAATGATTTTCTTTAGGCTCATGCGCAGGGATTATCGTCCTTTGTTTTGCTAAAAATTGAAAATCTGCCGAGATTTTTGACCTAATAGATGCGATACACCACTTCTTTTGAGCTTGACGAATCACCTTAATGGCCTGGATACACGCTCAAATTTCCGTCAAATTCCGATCAAAATGATGACCAAGATAGCGGTCGGGAGTTATCTAGATTGATGAGTAAAATTAATTAAAACAGCGTGTTGATTGAAATAAGCATGAAATAAGCACGGCTGTGTGGAAATCAGATAAAGGATGAGCCTCACAGCTCCATCATCTACCATCAAATTTTTGCAGGCCGCAGAAATTTGATGGTAGATGGTGCGCACCAGTCACCATTTGATCGGGAATTGATGGGAATTTGAGAGTATAACCAGCACATCAGACCCCCCGCACTTGCGTTTTGCAGGAAAATCCTCACTTTAATAGACGCTCAACAGTTTCCTCAATCTTAAACTTGGCGACTCCGCGATCGAGTTTGAAATAGTCGTTGAAGGCGCCGTTGCCCGGTCGAGAGGAAAATCTCGGGACCCGTTCGAGTCCCGGCGGGGGTCGGAGATTTGCAAGCCCGACGCGGCAAGCGGGGACCGAGGAGATGAGACGGGCCCGTGGGATCATAAAAAGCCGCAGGACAGCCGCTTCGGGTTCTCGGACGCCTTCGTTTGAAACCCAAGCGCCATCACCCTAAGAAAAAACCTCATATCTACACGCCATTCCCGGTGGAGTTGGGTGGTTGCGTCGCAGCCGGCCGCGACGAGGGCAACCCAGGGTGGCGGTGGGCCCCTCCCCGCGGATCTGCCGCGCTGAGCGAGAACATCGCATCTCCGAGGGAGGACGCGATGTGGATAAGATGTTCTTGGTGAGGACGGTTGAGATCTCGCCCGGCAGATGAAATGTAAACCCTCTCCGCGGCCGAGCTGCAACAGTTCGCCGCCTGCAGTCGGCGGATTTTCGCGCGTGGAGGGGGCCGGGTTGAATCGCTCGGATTCATCTCTCCCGTGCCCAGGGAAAACGCTGTGTAAACATTCGAACGTTGCTGAAATTTTGAGGATAAATTGTACATTTTCGAGGGGAGTCGCGGACTTTTCCCCTTAAAATTCTCAGATCTTCCAGTTGGGCGTATTTCTGCTGAATGAAACTATGTATAATGGGTGGGAAAGATGAGGTATGCTCATTTGAGCTGGATGAGAAACAATGCAAAAGTGGGCGTGATTCCGTTTCCGTGAATGGAAAAGCGGGATTTTACATTCTATGAAACGGAACTAAGCGCCATCTGTATGCGGGACTGGTGAGCCGTGGTCATGGGCTAAGAGCGTTGTGGACAGGGCTCATGAGTTAATGATTACCCGACGGGGCGTCGCACAAAGGGATCGAGTCAATAGGAGGGATCGGACAAAATTTGGAAACTTTAAGAGCTTAAAACTCCGTTTATACACAATTTTAAGGTTCTGGAAGTGGTTTCATTGATTTTCTCGTGATATTTTCTCCTGGAAGCATCCCTTGAAATGAAAAATGTCACGAAATAAACATCAAAATTTGCAGTTTTAGTCAAGAATTTCATAACCGACCTCTCGAGTTGACTCGATCCACTGTGCGTCGTCGCTCCCGTCGTCGCTGCTAACGTCACTGGCGCTTTATAATTCCCATTGATTCTTACCACTCTCGACTAACAAGCACACCCCTCCTTTCTTACTCGTACCGGCTCCGTTCAGCAGGAGTATGTCCAATTGATTGAATTTTGCAACAAAAATAACTATTTCTGGCTCATTAATAAAAGCACCTATGTGCAAGGGAGATCAGATAGCACATACGTTGTTTCTAAGATAAGTCAGAGGTAGTTGTTACTAATTTCAAGAAGTAATCCAACTATGACGCTGTAAGCCGAAGTGTGCTTTAAGGTGGGAGGATAGTGAGAAAACTACGCCACAGCTTAAAAGGATCATCATCTAGCGCAAAGGACACTCAAAAACTCCAAAAATTGCGTCTCAAGCAGCAATTCAAAGTTTAAGGACGAGGCTACCCCGCCGAGGTCCCTCCAGGCCTGAGCCCAAGGGTAGGGCAAAGGCTTTCCAGGATTTGAAGTTTGACTTTTACTGAGCCAATTAATTCGTTCTCTGAAGTTTTGTCGCCCAAAGCAAGTTTTGGCCTGGCTGAAATGAAACCTCTAAATCATCCTTGGGGAACGTCTTAGGGTAAATTTTTGTATTTCCGCGGTTGAAGCGACTTAGAGACGTCACGTGACGGGAATTGATCGGGAGGAGGTCTCCGGTCAAAAATCACTCTTGGGAGGGTGAAGGAATTCAAAGGTTCATTCCTGAAATTCGTGACAAATGAAGGCTTTTGGGGAATAGTTTCTAATTATTGAGGGGCCCAGACGCCTTGAGCCCCCACCCACCCCCCGTCCTTTCCAGTCACCCCACTGAAGACAGCAGTGCGGTTGTTCCAGGTTTAGAATTTCATATACGCGAGGGAATTCTTTTGAAATGAAATGACCAGTTCCACCGAAGAAAAAAACACCGAAACTAGGCCAACTACTGCAGTAAAAGCGAAAACGCAAGGCGAGGATCTCCTGCCGACATGGCTCAGGCTCGGGTATCCCGAGAGTTCCTAGGAATCCTGTCTGACTTGTCCCTGGGATTTTTCCTCCTGGCGCCCGGAGAAATGAGAATCCTTGTTTTTTGAGGATATCGTCCACAGTTGAGATTAGCAGGAATTATACGCAATACCTTCAGTTAGGAGAGCACTTTCCATTGATCGCACTAGATCAGCGTCATACGTACACGAGACTCCGCTGAATTTGCCCTGCATATTATGGTAAACACGGCGCGGCATCCATTGTGATTTTGTACCTCTATTTTCCTAAGTCATGAGTTTCAAAGGAACATCGAATGCACTAGCTCTTAATAAAATATATAATTCAGGATAATTCCGAAAAATTGAGCTGTCCCAGGCGCAATTTTGAGCTCCTCTCACCGGAGGAGTTTTTCCTACAAAATTCCCAAAGATGACCTTTTTTTCTGTTTTTCGTTGACTTTCGACTTATGACCCTTCAAAATTTTCTCTCTGTAAGGTCTGGATACACGATCAAATTCGGAACCAATTCTGATGATAGTTTTTTTTTTTTTTTTTTTTTTTTTTTTTTTCTTACTACTTCAAACAGCCCACGAGGGCTAACCCTTGCTATAGTCCCGTTCCTTCTCCGTCCCTACAACAAGTCCCGTGACCATTATATGAGACCATCAAACTCGGGTTGCCTGGCCGGGAATCGGACTCGGGACCTCCCGATCAAAGAGCTAGCGCTACAACCACTACACCATTCATAGGAGGCCGACTACCACTTACTGGCAAAGTAGTCCACTTGATGACTGGTAGTCACCATGCAACAGTCCTCTTTGATCAAAATTGGGCGGGCCGTCAACTTTGATCAGAATGGAGTGCCACCATTCATCATTTCCTGCCACAAGAAACATTTCTGCCGAGTTTTCATTTTAAAACGAAGCAAATTAATGATTTTAAGACTGATGACTCCCGACACCTTGATGGTAATTGCTTCGGGAATTTGATCGTGTATCGAGACCTTTCCACATTTTGGGGGGTTTTCCACATTTCCACGCGCCCGCCCGGGCGCGTGACCGGGCATTTTCTGCACCCCTGGCCACACAAAAGTAGGATAGCTAGGAACCGAGGCCTTGATCCTTGTTCTTCCTCTTCCTGGACACAATTCGAATAATTACGGCGTATTATCACAACTGGACGTATTTCTGTCAAACGGAACTATGTGCATTATGACGTGAGCCCTATTATGCATGCATTCTTATGAGTCTCAGGGCTCATGCCTTAATGCACATAGTTCCATTTGATAGAAATACGTCCAACTCATGTTCAATTCCCTACAGCGAGACCGATGTCTAGCGTAAATTACGCATATTAATGAGTCCAACTCCAACATGCTCGACGATTCCTAAGATGTGCAGTCTTGAGGTTCGGCAGAGCGCAGCGAGCACGCGCACAGTGCGGGCGGCGCGCACGAGCTGAAGGGCCCGAAGGCCGAAGGCCACCTTAAGTGACCAAAATGCAGGACTTGGGTCTTAAAGGGTTGGCCGCTCTCGGTTCTGCTTCCATGAGCGGCCGGAGGATAAATTATACTCGCCTCATGTCCGAGTGCATATTTGATCTAGGCGGGTGCACACACACATGTTCCGGGCTCACCACCCCTAGAGCATAGGCACCCGTGCCCAACGACTTTTTATTTTTTTCACGCACACCAGTTCCAGTACACCAGTACGGGGCCGCGCAGCACCTAGCCTATCGATACGCGCCGTTGCCGACGTTACGGAGAAAATATGCGGTCCGAAAAAAAGTGAAGTTGATTTAACATTCTGGATGTGAAAAAAGTGTGCGAGAACTTACATAATGCTACATTAACCGCTACAGCAGTTGCTATAGCAGTGTCCAGATGTCAAACTAGGTGCTGTGTGGCTAGGCTAGGCTAAAAGCATTTTGTGAATTCCGCACACTTCGTTTACATCCAGACTGTTGAATCAACTTCACTTTTTTTTCTGTGAGGGCTAAAAATGCGATATTTTGCACAAAAAAAATGATCGATTTTTTTTATCTTTCTCTCCAGAATTCCAGGAGCTGAAGTTGCTAAAACACTAGAAGTTAAGTGTCTCACCTTTTCTACCGTGATAGGGCATTTCTCGCAATAGTAAGAACAATAAGTGCATTTGTTGATGAGCCATGATTAGCACATGTTTTTATGTGTCTCGAGGTTCATCCCAGCATGCACTTACTGTTCTTTTCGCTATCACGGCAGGTTTGAGAGGGATCTTAGGTTCCGATCCGTGACAAAGAGGTCCAACTTGATTTTACGACAAGCTTCCTTAAAAAAATTGAACGAGTCATTCTCAAAACGCTTTCAGTCGGTTAATTTCGGTTTTTTTTTTTTTTTTTTTTTTTTTTTTTTTTTTTTTTTTTGCAAAAATTTAAGCTCATATTGACCGTCAAGACTTCGTCCATCGAAAAAAGTCAAAAAATCGGATACTTATTGTTAAATCAATGTTGCCCTCCGTAACCTTCGGTGGAAAATTAAATTCAATGACTTTGTACTTAGGTTTCTGTATCTGGCTGATATATATCTCATTCGTCCAAGAGGACCACTTTCTCTTTTAAAAAAGACCAGGAGATTCTCCTCCTTGGGCTGATTATTGAAATTATTAGACAAAGCGATAGACATAAGAGACAGAGGGGAAAATAGGGCGATCCTATTGGTAGGAGTGGGTAGTTGCAATGGACATGAATAATAGACTAACCAAGGCAACTGACAAAGGGACCTTATAGTTAGTCCATCATTTCCCCCTTAGTTCATTAGAACCAGCCATTCCAACCAATAGGATCGCTCCTTATTCCTCAAATGTCTTCTTTGTCTATGACTATGTCTCCCGATCTCAATAATCAGCCCGTAGGCAACTTAATTCCACGCTCCTCTCCTCAGAAAACCACGTTACACTTGGCTCTCTTGGTTTTAATTTGAAAATTTTAAGAGCAACTCTACTATTTCGAAATCATGGAGATCGGCCTCGGTACATCTCTGGGTAAATCGTGACAAAAAATGAAAAAAGTAGTAAAAGAGTGAAACGAAAAGTTGTTCCCAAATCATTTTTACTTCTCAAAATCTATTTGCGAGTAACGGATCGATTCTTCAACGGTTTAAAGTCCTTGCAAGTTCCTAATATCCGAGTTCTTATCACCGCAGATGGAGGAGACTTTCAAAAAAAAATCTGAGAATCGGCAACGCTGGTCGCGAGTGCGTTCAACTTATTGGTTACTGCGGGCACGTGGTGCAGTCACTCACGAGCCGTTCGTCACAAAGGGGTTGTTCGGCAATTCCTCAGTGTCGTCTGTGCTTCCTGCCTTGCCGAGCGGGACTCCCAAATCCACCCTTTTCCCGCCCCGCTCCACCAGAATTCATGCAATTTCTCAGCGGTCCGGCAACCACGGCGCCAACCCCTCAAGCTCCCAGCCGCGCTTTCAACCCCCGGGCGCCGCGGGGCCCTCCACGCCCCGCGGGCCCTGTCTGCAGTTTTCGAGTTCCCGCCCTTTCGCGCTCGGCGGAAAGCACGCAACTCCAACGAAAAATAATATGTAGATGCGCGTTTCTTGCTAAGCACAGTGGCATTGCTGAGAGGTGGTCGCTTCGCGGGAGAAAATCTCATCTTTTCCCTATTTGTGCGATTATGTTGTGGCTTATTTTGTGCAAGATCTGGCAACCGTGTGTCGCATCCGCCGCGGTCGCAAAACGGGTGCAGCACCACCTTCCGGGCGCCCTCCCCTCCACCCGCCCCCCGCCTCGGTACGGAATCGGGGGCGTTTCCGGTTTTCTGAGACTCGCAAGAAGGCCAAATCTGCTGTGCTACCGGAGAGAGCAGTTACGCCCAAATTCTCGAAATCGAGCTTCCTTCAAGATTCGACTGATCTAATTTCAATGTTTCAGTTGAAACGGTGGAATTCGTCCTTTTTTCTGAAAAACCGCGAGTTATGAGAAAGCAGTAAGTCCGCATCGGTTGACTTCATTTCTGACGAAAGTAGCGGTAAAACCACAGTATTCCGCGAAAGAACTTTAGTATATGTATATATCTTGAAATAAAATGGTGCCCTTCTCTTCCAATTTCTAAGCTTATAGTTTGTTTGTTCTGTCGCCCCCCCCCCTTTGGCTTCTTGTTAAACCCCCCTTTGTTAGATCCTACCCTGGATTAAAGATAAAATACTCTTTCTATCTATCTACCTATCAGTTTGTTTGTTTTTTGTCCAAATTGTAACCACGGGAGCATGCACAAAATAGGCGATAGCACAGATCGCTGGCTTGCCCAATGAAGCCCTCTTGTTATGCAGATAAAGCCAAAACCCGTCCATGTCTATACAGTGGCGCAGAAAGTTCTTCGACCTACGCAGCCTCGAGAAACCGCAGGGCCCTTGCACTATGACATTGCGCGTTCGCAGTAATTTTCTAAAGAATTCAACGCTTTTACAGTAATTTTTCTAAAAATACAATCACTTAAACAATAGTTTTCTAAAAAAAAAAAAAAAAAAAAAAAAAAAAAAAAAAAAAAAAAATCGGCACTAACGCAGTCATTTTTTCTAAAATACGACGCTTTCCCACTAAGTTGGAAAAAATATCAACATCAACATCCTTGTCATAAGTTTGCATAAAAGTCAGTATATTGAGCATTCACTCTTCAGAATAAAACCTTTTTTTAATTTTTTTATTATATTATTATTCATTCGTGTAACCTTATTTTTTATCAGTTTTTTTGACCACATAAAATCAGTTACGAACCGAACGTTCGTACATGAACTAAAAGTTTGGTCGAACCGAATAATTAAGATGATATAGACCACCATGTTCTCCTTCTTTTTGTGGCTATTTATTTCTACTTCTGCGTTAAAGTCTCTGAGTCATTTGAAAAGAGACTCTCCTCTAATGTGTGGATATGAAATTTTATTTTCTTGAAAGTCGAAATAATTCTACAACGCGCTTTGCCCCATCCAACTTTCCTACTCGTGCATTGAAGTCTCTGAGTCAGTCGAACTGATTCTCTTTCAATTTGCGGATATGCAATTTTACCATCTCGGAAGTCGTAAAAGTTGTATCACGCGGTTTGCTCCATTCAACTTTTCTTACTCTGCGTTAAAGTCTCAGAGTCAGCCAAAAAGAGTTCACGTTCTTCTTCATTTCGTGGATATGCAATTTTACCTCCTTGGGACACGAACGATTTGTATCATGTGTTTTGCGTCATCCAATTTTTCTAATCCGTGTTAAAATTTCTGAGTCAGCGGAAAAGAGGCCAAGTTTTTCTTCATTGTGGTGAATATACGAGGAAGATTTGTAGCTTCAGAACTGTGGAAAGGGACCTCAGCTTCCGGTGGAGCATTTCCGAGACTGGGAACTTTACGCAGAAAACGATTACGTGGAGCGCCTGCAAAACTGTAGGAATACTTCAAGCATCGCGCCGTTTTCCCAAGCCCGACCGCGGAACGATCTCTAGTCTCACTCTCAGCTCTTGACTCGCTAGTTGCGCTAAGTTTTTTTTAGATACGCACGCTATTTGGAAATGCGTTGGGCAGGGCGCGTACACAGCGTCGGAAGGTGTGCGCAAAAATGGAGCGCATTTTGATGAAAAAGCAATCAAGTTTATTTCATCCATTATTCAAGGTTGCAGCCTACACAATGGGCCTGTTGCAAACTTTTGCTAGAGCAGAATGAAGAGTTGTTTCCTATAGATAATGCCTCAAAAATCACGATGAGCGCATCGGCAAAGTCTGAAATGCACTCATAACTTCACAATCTGCGTAAGAAATTTGCGTTATTTTGAGCTTCCCGCTTCAAAAACGATACTACTGCACAGGTGAACATTTTGTTAGAGGAGTCGCTCCATCGTCGGCAATATTCATCATGGCCGACGCTTGCGCAGTTCCTCGCGTAATTCGAGGAGAGTTCAAGGTCAATTAAGGCGGGCGAGGAAAATATGAACGTAAACACGCCGATTGTTATATGGTTTAATCCTGTTCAAGTGTTATCTCGTCCCATCACACGTGTTTTGGCGGACTGGCGTCGGCCATGATGAGTATTGTCGCCAATGGAACGACTCCTCTAACAAAATGTTCACCTGTACCGTAGTATCGTTTTCGAAGCGGGAAGCTCAAAAAACCGCAAATTTCTTACGCAGATTGTGAAGTTATGAGTGCATTTCAGACTTTGCCGATGCGCTCATCGTGATTTTTGAGGCATTATCTGTAGGAAACAACTCTTAGTTTTGCTCTAGCAAAAGTTTGCAACAGGCCCATTTTCCCACTGCCAACGCAGTTCGTGAACGACCGATTGGTCGTTGGCTCGTGAACATCTTGCACCCCTGCATGCCCAATGATCCGGACGATTCCCAACCAATTCGGGTCACAGAAATCGAACTTAGGTTCGATGAATACATTAATTTTTAGATACTTTTTTTCGGTCATCCTTACCAAGACTTATTAACTATTACTATATTCCACCAAAATCTTTGGTCATACACCTGGGTCTGCATGATCGAAAAGTTTGGTTATCAAAACCGTAAATTGAATCGAAATGCGATTGTAGTCACGTTATTTGTCCCGAAGTTTTAGGGTGCGACATTTGCCGATTTCATACTCGCGAAAATGTCTTATGAAATCACCGAAAACTTCCAGGAATCGAAGAATTGTATTTGCTTCATCCTTTTTGTTTCTTTACGTTGTTTTTCACCTCCTTTTTCTTATTATTTTTATTCTTCTTCTTCCTTTTCTCTTCCTCATCATCTTGTTTTATTTCTCCTCTTCTTACCTTCCTCTCCTTCTTCCTCTTCTTTTTTTATTCTTCTCTTTCACCTTCATCTTCTTTTTCTTCTCTCTTTGTTTCCACCCTCCCTTCCATCTTCTTCTTTATACATTCATTTTCTCCTTCTTTCTTTCATCCTCCTTACTCTCATATCCTCTTCTTTATCTCCTCTTCTGTTTTCCACCCTTCCTTTCATCTTCTTCTTTTTACTTTCATTTTTTCCTTCTTTCTTCCATCCTCCTTCTTCTCATTTCCTCCTCCTTCCTGTCTCCTCCTCTTTTTGATTCTCCTATTTCACCTTCATCTTCCTTTCCTTCTTTTTCTCCTCTTCTTTCCACCTTTCCATTCATCTACTTCTCTTTACTTCCATATTCTCCTTCCTTCTGTCATCCTCCTTCTTTTCATCTCCTCCTCCTTCCTGTCTTATCTCCTTCTTGATTTTCTTCTTCTTCATTCTTTTTTTTTGCACCCTCTTCTTCCCCACCCTCCTTATTCTTCTCCCCCTCCTCCTTTATTTTCCTCCCTCATCTTTGTATTATCCGCTCGAGGGTATGCTTAATGAAATGAGCGAACCTCGCTATCAGTAATGCGATGTAGGGAAACGGACTCGAAACGGTGAGCGCGAAATCCAAGATATGTCACACCCATGCCACAATGCCGTATGCCCCCATCTCCCCAAAACGGCATAACGGGAACGGTAGCGCGTGGTTGAAAATTCCCCTCGTCTGCCGCGGAATTATCAGCCGCGGCGAACGAAGTCACCGTTTCATTATAAGTCCTCAGACAAAGAGGGAAAGAATCGGCGAGGGGTGAAAGTCTGTTGACCCCTCTCCATTCCTCAACGTTTTCGACTCAGTGACTTCGTCTTCCGTCATTGCCGAGGAAACAGTGCTCCGCGAACATATGAGACAGATCCTTCATTTTTTTCATATCGAGAATATCTCAAGATAAATGAGAGCTGAGAGGACTAGACCTTAAGGTGGTTCGATGGCCGCTATATTTTGTGTCAGAACGACATGCGATATATAGCCTCTATTAGTTCCATGCTTATGGCTACTTGCCATTTTTACCGAATTTTGATGGGAAAAAGACGAGAAAAAATGGAGAGAAACAATAGACTTACTTCGACTTTACTTGGCAGCACGAATAGCAAGCTATTGAAGGACATATTATAGTTATCCCGGTCTGTGCTTCGACTGAACCAATAAACGATATGACGTATGAATCTGTTGCTCATAGATATCGTCTACTTGGATCTCGCCTTCAATCTACCTGGATAGGCAAAAAACATACCTAGGAGCGTGAATAGTTATCTATTCAAGGAAGACCCATTAATCTCGCCTCATAAACTTTACTGAACGAATTAACCGTGCATGAACTTATTGAAAAACATCAACCACTTCAGGTTCGCCTTCAATACTGCCGCATAGGCAACAAACATATCGGGAAAACATACCAGGGAGCGCGAATCCATTTAAGGTGATTCGATGGCCGTCATAGTTTGTGTCAGAGCGACATGCGATATATCGCATCGATTAGTTCAATATTTTCAGATACGTGCTTGTCTTTTGTAATAGAATTTGGAGATCGCATTTCTGTTGTCGCTGATTTTTTCGAATTCGGTTTTATTTTCACTCTACGAACTTTAAAACTTCTAAAAAGCATATAATTATATATTTTCTTCTTCTCTCCTCTTTGTCTCCTTTCTGTCTCCCTTCTTATATTTTCTTCAACCGCTCCGTCCCTCTTATTTGCCTCAAATTCTTCTTCATTTATTCCCTCACCTATATATTTTCTGTTTCATCCCTCCTCCATTCTTCCAGCTTTCTCCTCGTATTCTATTTATTCTTCTTCTTCCTGACTGGTTTCTTATCACCAATTTTCTCCCCTTTTCCCCATTCTTTCTCTCTTTTCCGTCATGAAATTGTATTTACCCTTATAGGGTGCCAGATATTAAACTCCGATAGGATCTACTTATGCCACGCAGCCGATATCTTCACTGAAATGTCCTTCGGTAATTCCGAAGGGCAGTTGATACTCCTAAGGGGGGTGGGGGGAGGTTCAATGCCGATGTGAATGCTTTGCGAAACCAAGACATTTGTCTGGATATCTGGAATAGCGGACCTAACCGACTGGGTCAGCTGTATTCCTAGGGGAACTCACCTTTGGGCATGCCAAACCTGTTGCCGTATTAGAAACAGGAATCCCGAGAGCACCGCTGCCAAATCACCAAAAAATGCGAGTTTTTCATACCTGGCTGATAAGAGCGGCTCATCCCAATTTGCAACCCTGCCATGACACTATACCGCCACGATTGCCAAATTTGGGTCAATTTCAAACGTTCACACAACATGAATTCATGAACATGAAACACGAATTCATTCGCTTAAGCGCCTTGGGTACTTAATAACTTGAAAATCGAGTTTTGCGCTGCTCGCAAGGAGGAGATTTGAGCGATCGTTTGTCCCGAGTTTTGGGGAGGAAAACTCAAAATGGGCCGAGTTTAGGCGTTTAAAAAATAGTTTCCTACAAAAGCATAATGTTGATAGTTTTTGACACTTCCCGGTGATTTAATAGGATCAATACGAACAGAATTCTGGAGGGGGAAAAAAACTGAAAAAGTTTTAGGGAAAAAGTCATGTATTGACGGATTCCGTTCAGTTTTATCACATCAAGAATTGAGGGTAAAAATAGTATACATATTTTTTGCTTGTCGTTTTTGTACATGATTTTTACATTATCCGGCGGTCTCTTCAATTTTCACTCGTTTCCGAAAGTTTTGCGTGTATAACAGTTGCAGTGCGTTGGAATATGCCAACCGACGCCTGTTTTCGTACACATTTTTACACATAGATCGATAAAAATTGAATTACGATACCTTCGCATGATTAAACACCTTTTGCCGGTTTTATCTCTTTCGATCACAATTTAAAAAAAAAAAAAAAAAAAAAAAAAAAAAAAAAAAAATTAGGAGCCTTTCCTACACATTGGATAGAATATAGAAACAACGGATTCATTAAAAAAATTCTGACTTTTCATACGATTTGGCAGATGAGGACCCGTCTCCCGAAATTTCTTGGCCATCGGACTCCGCTAAGCCGAGAAAACCTATCCTTCCAATCGTGTGGTCCGTCGACGTCAGAAGAATACACTATTCCCAAGGGTCATAGACGGACGTAGATAGGCTTTTCCCAAGCCCGCGGTGGCAGGGCAGGGCACAGTGGAATTATTTGCTTGAGCAAGCGCTTAGTGGCGTATCGTGTCTCCTGTCATGCACCTATGCCCCATATTCCGGGCCCGGGACAAAGGCAGTGACAGATATATTGCCACCTTAATTATACTAGTTGCTGAGAATGGCTTTGTTTACACGGTGTTCCTCTCGTCCCGCAGTTCCGCTTCCTCCGCCCCGACACTGCCATAAACTAAAACCGCCTAACTGGCGGTGAAGCTCCGCGGAGATACGTTGTTTATACAGCCTTGGTGGCGCTCTAGATCGGGAGCCCGCGAGATTGTGAGATCATTGTCCTCAAAGGAGAGCTAGCATTCGTTCTGAAAACCGCGAAAATTGGTGAAATTTATCGAATCGATAATTTAACCTTTACTTCTGAAAAAGCCCAAGTGTTATACTCATGTAGTCGTGGTAGATAAAGATGACAAAGGTTCGGTGGTGTTTGGCGCTTGAGCGTTTTTAACGGAATAATTCAATTTATTGCGGTGCTTCCGTGTAGATTGAGTCCTTTGACTTTTTGACTACACCGATTGAGAGGCGGTTATGTAGGACTAGGATCGGTTTTTCTTTGAAACGTGGTCGCTGAAAAAGGAGAAAAAAACGTGAAAAAGTAATTAAGAAAACGGTAAATTTTAATAGGAACGAAACAATTAGTTAAAACCGTGACTTTTGATTTAACAGGGGGCCCTTTTCAAGTATTTGTAAGTAAAAATTAATACAATTTTACGTGATATTCCGGTGCCTGTCCAGTGCAAAAATGACTTAAGTTAAGAAAGAGGCGTTTTATTTTTACTGGTGAGATTTTTTTTTAAAATATGGGGTTAGATCCCCTGACCGCTTCGCAGTCCAGCACCCTCTGAAGATCTCGCGCTTAGGGTTTTTTGGGTTACGCGATACTTTTATTATTACGTATTAAATTACGAAATTTACAAAAATTTTTAGTTTAAAACGACAAAAAAGTCCAAAACTTTAGAAACTATGTTCATTCATTTCTTGTTCTTTTGTTTACAAGAATGTGGATACAAATTATGGGAAATCAACTTTCGTATTCTTGAAGTTTGGAAATCAAATTTGAAGAACAAACAAATCCCGTTTAAGGGTTCAATGGCCTCTGAGCCAGTAATCAAGATGTAAGGGAGGATAAGATGCAATTTATTCAAGTCGCGGAGGAGTGCGCCCGAAAAAGCGCGGGAGATTTGCAGATAACCGCGCAAGTACCCGCGCATTTCGTCCTGTCCTGTTTCGTCAGCGTATGTGTGAGGAAAAACCCACGAAACCGCGAATCAGCCATCTTACGCGAGTACTCGCGGGACTGCGGAAAACCGCGAAAACTACGGACATACCGTCCGTTCCGGGTCCAGGGGCTAAAAGTTCCGGGTGCTGGACCCGCAGCTTTGTAGCTTCCGGAAGAAGTGCATTACTGACTTAACAATTCAATTGTTAAAAAAAGTGACTGCAATGTTTCAAATGTACATTTTACAATAATGGAAAGCTAATTTACAATGTAATTTTACGGCAGTATTGTCAATACCCTAGACAATAGAACGTATTTTTGCTGAAAGGAGCCACCGTGGAAAAGAAGGACTGTGGTCGTTAGTTGAGGTCCGTAAGAATGAATGGGAATTATAAAGCGCCAGTGACGTCATCGGCGACGAAGCCGCTGTACACGGTCCGCTTTAACCCATGAGCCCTGTCCGCAACACTCTCGTCACATGTCGAGGGCTCATGAGTTAGCATAATTTGGCGTTTAGTTCCTTATGATTTAATGTCAAAAGAAGCAAGCCCACTTTTACATTGTTTCTTACGCAGCTTTCTAGAGCGCACCCAATCTTTCCCCAAGTCTATAGCTCCTTCCAGCATAAACACGTCCAGATTATACCACAGCTTCGCTCAGCAGGTCGGGTTATTTTCCAAAGGTTCTCGTGTTAATATGTTTGTTGCTTCGCTGACTTTTTAAAACCAAGTGCTTGGTACCGATGGTTACCGTCTCTGCCTGTTTCATCATTGTTCACAACAGACGATCATTGGAAATCGATCAGAATAGCCACATTATCCTGTGTCTGGACACTTCGCCTTGGCCAAGCCCTCGCTCGATCGCCTCCTCAACGAACCGGGGAGTTTCCTCTCCTCTCGGCCATTCGGGCACGGCACGGGCTCATCCAAGGGATCGGCCTTCGCCATTCTAACGGGTTTCCTTTGCCTCAGCGCTCGAAGGAGCAAATAAAGAGGTCTCCAACGGCAGGTTCAGCATCGCGAGGATAAAAACCCTTTGTGTTTTGACGGTTTGAGGCGAATCTTCGCAGAAGTAGGTAAGTGATTCGTTATTTCGCTTTGATTCCGACCCACGACAGCCGACATCTCAGTCCTGATTCCACGCATGTCGCTGTTAAAATGCTGAGGGCTGAGGTGCTGGTGGCGTTTCGCGGTTCGATATTTTAATTTGTTTCGGGACATCTCCAGTATTTTAGGGCTAGGCACATTTGGACTGAGTTTATCAGGAAAGAACCAACCCACATTTGCGAAACTCATGGAAGAAAAATGTCATGCACTGGTAAAAAAAACCTCTTGGTTCATGAGTGCAGTTTCTTGTCGCCGGATTTAAGAGTCTGGACTCTTGTTTCAAGCGGATTTTGAATTGAATCAATGCAAAATCCGCTTGAAAGAAGAGTTCAAGACTCCTAAATCCGGCGACAAGAAACTGCACTCTTATGTTAATGCAACGCGGCATTGGTTTTTTTTTTTTTTTTTTTTTTTTTTTTTTTTTTTTTTACCAGTGTGGAACTTTCCTTTTTTCAGTAAAATATGCCAAACTTTGCCCTTTATCTTTAAGACGCTGATTCCCTAATCTTGTCATCACATACAACCTTCACTACGTCTCACCCACATACACTTTCATTACTAAAAATCTTCACATTTTGTTCACTTTTAAATTACTCAAAGCAGCTCAAAAATTGCAGATTGGCATTAAAGATCCGTGAGTGGCACCTTTTGGCAACTCTGTCCTAATTTCGCGAAAAACGGATGTGAACTCGATAACATTTTCTGCGAATATTTTCTACAATCTTATCTAAAACTCATCGATAAGATTGCAAAAACTCGTCTTTGGTTTCTCTGAAAATATGACACTTCACGCGAATAAATTCTACATTCTCGTAAAAAGTTCATCAATAAGATTGCAAAAACTCGTATTTAATTTCTCCGAAATTATAACACTTCACAAACATTTTTACGAAGGAGCCTGATATGATGACTTCCGCTAAATCGAAAAAAAAAAAACCCAAGCCAACGGCAACTCTCAGAATATAATTTGCGCCAGTAGAACTATCGGTGATTTACGTCTGTAAGGTGAAAAATATCTCAAAAAGACCCCAAATTAGTTATTTCCGGACCAGACGAGTTAAGGAAAGTTATATCTTGGAGACTGGACATTTTTTAAGGGTAAACCTTGATCATCCTGATTAATCTAACCCTCATTGAAGTGAATCTGCACTGGACCACATTGTCACGAGAACAGTGAACTTAGCCCTAAGCAGACAAACAAGGCACAGGATAGGCAACTAAACTAACTGCACAGCGAAGCGTGAAGTATCACGTGCAATGAAGGCGATCTGGTAAGAGCGTGCCAGAGCGTGCTGTAGATGTCCTTTACCGATGAATACTTTAGTATAAGAGTGCAATCAAAGTCATCCACAAATTGCTGGCGATTGTGTACTGCCGGGATATTGAACACATTTTGCAAGAATACTACTATCACTTTAAATTTTTGGCAGGAAACTGAGTCATCACCCCTAGAAGCTTACTTCAGCTGATAACTGCCAAATAATCTCATTTTTAAAACCTGATTTACGTTTATTTGATTTGACTTATTGAATGCAATATTTCGCGATTACATAATCTAAACTTCATTTTAGGGTTCAAAAAATATGTAGATACTTAGAGAGAAAAACAGCTGAAATGTGTTCTGGGAGCTCTTGTCATGGATCCGGATTTTCCTCATAAATTTAATAAATAACCCTTCATTCAGCAGAATTTGACCGCTATCTCCAATGTTTGTTTACTTTTGATGTAAATGCACTCTAAAAGAACCAGCTACTTTAAAATTAATGAAGTGCAAATCTTCTCTTCAGTTAGCGTGGGAACACAGCGTATTCTCAATCAGTTCATAGAATCTCTGTGACGTATATTTCAGTGGCGTCGAATTCGTGCTCGGTTGAGCGGAACTATCGTCTTCTTACTTCGTATAGCGCTTGGCGCCAGGGGCCTGTCTCTTTCGCGCCAATACGTCTCCTTTGGTTCATACGGCGCATTGGCGACCGTATATCGGAGGTGGATTGCTGGTTGCATGTGCCGAAGCTCTAAGGCGCCACCGAACCGCGTCACGCTGTCTACACAGTGAGAGCCCGACATTCAAATGACGGAAATGGAAGTTTACAGACCTCGCTCGGTTTCTTTTAATTTTATTTTGCTTTGATTTTTTTATTTTTTTTTTTTATAAATATTTTTTGTTTTATTGGAATCGGAGTTTTTTTGTTTTATTGTGAAAAAGGAACTTTAAGTTCAAACTTTAGAAATCAAGTTTTTAGCATTTTCAGATTTGGGATATCTCGTGCCGATGCGTACGTGTTTTTTTTTTTTTTATTTTTTTTTTAAAGAAGATTTCCACTTTTTCAAACGAGACGCCATCGGAAAAACAGTTGAATAAGGTCCAGTTACTACAAACTACAATACGACATATCACATATCGACAGTGAAACTCCCAAACCATGTACATCACGGTTTGCAACGTTTCAGACTTCCTGGCATTGGTGCATTTTTTCAATGGATAACTAACTACTCAATCTCAATTGAGGGGCTCGGAGGCCGAGGCGCATAAGCGCAGTTTTTGAAAAATTGAGATATCAATGATTAGTCTTAATGCATATTCTGCGAAAAGTTCGCTCCCAAATTCCAATTTTTAAGCATCAAAAAGTCAGTTTGAACATACTCTCCCTTCATATGGATCCAAGTAATTTCAAAACTTCAAACATGCATTTCTCGAAATAGTATAAACTGCACTTAGGTGCCTTGTCCTCCAAGCCCCTCAATTCTTCATAATTTCTGTGATTTTTTTCTCTCTGTGTGAAAAAAGTTCTGCGAAAACTTCAAAGAATAATGTTGTTTTGCTATCCCTGGATAAAATAACATGAGAACGGAGATTTTTAAACATCGCATTTGAAATAGGTAGGTAGGTGGTTTGGAAATTTCACCGTCGATATACCATTGTTTCAGGTTTAAAAAAGAAGGATGATCATATTTTTCCAGATGCTCAAACTTTACGAAGAAAGTTTTTGAGGAGGCAAGGAGAAATTACCAAATATCCTCTTTGATAATGATGATCAGCAGTCATTTTAAAAGAAAAGTGTGACGGAAAGGGTGTGTGTGCTTGTGTAAATGAGCAATCCGATCCGAGATACAAGATTTTCTACATTCACCATCCCACATTTGTAACTCGGTAAAATCTACCCGGTGGCATATAGCACTGCAGACGGCTATCTCTTCATAGCGAATAAGAAACCGCATCAACAAAAGAGCGAAACGCCTTCATTTCCCAAGGTATGCAACGCGCGCTCCTACGAGTTAATATAGTGGTATTCAGGCGCTTGATTGCAAGACACAGGACAGGCCACAGGCATTATTTTAAGCGGGTAAGAAAGGGCATCAACAAAGAAGTAAAACGCGCTTAATTTCGAAGGTTTACACAAAAAAAGGAAATCAATTTTTCTTTTTTATGGATGACAACACTTTCTATAACCGCAAGGGCATAGCGAGAAAGAAAAACAAAATAGGAGCTTGACCTAAACTTACTGGTGGTAAAAATGTACTAAAATCCCAAAAACTTGTTTCAACTAACCTACTAACTTACTGTTAGCCGACATCGGTTGGTCCAGTGGTTAGCGCAACTGATCACAGACCTAGATGTCCCGGGTTCGAATCCCGGCCTCGGTGGCAAGATTTGATGGTCTCAGATCTTGTCTCCGTGGAGTGGCATGGATGTTTCTCTTCGTTTCTTCCTTCGTTTCTTCCTTTGTACTTCCGTTTCTACTGTTGTTGTAATCTTCCCATCATTTAGCGGTGGCTGTTTGTCTACACGACTAAGGCCAATGAACTAGAGGCAAGCTCTCAAAAAAAAAAAAAAAAAAAAAAAAAAAAAAAAAAAAACTTACTGTTGTTGTTGTTGCCATTACTTTTACGTCCTAAGGATATTCATTTCACTGCAGGGGTAGTTAAGGCAGACGCTTTGAGATTGTCGCACACTTTTCCGACAGCTAGGATCTAAATTCAACATCCCAATTTTTCGCCGGTGAGATTTTCTACATTCACCATTGCACACTTTGTAACACTCGACCATGCCCACCCAGTTTGCTTTATTCAGTCTACTTTCCCCTAGTTGCATTTCCTTCGAAAGGCGAAATTTTGACGACAATGAAGTCTGAGTTATTATCAGTGAAAGTTAATGGCACTCTGAGTGCGCTGTAATGACGAATCCAAATGTGAAAAGACCCCCCCTCTCTCTCTTTCTGACAGCAATAACGAGGTCAACAGATGCACTCTGACGTGAACATGCATAATGAGTCATTCCTACCGCCGACCTATATTTCGAACAGTGTGTAATGACGTAACTAACGTTAGAACGACACTTAATTACTACATCACTCCGATTAGGCGCCGAAAGTGTCCCAGTAACCGTGATTACCTCCTCTCTTCCTCGCCTCGTTTTCCCGCGCGTTGATATGTCTGTCGCGCTGAGCGTGTCCTCTGGGTAAAATTAGACAATTTTCTTCTACACAGGTTTTCCCCCCAAAAGTGACCCCTGAAGGAGCTACGGCCCGCAATTTTTAAGGAAAATCTTCGTTTTTTGCTGAATTATAGCCACGAGCAAGGGCCACAACTCATGAAAAATGGCTGACCCCCTTAATTTTTACCACTAAATTTTTCCATATGACCTTATAAATATTTATATGTCAATTTAAGAGGGGGTGTCTTAGGAGTTTTGGATCTTCATTGACCGCAATGCCGAGTTTTTGCACTGAAATATCCTCTCTAACTTGAGATATCGATATTTTTGGGGCCAATAGAGATTTCAGCAAAAAATCACAGGGACCAGCTATTTTTTACGACTTTCGGTCTAAAGCCATTGCCAAAAAAACAGAAAAACGATAATTTTGTGGTAAAATTGGGGAGCCGTAGCTTCGTCGGGGGGCATTTTGGGAAAAACTTCACAGAGGAGGAATGGACTGCATTTTGCAAATTGGACCTATAAATTCTGGCTCATCTGAAAAAACACTTACGTGCACAGGGAAACTAATAGCACATACAATGTTTTTAGACTGGGCCGGGATTTATAGGTCCAAATTGGAAAATGTAGTCCAAATGTCCAAACGCGCCTCCAGTGTTGCCGTTTCCTCGGATTACCCTGCGCGCTCATTTTTCCTGCCACCTCATTTCCCGCCAGATCACGCTCTTTCTTCTCTTGCCCCGCGAAAAATGCAACCTTCCTCTTGTGTCTCACAATAAGTTTGTGGGAAACGCATTCCGGCATGACTGCGCAAGGTGCATAAAACTTTCTCTCTCGCTCTGCTCCGAAAAAAATGCAGGTAACCTGCGCGGCTATTGACGGAGGGATCCTCAGAGGAATCCCACGCAAAGGGATTTACTGCGACATAACTTACGTCACTCGCTTTGACCTCAATACCTTAAAAAATAAACACAAAGCCGAAATCACTTGCGCGGAATCGAGTTTTATGGCCCGACGGATATGCCTTTATTATCGTTGCTTTCGGAGAAATTCCCGAAAAAACAGGAAGAAGCGAAAAAAGAGGGACCTCTCGGCTTAGCCCTGGGTCTCACTTGGTTGCCAAGCGGTATTCGAATACCAGTGACGGAAATGGGGGGGGGGGGGGGGGGTTGATTTTCGGAGCCTCGGCCCCTCGGCCCCATTTAAGGTGGATCCTCAGCTTTGCCGCAGTTCATTTTGAGTACATTCGACGGATTTTAAAATTAAAATAGCGGTAGGAATAAATTGGAAATTTTGAGATTTCATTCTGTCTAATCACTAAAGGGCATTCATACCGAAAAGTGTCCTTTAAAACTTTAAAATTTGGTCAAAAGTACTGTTTTTGTTGGGTAGTTAAATATAATTGTCGATACATCAAACTCGGTTTAACATTGAAAACACGAAAAAAAGCATCCAAACATATATTAAGGCTTTGGAGGTTCACTTTTCGTCCGAATACTTCTCAATGATTGGTATTAAGATTGATTTTTCAGTTCGTCAACTAAAGAAAAATTTCCAACGAGGGGACAGCAAAATTTTGTAAAAAGAACTAGAAATCTAAAAGATCCTCCAGCCATTTTAAAAAAAAATACAATTTTTTTTAGGATTTCAATTTTCATTTTCGCCATTTTGTAATATTTTTAACTGGCTGATAATCACTAAGCCACCAGCTGAAACGTCTCGGGGTTTTAATTTAAGGTTTCGAGCCTTGATTTCCATTTTTTTGTCTTGTTTTTATCTTGTTCCGGACGTAGTGACGAGCCGCACCATAAAATTTTATCTCATGCCATTTCCGATGTGCCGTCAATATCCTTTATTCAGTACATTACACTTTTATTTTACAGGGAGACGAGAATTTTGTGGAAATCATTATTCCACATTTTTCCGATTTTCAATTTAATGACCGTTTGGCAACATCGCAGGGGCCTTCAATGTTTAGCCACTCATTCATTCGCCTCTGAATGGACTTGGCCGGGGCCACCTTGGGACTCCGGATCGGGGCCCTACCGCACTATGCTAAAACCACGTATCCACATAGGGTTTCCTGTGGGAGTTACGCGACTTCTCCTTAGCGGGCAGCACGGGCGACCTGTTTTCCTCCCGTCCGTGCGTAACGGCAGAAATCGGAAATTCGGGACCCGTCACCGCGCTGCTCTTTTGAGCCCTTGGAAAGGAAAAAGCAGAACAGATAAAAGGAAAAAGAAGAACAGATAAAAGGAAAAAGAAGAACAGATAAAAGGAAAAAGAAGAACAGATAAAAGGAAAAAGAAGAACAGATAAAAAGAAAAAGAAGAACAGATAAAAGGAAAAAAAGAACAGATAAAAGGGGAAAAAAGAACGGATAAAAGGAAAAAGAAGAACAGATAAAAGGAAAAAGAAGAACAGATAAAAGGAAAAGGAAACAGAGCAGAGAAAGAGAAAATAGAAAAGAAGTCAAGCAAGTCGCTAAAAAGTTGTGTCAGAGGAAGCAAGTGTCAATTAACATACCGACAGGAGTGAGAAAAATTCCATTGAGTCGGACACATTTTTTCTTCATCGAAAAATATCTTCATTTTCCGACAATTTGGATTTTTTTCTCTCCTTTTTTAAACACTTTGTCGCATTCTACACGATTCTAAATGTATTTTCACAGTCCTCATACGAAAAGATTGTTCTCGTGTCGTCATCATGTGTGTCACAGGCAAATAGTCAAATCAGGCGGTTTTTCAATTGCCTGGGCAAATTTTCGTTCCTCTGATGTAAGGACCAGTGGCGTGGCGTGAATCGCGATGTATCGATTGTTTTGCCATTTAAACCTATGGTAAAGAATCGATTATTAAGGTGTTCGCTGCGAACACCCTGTTTATCGATCCTTTCCACAGGTTTAAATGACATAACAATCGATATATCGCAATTCACGCCACGCCATTGGTAAGGGCGTATATCGATTTCCGCATGAGCCCCAGAAAGCATGGACTTATATATAAAACAAGGCTCGCGTTGAAATTAAGATACGCCCTTATGTCAGGAGGGCGACGAAATAATCAAATTACTGAAATTAAAATTTTGATTCTTTTGCTAGTTTTAGAGAAAGTAATCTATTGCATGGTCCTGGAAGAAAAAAATCTTGGTAAAAATTTGAATCATGGAAATAATAGTATTTTAAACGGTTTTTAGATATTGAACGAAGATTTATGTTGTTGCAGCATGTTAAAATACACAAATTTTAAAATTAGATTTAACATTTAAATATATATGAGGAGCATTTGAAGACGAAGGAATACGTACACGCGTCCGTAGAATTAATGAGTCATTTTTTCCCTAACGTATAAAAACTTAGAGAAACGTCTTAAATTTCCAAAAAAAAAAAAAATTAACTGGTAAAATTTGCCAATCTGCCTCGGCGTTCGATAAAATGCGTGACATATTGGCTGCCAGCGAAATATATAATCATTCATGTATAATCGGGATGATCGAGATGATTAGGGCTCTAAACTGACTAATACTTTCTGGCAACGCATGCAGGCATGCTGTGTTCTATTCTCAATAACAGCCCGGTAACTAATTACCTAATCAAAGGCCAAACTGATCTGAATTTGGGGATGTTTCGACTCTGGATTTATCAGCATTTCCGATGAAGCTGGACCACAATAATTATTATATCACTGCGGAGCGTCCGAAATTCCCAACAGAGCGGGAAAGAATCGGGTGAATGTCCAATTCCACGCCGCACCCTGGTCGTCTCGGATCCCGAAACTTTGGGGTTTTCGGGCCCTGGAAACCCCATGCAGATGTTCCTTTTTCAAATCTCAACGGTCAAAGTGAGAATCCAAGTACCATCTGCCGCCAAAATTTCCGGGTGGATTCAACGGACGGCGCTGACCATATTTTCCACCCCCGCACCAGGGTGCAAGGTTGCAAAATGTTTGACACTTTCAACCTTGAGCAAGAGGTTGTCGAGACCCGGCCTCTTGAAAGGCGGCTGGTCTCAAATCTTTGTAAAATAATGACTGAGATTAGCTATGAAAAACACCAGCTTCTCAAAAAAAAATTAGGTATGCATGCATATTGGAATCTACTTTATAACTTGTAACATTTCTGGCACCATCGATCCGGTACATTGAAATCGATTAATGTTTGAAAAACGAAACGACTTTAGCTGGTTATACAACATGCAGTCCTTTCTTTAAAAAAAAAAAAAAAATTTCGAACCAGCCAGTGAGTGTAGAATTCGACCTTTGACTTTGAAAGACACGTTCAGTCATAGATTGGGATGTTATATAGGTATGTCGCATACAATTAGCAATCGTCGGCGATTTGAATGCGGTTCGCGTGTTTTTCGACAAATCGCAATAATGCGTATTTGGCATCGTGAAGGTTTGATGAGTAATAACCCTTAAAGAAAAGCATAAGCTCGGTCCGGAGCGCCTTCATTTTTTTTGATACTCTACGCCTTGTCATGGAGTTAGTTTAGTTGCCTATCCGATCTAAAATCAACTATGTTCAAGGATTTCACTACATGTTCTCCTATTTATGCTTGCCTCTAACATGTTTTTAGGAGGAAAAACAATTCTTTTCACGCTGAAAGCCAAATATCAGTGCTCACATCTTGTCCCTTTATTCATGAATTTTCTACTTATTCACTAGTGGCTTGCAAACTGCCGGCGATTACAAATTACCTGCGACACATACATACTATTTTGATAATGAATGTTTTCATGTCCTCAGAGACCTGAAAGAAAAGTCGAATCACTCAACTCTTTCCACATCTTCAGTAATTTTTTTGAATGATTGCACCTGATAGTGGCTTAGCTACCTCTTAAGAAAGTATGAAGAGGTAACATTTCTTGTAGAATTCTTTTAGGGGAGGGGTCCATATTTACATTATTGTGTTTACGTCCCTGAATGTCTAGCATGTCTTAGCATTTCTAGCATGTCTTAGCACGCAGAAAATAAATTAAAAAATTTCGACAGAGTCGAGGTTTTCGCAAAGTACGCCGTGTCAACTTCATAGCGATACTAATATCCAAGATTGGCCACAAGATATGACAGCAATGTAGGTGGGACACAAAGGCAGTTTTGGGTTTTCGGACGGATCCCGGAGAGAGGCACCGCGCACCAGCCGCGCCAGGAGTGAGATGATGGATCCAGACCCGGGAGGCTGCAGGTAGACTTGATCCAAATCCACCTTGTCCGACGACAAAGGAGTCCCGGAATCCCGGGCGCGGCACGAGTTGCTATCAGATCGGGCAGGATACGGCCCTTGAGCCAGTCAAAGGCTTGTTTCACGCCGCTCAGAGCTTCATTATCCACTCATAAAACCGTGGAGAATACCGTTTTCTCGCCATTCGGAGGTCCTGCCGCTGCCTTACCGTGGTCTCCGCTTGCAGAGAGCCATGTGTTCTAGGCGGTTAGAAATGTCTTCGGATGGCCCACCTCACCTGCCGGTTGACGGGAAGGTGGCGTTGATGGGGTTAAGGTTTCTTCATGGTAAGTATCCAAGAAGTTCGGAAATTTTAAGCGCTCAGTCGATCAAAGTATCAAATTTGGTTTATTGTCTCAAAAATACATGATTATGACAATTTTGAAGAAATACAATTTGGAAAACTAAACAACAATTGCCAGTTAGTCTGGCATTAATTCGTTTAAGACGATTACAAATAAAATTTGAAGTTCAACTAGAAATTATCTTTTAGACTTGCTCGGATGTGAGCGGACGTGAGATAACTTAGCAGCAAAAACCCAGCGTGCGAGTTCACCTCCAGTGATGCTCAGTCGATGGGGAGCATTTTTTTTGTTTCATCTTGCCTTTAGAATTGAGGACGCTTAAAAGACGAAGCGCATAAGCGCATTTTTGAAAAAATTGAGGTATCAATAATTTCAAGTAAAACTAATCTTAATGCATACACTGGGGAAAAAATACATTGAATCTAGAGTCCAGACTCTTGAAAACATTGACAAGAAAAAGAACTCTTGATGCAATCAGATTTAAGCTTAAGTCAAGAACCAAGCCTCTTAATTAGAGCAGATTCCTTTTTGATTTAAGCTTAAATCTGATTGAATCAAGAGTCCTTTTTCTTGTCAATGTTTTCAAGAGGCTCGACTCTAGATCCAGTGTGTTTTTTTTCCGGTGTAGAAAAACTCCAACAACCGTCGTTAAAATAGGATGCATGCGCAGTTGAGCTATTTGTCCATGGAGACTTTAACGCAAGGGTAGAAAAAAATGGCAATATCATGAAATGATTCAGTTCTCATTAAAACAGGATGCATGTGCAGTTGAGCTATTTTTACATAGAGACCTTAACGGAAGGGTAGAAAAAAATGACGATACTATACAATGATTCAGCAATCATTAAAACAAGAGCCATCTGTAAGACTGACGGTAGAAGAAGAGGGGCACAGCCATCGTATCGATTCCGGAAATCTCAGGGTGTCCCTTCTTCTATCCAAGAAATCAACTGAGGAAATTTGCAACTTTGGGAGCGGCAACGCAGCCGCGCTCTAGACTCTGACAACTGGACTCTAGACAACTGGACTCAAGATCCAATTGTTTTTTTTCCAGTGTACTCTGTGAAAAATTTGCTCCAAAAGTGCAATTTTTAAGCATCCAAAAGTTAGTTTGAACTTTCTTTCCGCCATTAAGATCCACGTTTTTTCGAAACTTCACTATCCACTCGTAAAACCGTGGAGAATACCGTTTTCTCGCCATTCGGAGGACCTGCCGTACCGTGGTCTCCGCTTGCAAAAAGCCACGCGTTCTAGGCGGTTAGAAATGTCTTCGGGTGGCTCATCTGCCGGTTGATGGAAAGGTGGCGTTGATGGGGTTGATGTTTCTTCATCGAAAGTGTCCAAGAAGTTGGGACATTTTGAGCACTCTGCCGAGAGCTTTTTGATTTCATCCTGCCTCTAGAATTCTAGTGTAAGTATCAAAAGTAAGTGAAACCTTGCGGTGAAAATACAGTTCAAACGCACTTTTTGGTGTTTAAAAATTGAATTCCGGTAGTTCATTGCTTATTGAACGTATCTTAGGATTCGTTTTAACTGAAATCATTAATAACTCATTTTTCTCAAAAACTGTACCTACTTATGCGCCTTGTCCTGCTATAGCTCCTCCATTTAATATGACAGCTCAAGTGATAACGTAATTGCCTACCCTTCAGTACTGCTTCGCGAACATTATTGGTCGTCAGTACGGAGAAGTAATCCATTATATGAATATTTTTAAAAAAATGAATAAAAAAAAAAAAAAATAACTGCAAACTACTTGTGCTTTCATAATGAACCATACGTTTGTCTCTGAAAGCTGTCTTTGCGAGTCGCTTCTTTCCGGTTGATGACGTCCAATCAGTGAGACCAAAGGAGGTGATTCCATCTGATGCGCTTACGCGATAAGTTGCGTCATCCACCGTTTTTTAGAAAAATCTCTCATATTTTCGGGGGAGCACCAAAAATATTTCCGGGGGACAGGTCCTTTGCAGTTCCGCCCATGACTAGATACCAAAAACCCCGCAAAGCGCATTAATTAACGCTGACACCGAACTGTCGACTGAAATACACTTTACCCCGAATTTTTGTTCTTCGGCATCAGACAGGATAGACGCGGCTACCAAGAAAGGACACTTGCCGATGAAATCCGACACAAGGAAACACCACAGTTTTTTTCCCATGCACCAAATCGTGCGCAAAATCGCTGGATTTCAGATGGATAATTAAAACACAGTGTTGTTAAACGCGTGCACAGAAGCTTTGGCAGCCCCGCCGCTGAAATATCTCTACAGGGCCGAAAAAAGACGAAACAACACTATGATGTGAACCCTAGAGAGCGTTAAGGTACACGGATGAGAGGGCTCAACTCGTGAGATAGTTACGCCCTTCCGCGGGTATGGTTGCGTGAGAGCATCTAGGGGTGCGAGCGCCGGCGGTGCCTCCCTCAGACACCCTTACCGAATGGGACTATCCCGAATTCGCATATCGTGACACGAAAAAAAATCGGGTTTGGCATTCCGATTCTCATCCCTTGTCCCGTTTCTCATGGAACCTTTTTCTCGTGTCTATTCATTCACGATCGCGAGTGAATAAATTCGATACACGTCAGAAATATGTAAAATGGTGTGCCGGCAAAAAACTGCACTTGGCGGCGTGTATAAGTATGAAGGTATGCGGGATACGGTTCGTCGGTGCTGGCCGAGCTGAATTCCCGGATTTCGGGATTTTCTACGGTTGCTGTAAGAAGAACGTTGCTTCTCCGCAGAGCATGAATTTTATATGTTATGCGTAATTTCAGGCGAAAAAACGGGAAATTTGAGGGCATTTACAGAGCATTTAGTCGCCTGTCACGTGGAGGGGCATGCATTTTGGAATAGAGCATTTAGATGTCTGAAGATTGATGAATTGCGTGTTTAAATGGAAAGCACTGAGTGAACTAAACACGAGGAGACCTTAGTTTTACCGAGCATGGGGTGGCTGACCCCCAGGACTCTAAATTTTATGAACCTGAAACCCCACAACTTCCCATTGGCAGTAAATGAAGGGGAGCCACGACCATAAAAGTCGGGGTTTTTGTCAAAATTTTGGATTTTGTCAAAAAGGGAGAAAGAAAATCTGGATAAATAAAAATTTGAATAGAAATGCGACGAAGTTCAAATAGGGTGATTCAAAAGTCCCTCACTGCCAGCATACCAGCATTGAGCACCCCTGTGACTTTTAAACCAGTTGAGATAAATACTTGGAATCTTATGAATGCTCCTAGGTCATAGGAGACTACTTTTGGGGACCTCCCATAGGGACAAGAACCCTAGTGGCTGTAGGGGCGGTGCAGGACTTCTGAATCGTCCTGTATTTTTTTTGGAAAACTCAAAATTTCATGTAAAAATTAAAGTGCTCAATTAAATTTGGCAATAACTGACGTGGTTTGCTCCTCTCTGCTAAACTCGGTCCAAATTCAATATTGAGGTTTAACTGTTAAAAATTGAAGGAAATATGCCCTCTTGCTTACACGGAAAAAAAAATTGCTGATTCAACGATTCAATTGCTAAAAACAGTGAGTGTAATGTTTCAACGCAGATTTTACAACAAAAAAATGCTACTTTAACCACATTGTAAACTAATTTAACCACGGGGGAGGTTAAAGTAGCATTTTTTGTTGTAAAATCTGCGTTGAAACATTGCACTCACTGTTTTTAGCAATTGAATTGTTGAATCAGCAATTTTTTTTTCCGTGTAGCCTCGACCGATCCTACGATGGTAGATCCGTTTGATTGGCGACATTTTTTCCCGATCACGTTCCCAAGCCCACAAACCTCGTTTCGAAACAAAGGGAACCACCCCGTCATTGTTTTCCGTTCCTATAGAGAAAGTGCTTTTTCGAACTGCTTCGTCGGCGCCCAGCCTCAACAGTTAGTTCCTCGGGAACGAGAAAATCGGGCAGGACTCGTTTTTCCAGGACGTCGGGATAAACACGAAGTCCTTTATTCGCAGTGTCCTCTATAGAAAATTAATTATTTCGTACCGACTTCGAACTGTTTCTTGTCGATCTATATCTGTTCGACGGGACGCTAAGCCCCTTCGCCTTGGACTCGAGGATCCTGAAGGCCGAGGGTTGGTTGGGTCGCCCTGGGATCCCTTCAACTCCGGTTTGCGGACATGTGCGCAATGCGCGGTTGCCGTTTTTAGGTTTATTCGCTCGAAAAAACGTGAATAAGTTTTCCTGAAAACGGCATAATATACTTTCCTAACCTAAAGTGTGAGAACTTTGCGTTAAATTGGCTTCGTTGTCAATTTTCCGTCGAAAATCCGTAGATTTCTTTATAATGTGCATTGCGTTAAATGAAGAAGTTCCATCCTGAAAGGTGACTCTTCGATTTTTTCATGATAGTCAATATGAGTAAAATAGTTTGCAAAAAGCTATGAATATCTCCATTTTCCCAGAAAATACTCGATTTTCTCTCAAGAGGCGATGCAAATGTAACACATTTGATGTGTAGTACAGGGCCCTTTAATCCTCTCCTAAAATGGAATATACAGAAGGCGACACTTATACATTGAGAGGAGGAATCGCTGTTAATATTTCTGCGAGAGGAAGTTCACATTTTCTCATACAGAACAAATCACACTAGGGTTTTACCTAGATATGCCTTACACTTTTGTCATGCAATGGAACAACTTTATCTCATAAGCGTCAACATTATTCGATTCCAAGGTAAAATTCGTCGAATCTGCCATTTAAAACTAAGTAAAATGAGCAAATTTCACTTAGGTAACGGCATCTACATCCCTCCCTTTAAAACTGAGAAAAAGTAGAACAATGTAACCTGTAAAACGCCATCTTTACACAATTTACCGTAAAAATCCACCGATTTTTCAATTTGAATGGAGGTAAAGAGGCGAATTTTACTTGTTCATCGGGATTTATGCTTCGTACAGACGGTATGACCTAAACTAAGCGAATTTTACCAATTAAACGCAGCTATGATCCGTTTTTTAGCAGATTCCTCCCGATTACCCGCGAGAATCAAGGTAAAAAAGACGAATTTACCGTAAAAACCCACTGATTTTTTAATTTAATTGGACATAAATAGGCGAATTTTACTCGTGTAACAGAATTTACGCTTTGTCCATATGGTATGATCTTACCGGCGAAATTTACCAGGTAAACGTAACTATCATGCGTTTTTTTAGCAGATTCCTCCCGATTACCCGCGAGAATCAATGTAAAAAAGACGAATTTTATCTGCAAAACGGCAGCACTGCCGGGGACGTCACTCAGCTGATTGTGGGATCCCCGGGGCCGCTCAGCTGATCGACAAAACAACACCAGACAGGGTCACCGCTTCTACCTGATGGGGTGGGGTGAGGGGGAGGGGAGGATCTTCCGCGAACCGATTAGGAGGGTTTGCCGGAGAATAGCCGTGCGACCGGGATGAAAACTTGCTCTCCCGAAACGGAGCAAGTCAATTTTCGGATGAGCCCCACGGTACATTAGAATACGAGCTTTTCGGGTCTCATGCAGTGGTTGACTCGTCCCTTTTCGGGAACATCCCGGCTGGGAGGAAAGTGTGAGGAGCAGGGCCTCATCCCTTTCCCCTTCGACCTATCGGTAACTTTTAATTGTTTATCATTTGGTGCGTTCTTGCGGTTTCCGAAATACGACGGAGTTTCTCCCCCATAAATTTTTTTTCTGTCCCTCGCCCTCTTTGTTTTTCGGGGCGACCTGCGTGGAAATTGAGGAATGCGGGGATGCTCTTGTCGGGGTGGGTATTTAGGGTGCAATTAAAAAGGGTTGGGGCAAAGGTCTGAAAGGCAGGTCTCGACAACGGGAGACGTGTTTTTGCTGTCTTCTACCACCCAAAATGAAGATGTCAGCTCAACTGGGAACATGCTTGTTAGTTAGGAATGAAGGCCGCAATCTTGGAGACTTTAACGCACGAGTAGGAAAAAAAACTTTCAAAATTCGAAAATTTGTTAAGTGCCCGTTGTGTTCTGCGTGGAATGTTCAAATGTTGATAGAGAAACATATCTTGTGATGCTCAATTTTTACCCAGTCTGGATACCCACGGAGCAGGAATAGTCGTTAGGAATCAAGCCGTCTCCCTTTAAGAAGCAGAGCGCCTTCAATTGTAAGGTATTCAATACGGACATCCGTGGAGCAGGTATACTTGTATCAAGGCTATACGTATTCATTTTCAGCTAGCTCCAAAATGACATTCGACTGGGATTTTTTTAGTTCGTACAAACTTTCTAAAATGGTGGCGAGTGATGGCAAAAAAGAGCTTTTGCGTTCCAAGTACTACAAACATAGAATAATCGAGGGCATAGGTGCCTTCCTGCACGAGCTCGGCGAACGGATGCAACGCAACGGTGGTATAGCCCTGATACAACTATTACTGCTCCGCGGATGTCCGGGTTGCATATCGAATAATTGAAGGCGCTCTGCTTCGTAAGGGAAACGGCTTGATGAGACTATTCCTGTTCCATGGGTATCCGTGTTACGTATCGACGTTGAAACTCCCAAAGCAAGTGTCTCGTTTGCGATGCTTAAAAATCTCCACTCCTGTTTTATTTCTTTTGAAAGGAGAACAAATCGACATCATTCTTTGAAGTTTTTTTCATAGTTTGCTTCGCACAGAGCAGAAAAACCACGGAAGTTTTTAAGAATTGATGTTGAGCAAAAATGAATTACGATAGGAATTCTTCGACGTTGTAAGCCGAGATAATTGGTTTGGGAGTTCCACCATCGATAGGTATACGAAAGCTCCTGTACTCTTACCAATGCAGCAACATACTCGATGCTCATTTGCTTATGTGCACGAATGCTGAGATGCTATGCTTCGCCAGAGGGCCGATTATTGAAATTGATAGACGAAGCTATAGACAAAGAAGATAAAAGGGACATGGAAGGATCCTAATGATGGAAGTGGGTGTTTGTAATGGACATAGGACGTAGGTAATAGACTAACTATCGGCAATTCACGAGAGACCCCATAATTCCATCATCAATCCAATCATCCAGTCCATCATTTTCTCCCTTAGTCTATGGGATTCGCCAATTTCAACCAATAGGATCGCTCGATACTTCCCATGTCTTCTTTGTCTATAGCTTAGTCTATCAATTTCAATGATCAACCTGCAGGCAGAGGGTTCGTCGAACGGCTCATTGCCGTTGATTATTTGTTCATGGGGAAATGAAACCCCAACCGGCTCGGCGACGCACAAGTACGCGTCGCGCACAGTGCTGAACGGGTCAGATTGCCAAAACGCCTTCACTGCTTTGTATATGCAACACGGACATCCACTGAGTACGAATAGATGTATCCTGACTTTCACCATCCTCGTTTCACGCGTTCGTCGATCGAGGGAGGGCTGGAGGTGCGCTGTGTTGACTTTTTGGAATAAGTCAATTTTGGAAATAGTGAATGAATCGTGTTTTAATGGTTAAACGTTTTTTATTGGTAAAATTAATGATACCTCTCCGACGACGTCAAGTTTCTGCGCCCATTACTAGAGGAATTTTTGTCTCCTGAACATCAAGGTGGTCAACGTCATTTATTTTAACACTCCATAACATGATTTTATCTACTTATTCGGTCGCATGGATCAGTGATTTTCTTATTCACTCTGATTAGAACGACGAAGGTGAGGCGAAGAATGTCACCTTTTTTTTCTTGGATGGTGGAATCACCATTCACATAGACCGGATGGAGTAATTCGGCATTTATAGTTAATATCCCCCAAACTGTAACCTGGGAGCTGTAAGGGGAACTGTAAAGTTCATCCATTAAATTATGATAATTTTTTTTCTGTTTGGACGTATTCGTGCCGAAAATAGTTATGTGGAAAGAGATAAAGTCAAAAAAGGAATTTTGTTAGAGTCGAGGTGTAAATAATCGATCATCGAAATTTCTCCATTTGAAGCCGTCGTAAAGAATCGATTATTAAAGTGAACGTTGCGGACACCCTGTTTATCGATCCCTTTCCATGGGTTTAAATGGCAGATCAATCGATTCAATGCAAAGTACACCACGCCACTACATTTTGTAGCACGCGCAAACCTTATGCATATAGTTTCTTTTGATTTTATTCATTGCCACTCCGTCCCTTTGGGTGCGAATACTTCCATTAAACAATTACGGTCCACCTGCAGCAAATTTTGAAAATCTGTATCGATTTTTCAACTCATCCATCACAAAGGCGACGGATGGGTTCACCTCCCCCGTCCACCCCTGTAATTTCCCTAACCCACATGTGTTTAGGGAAAACTGTCAGCTCTAACAAATTTGACCGGTCCGGATTACCCCGAAAAGGTATATTAATTGAGTCGAAAATTCTGAGCCTCTCACGAAGATGATTTAAGCCCATTGAAGGACCACGATGGGCGTGATTCAAACCCAAAAACGCGCGGGACTCACCGGGCTTTGTTGATGTACGAGGAGCATAGCCACAACCATCGTTTCGCTAAAAACAACGCGTATGTTCTCAGGATTCTAGATCGAGTTACGTCGTTCTTCGATTGCAGGGCAGACAACCGCCAAGATTAATGGTCGAGTGATGCTGACGCTCTACGGAGCCCTTCACGGAGGGTTCCGAGAAGACGGATCGGGGACTTGAAAAAAGGCGATAAAAAAATACAGTATGGGGTACATTCTCGTGAGCCCTGGCGTCTGTGCAGTTAAGTGCGATTGAGGGTTCATGAGTATCCCGTGTTCGCGTCGGTTTTTTTTTCGACCTCCCTTCACTTGTTGCCAGGCCCTTATTAGATTTCCCCTTCGATCCGCTTTGTGTTGGATTAGCTTGTACAAATGATTTTTCAGCACTTAGCGCCGGATTTGCCTGCTTGATCTCTTTTTGTTTGAAAATTTGGAAGTAATGTTTACAAAACCGAGGAGCTACGAGTAAGTAGACCGGGGGCTGTGTTTATGCAAGTTAGAAAAAAGGAGGCAAGACCTACGTGCGAGAAAGAAAAAAAAAACATTTCTGCGGGCGCTCGCAAAAAATCCCTGCTTTGTGGATTTTCACGAAAATCGGCGTTGCCGTCCGTCCTGTTGCTATTAAATAATAATTTGATTTAAAAACTGCGTCAAGTGTAAACCATGTAAAGCAAGTCTGTTTCAAATTTGGTCATGCAATAAAAAGGTGTCTACACACTAGCTTTGTTGGAACCGAATTTCATTGGATGGTAAGGTGATAAGTATCTTGCTACATATGACAATCAAATCTTAATGGCAGCTTGTAGACATGAAAACGTTTGTGTTATTATTTCATACATACAGTAGACTCTGCATTATCCGGATTAATGGGTGCCGGGCCCGATCCGGATGAAAAAGAAATCCGGATAATAATAGTAAACACAAACACCACCAACCAACACCGCAGTATTCTTATTATGTATACATCATGTTCATACCAACACGAATTTAAAAGGTTAACGCCAAACTGAACGACTCAACGGTGATTGTGAATGGTAGCCGACAACGATAAATTACAATACAACGATTAAAGCGCGCAATGCGTGAAGTATTCATGCAGCCTTGTTGCCACTAATGTGCGTTTTAGGGTAACTAACCGACTGCACTGCGTTTGACATAATGCGAGAAATATTTATGCAATCTAGTAGGCGCTAATGCGTTCCACGCCGACCTCACTGTTTGGCGCAATGCGTGAAGTATTCCTTCAGCCTTGCAGGCGCCAATATGCCTTGCGACCGCTTCTCCGCGGATCCGCTCACTTANTTTAATTTTTAAGACTTTTCCACTTGTTCATTTGACTTAATAAAAGTTTCCTCTTTCAAAAGTATGCTTTTTCATCTTAGTGTCCAGTCAACCCACCCGCAGTGCCCAGTTAACCCACCCCACGGGGTTAACTGAGCACTTTCCCATTTTTTACAAAATCTAAATTTTGACCATGAAGAAATTTAAAAAATGAAACATACTATTTTTTGCAGATACCTTACATTATACTGAAGACATTGTACTTTAAAGATTAACTCTATCTATCACCAAATTTGTTTTATGATTTTTCAAACAAAATGGTGCCCACTTAACCCCAGTCTACCCTATTCATGCAGCCTTGTTGCCACTAATGTGCGTTTTAGGGTAACTAACCGACTGCACTGCGTTTGACATAATGCGAGAAGTATTTATGCAATCTAGTAGGCGCTAATGCGTTCCACGCCGACCTCACTGTTTGGCGCAATGCGTGAAGTATTCCTTCAGCCTTGCAGGCGCCAATATGCCTTGCGACCGCTTTTCCGCGGATCCGCTCACTTATCGGAATGCGTACGTAGTTACATGGTTGCAAAATCGATCCGGATAATACGAAGCCGGATAATCCAGAGTCTACTGTATATGCAGATTAGTACTTCTTGGCAGTGCTTTGCGATATATCGATTGATTTGCCATTTGAACCTATGGAACAAGATCGATGAACAGGGTGTTTGCAATGAATACCTCAATTATCGATTCTTTACCACAGCTTCAAATGGGAAATGATCGATAATCGATCATTCAAGCCTCGCCACTGCTTCTTGGGAGAAGCCAGGAATTTTAATTTTTTATTACAAAATGAAGTTCATTTGCATTCCCAAACCGCCATAACTCTGGTGCGGCTTTATATTTTTGAAAAAGTTCAGACATTTTTGGAAAAGTTCAGACATTTTTTGAATCGTGTCCCTTGCCGTTCGTAAAGTTCTCTTTTACGCTCCAGTATCAAAAATCTATTTTGCGTCCTTGTGAACTGAATTTACGATATCCTTCTCAAGGATAGACCATTCTTCAAGCAAAATTGTACGATTCTGCACCTGTAAGGCAAGGACAGAAATGACCTTTTTTTGTTAGAGTGTACTGTCGTGCTGAGGAAGAACGCCGTATGAACCTTCGAGAGTTGCCAAATTTCCTCCGCTAAAATGTTTATTTTTGAGGCAGGTTATGAATATTTTCCCTTGAAATTTTCAGAAAATTTCGGTGAAATTGCGAACAAAATCATCTGAAAAATTGGAAGGAAAACATGCATATGTTTACCAGGAAATTTGTGTTTTATCGAAGGAAATCTGGCAACGCCTGATGGCTCATACGACGTTTTTCCTTAGCATGGCAGTATAAAATTCTACTTGCTTTTTTACACAGTGATACTATTTAGTGAAAATAACCAGAAAACCAGTATTCCCACCACACCAGTATTCACCAGAACACTGGTGATCCTTACCATTATATGGTAAATGCTACCATAGAATCTAGTGTTTCTTACCATATCCATATCACTGTGTCGAATATGGTAAAATCTGTCATATTTTTTTGCTCCAGTATCAACAATCTATTTTGCGTTTTTGTGAACTGAATTTCCGATTTCCTTTTCAAAGATAAGCCATTCTTCAAGCAAAATTGTACGATTCTGCACCTGTAAGGCAAGGACAGGAATGACCTTTTTTCGTTAGAGTGTACTGACCGTCAACCGCTGCTTGTCCACCTTTCTTCCAAAAGCCGTGAGTTCCGTCCGCCCCTAATCAACAGGTGCTCCGAATGCCTCAACCGATGACACCCCGATCGAATCGATACTGAACCCGTAACGGTCTGACGCGAGACCCGCGGTTCGTTGTCCGCCGGAAGTTTTTAAGGCGCCCAAGACCGAAAAGTGGAAGTACACTGTGACGCGAACACCAACTTCCCTTGAGCCCCATACGTCGTTTTCGATAGGAGGAACAGGGCTCATAAGATTTCGGCGATCGAATCATAGGTCACTTCCACTTTCCAAAGGACGATTAATTCACCCTATAGATTACCGTGTCTGATCGGTGACAGAGCAGTGCGGCCAGCTAAGCATAACGATGGCCTAAGTGCGAAACCACGTATCTACATTTGCGACGTTGCATGACTTCAGACCATATTTTATTCCTTCTTCGGAAAACTAGTAAAAATTACTTTTTTTTTTATTTTTTTATTGAAAACTTCATTGAATTTTCTTCTCTTTCAGTTCAATATTTTGCATTTTCAAGTCATGAGGTTGATTTGTCTCTCCGCAGAAAAATGAAACAGGCCGGGAAATTTCGAGAAACCGCAAGGAGATACGTGGTTTTACACTTTGATCATCGAAAACGCTGAGTAACTTTTCAAAAACGCGCATGAACATTACTGCCGTGCTAAGGAAAAACGCCGTATGAGCCTTCAGGCGTTGCCAAATTTCCTTTGATAAAACACGAATTCCCCAGTAAACTCGTGAATATTTTCCCTCCAATTTTTTCGACAATTTAGTTCGCACTTTCACCTAAAGTTTCTGAAAATTTCGAGGAAAAATATCCATAACTTTCCTCTAAAATGAACATTTTATTGAAGGAAATTTGGCAACTCTTGAATGTTCATACGGCGTTCTTCCCTCGCACGGCAGATTAGGACGTTGTCGGCTCTCGTCTGATAATGCGCGACTTTTTTTTAAGAATTTCAGATTTTTCCCCGTGATGTTCCACGGATTGTATCCTCGATGTGGTCTAATTTATTTTGAAAATTTCAAGGAAAAATACTAATAATTTTTTCCTTAATAATTATAATATTCTGGGAAATTTGGCAATAGTTGGATACCCTTACGGCATTTCATCGATACGACAGAGGCACTAGGCAGGACGCGCGCCAAATTAACAAAGGCACCGGGGAAAGTTTAATGAGAGTATTTGAATTTTTATTGGAAGCTATCAGTCATAAGGTAATTCCTGTTCTAGTTAAGTACATTCCAATGATCTAATCGTTAACGATCGGGTATTGTAGGGCAGGCGAAATTAACAATCAATTAAGGACAGCCTGGTCATAATCGAAAATAGCGTTGCGGTGATAAAAGAGGATGAACAAACGTCTAGATAATTATTATCGATTTTTTCGGAGATTTAAACGCGCTGCAAGAACGAAGGTAAAATAGGCGGGAGGCTCATGGAGTCGATAGATTCCTACTAGAAAAATTGTAATTTGTTTGATTGCCAAAGAGCTCAACCTTCTTTTCTTCCCCACACGGAAAAAATCATATAGCTGATTTAACAATTTTGTGGTAAAAAAAAGTGTCAGACATGTTTCAAGGTAGATTTTATCATTTTATAATTTAACCACCTCCGAGGTAAAATTAGCTTTCCACTATTGTAAAATGTACTTTTAAGATATGTCGGGCATATTTTTTTAACGATTTAATTGTTAAATCAGTAATCCATTTTTTTGGTGCAGTTTTTTTCGGAGACTTAAACGCACTGCAAGAAAGAAGGTAAAACAAGCGGGAAGCTTGGCGGTCGACAGATTTCTTCAGGAAAAATTGGACCTTTTTTTTGAGACTTAACTGCACTACAAACAATACTTAAATGCACATTTATCATGCAATTTTCAGCACGTCATAAGACATAGAATTTTTAAAATTTTAAAATTTAAATGCACTGAAGTCATGTAGAGAGGAAGGAACAAGGAAAGTTCGCGAATTTGAAGAGTTATTCTTCCCAAAATATTGAAAACCCGTGAACTCCTCGCCATAGATTTACAGAATCCAGTAAACTGTCAAAATTTGACTACCAGCCTAGGCATTTGATAAAATGCCTGATTTGACTAATGCCTTCGACACATACAACACACGACCACTTTTTCGGGGAACATCGGCGATGAAAATAAAACTCCACCAAGGTCAAAAATAGAAGAAATATTACCCCTGAGCCTCGCACACTTGGCCACTTCAAGGTCGCATGTATAAATCCGAGCCCCAGACCCGGAGCATGTGGCAAATTTAAGCTCATGCAAGAAAAAATTACCGAGAGCCCGACACACATGATATTTGCCACGAGGACAGGACGCAGCATAGCGTAAGGGCGCTGACGTAAGCGCGTATCTCTATCTACGCATGAACCTTGAAGAGCATAGAGTTTTATGGAGAGCAGGGTTCACGAGTAAATTGAATTACACCCTTACGTCAGAGGAGCGACGAGATATGCATCATTGTCGGTTCGCTCTAAGAAGTCACGTACGTGTTTTCCAGCGTGCTTGAAGTTATTACATGCAAGCGTCGAAATGAAGGGATTTTTTGGTCGACACGACACAGGCTCGCTCGCCACACATCACACATGGGGCCCTTTTTTTTGTTATTCGATATTTTTTGCAATTATTATGGTGGCACGGCGAGCTCTCCCAAGGAGAGAACGCTTCCCCCTCCACCCTTCCCTTGGTGATAAGGGCGAAGGGATCTCCCTGCTTCCTCCCAGGAAGGTAAGAAATCAGGTTTGTGCCTCTGGTTTTTTTTTTTTTTTTGGAGACACGTTTTTGTACATCCAGAACGCTGCCGAATTTGATTCGATTTTGCGCAGCTATTTCAGATACTGAAGTTGGTTTAAATGCACTATTTGATCATTCAGTTCAAAGAAGACACAGCTCCGACAATTTTGAAAATTTAATTTCATGAAAGTGGTTACCAAAAACCATTGAGTCCATGATCCTCTAAGCATGACCCTGCGGCCAAAACTCTATAACTATAACCCTGGAGTCCGATGCAATTTTGACGGTTTTTTTTTTTTTTTTTTTTTTTTTTTTTTTTTTATTTATTAAATATATCTGGGCCATCTATAAAACGCAATATCCAGACCGACACTTACAATTTTGGTTACTTTCCCATACTGAGTAAAATCATTTTTTTTTTTTTTTTTTTAAATTTTTTTTTGTTCGTTTTCCGTTTTCCAATCATAAAAATGGTTTCTGAAAACAATTAAGCGTAATATTCGATGGCTATATCAATAGGGTTGGAAGCAACTTTGATTTTTATATTTTTTTACTTTATTTTTATTATTTGGGGGTTTTCTACGGAATCTTTTTCTCGTTTTAACAAAAAAAGTTGGTTTCTCTCACCTAGGTTGTTTTTTCGTTTTCTGCAATTTTTTCTGTCAGTTTTGTTTTCAAGCCAAACGATTTAACAAATTTGTAAAGTTAATTTTGAGAGTTTTTTTTCTGTTCGTTTAATGGCTTTCTGTCTAGCACCTTGAGCCGACAAGTTTCAATTTTACAGTTCCCAAAAATTTGCGGGAAACAAAACAAAGCATCTTGCTAACAAGGCTGCCAACTCGCTTCATAGCTGAAACATACTCTTTTAACGCAGGTTATACTGAAATTGCACTGCTGGGAGTGTTAATACACATAAAAAAATGATCCCTCTAGAATTGAAAGACCTCGGATAATGATGAACTCTCACGATTGATTGATCCAAAGGGAAGTTTTATTACTTTCCGAGAGAACCCCTAAATCAAAAAAGTTCAATTACAATGAAAAGGACGATGATTACGTTTCCTGTGAATGAAATTACACCAATCAATGAATGTGACTTTTACGACTTTGTTACGTACGTCTTTTGAGAGCCTTTCTCAGAGTGCGCTTCAAAGTGCGTTCATAAAAAAGGGTCTTCGTGAGGATTTTTTGAAGAATTAGAAGAGCATCGTTAGAAAAAAGAAAGAAAAAAAGTTTGAGAAGCTCGGGAAAATCTGCAATAAAAATTCCAGTTTTACACACCATTCCAATTCACCGGTAATACTTTTTATACACTTCAGCATCGAATTATTTTGATTGTTTCTTATTATACTAAGCCGATGGCTGCTTATTTATCATGTAGAAAAATGAGATATGCTAGAATCGTTATTTGTTTTATTAAGGGGCCCGGACCAATCTGGTCCAACCCCAATCTGCGATCAGCGCCTATGGCGGCAAATTAAACCTTGGACACTTAAAAAGTTTCAAACTTCGGCACATACCATCATGGTTAACTTTACATTCATAACCACCAGTAACGCATGAGCGAGCGTTAATAAGTAGGCAGGTGCTTGCACTGGATACCAAAGGGCCCGTAAAAAGCGTCTGCATTTCAGTAAATGTTTCTTTTGCCTAACGTACACAAATTTATATTTAAAGTTAACACTTGCATTATACTTCACGTCGCAGACGTACGCGTATGTTATTTCAAAAATTAACCAGAAATATGACATTTCAACCGAACATTTTCTATATTGTCACATTTCTATCTCAGCTTGCTCACTGTACTTAGCGATGTAGGTACGATGTACCTTCCTGAAACGAATATGGTCAAATATCTATGGCTAAAGTTCGAAACCTCATATCTCTGTTTACGATGTTGCACACTTTCTGTCACACCTAATTTTTCTTTGGAAAATTAGTCAACGTAATTTCCTGAAAAATTCTTCGATTATTTTTCTCTGCTAGTTCTTCAAATTGCATTTTCACCCTGAGAATTTTGGGCACCTCTGTATGATAATTTCACTGATTTTTCTCCCGATCTTATGCATAAAATCAGTAAATTTTTTGACAAAAATTTCACAGGTATATCCTTGTACAGCATCGAATCGATGGAGTAAATTTGACAACCTTGGAATATAGTTACGCTCCTTCGTCCGAGAAACAATGTTATATCGTTTTCTTCGAAAAAAAAAAATCGCAGAGATCTAAATTTTCTGAGGCCAGAGTGGGACGAAGGAGGACATCGCAGAGGCGGGAAACCGATTCGCGAATGATGTCGAATTGCGGAATGAGATTATTTGTTTCACAGGCGTTTGTGCGCGGATCAGCATATCAAATGAGCCCATTTTACCGAATGCTTCTCCAGAACATCAACACGAGAATTTGAGTCATCGCAATTTTTCAGTTTTTGCTTGACAGGGCATTCCACGGGAAAACGGCAACCTACCTAATTGGGTCGGGCGGCTCTCTCTCCATCTCTGGGCGCTATCACATTCTTTCTGCTGTTCTAAGGGAAAACGCCGTATGAACATGCGAGAGTTGCCAGATTTCCTTTGATAAAATGCTTATTCTTAAGGAAAATTATGAATATTTTTCCTTAAATTTTCAGGAATTTTAAATCATATTACGAACAAAATTCTCTGAAAAATTGGAAGAAAAATATTCATAAGTTTACTAGGGAATTCGTGTTTTATCTAAGACAATTTGGCAACGCCTGAAGGTTCATACGGCGTTTTTCCTTAGCACGGCAGCTTTGTCCGGGTTAGCAAACTGCGAAAAGACTCACGCTCTTTCATTGCTTGGTTTGAAAATATTCCGCGTACCAAGTCAATGCCATTTTCTTGAAACCTAAACGTGCACACTGAAAAAGAAGTATGGTAACGTCTACTGTAAGTCTACTCATAGGTCATTTTGCTAGAGGGGGCCTGGCTCCCCTATCCTCGGGGGGTCTGGGGGCATGTAATAGACCTCAGTGCAGAAGGGGGTCCGGGGGGCCTTCTCCGGTAATTTTTTGAAATTTTAACTCTATTTGGATGCATTTGGAGGCTTACATGACGCAGATTTTCCATTAATGTCTGCCGAAAAATCACGTCTATTTGTTCGCTTTCAGCAAAGAATGCTTTCAAATTGTTGCATTGAATGGATCCGGAAAATTTGTCACATGGCTGACACTTCCGCGAAAATCGTGAGAACGCACTGTAAGTATAAAAACCTGCCGGTTGATAAAATCCTGTCTAGTCACTTGCATCAGGCGGGTTGGCGTCGGCCATGTTGAATATTGCCTAGCATCCTAGCGCGCATGGGTTGGTTGGATCGACTCCTCTTACGAATTGATCACCTGTGTGTTTGGATCGTTTTTGAAGCGAGAAGCATAACAAAACGCATATCGACGGTGAAACTACCAAACCACGTATCTCGTTTGCGGTGTTTAAAAATCTACGCTCGCATTTTGTTTTTTTGAAGTAGACCAAATCAGTATCATTCCTTGAAATTTTCACAGAATTTTCTCCGCACAAAGAGGAAAAATCACAGAAATTTTCAAGACTGGACGTTGAGCAGTTTTTCATTTAAAGAATAAAGTATGACAGGAAGTCTGCGACGTCGCAAACCGAGATACGTGGTTTGGTAGTTTCACCGTCGATATTACGCACGCATATTGTGAAGTTAGGAGTGTATTTCAGACTCTGCTGCGCTCATCGTGATTTTTTAGCAGAGACGGATCCAGCAATTTGGCAAAACCGGATTCCCTCCATTTAAACCTGTTAAATAATCGACTCTTGTCGGATCACCTGAACCCTCCGAGAATCGATGCATTTCCATAGGTTTANGAAAACGTGAATAGGCGCGATGTTCACGATGCTGTATCTTCCTCAATTTTTAAGCAAACCTAACATATGTATATACCATTTTCTTCCAAATTATGTCAGCTATTCAAAACATTAGCTAAATCCGGGACTTTTGCTCATCCGTAGCCGCTATATCAAAAAAACCGCAAAAAAAGGCCTTTTTAGGCCATTTTTTCAAAATAGCGGAAAATGCTCACCAGATACGCCTGCGGAAACTTCAGATTCGGATTCAGCGACCCAAAAAACATAAAGTAGGCCAAAAAAATCGCTGTGTACCCAAAATTCCAGGTAGACTTACCAGGCGCCTGGACTACTGTGTCTTTGGATCGTTTATGAAGCGGGAAGCCTAACAAAACGCATATTTCTTACGCAGATTGTGAAGTTAGGAGTGTATTTCAGACTCTCTGCTGCGCTCATCGTGATTTTTTTAGCAGAAACGGATCCAGCAATGTGGCAACACCGGATTCCCTCCATTTAAACCTGTTAAATAATCGATTCTCGTCGGATCACCCGAAGCCTCCAAGAATCGATGCATTTCCATAGGTTTAAATGGAGAAAAACAATGTTACCAATTTTCTGGATCCGCCAATGTTTTTTAGCAAAATTCTATTAGTAATGACTCTACACTGGAAAAAAAACATTGGTTCTAGAGTCCAGACGCTTAAAAACATCGACAAGAAAAAATACTCTTGATTCAATCAGATTTAAGCTTAAATCAAGAACCAAGCCTCTTAATTTGAGCGGATTTCCCTTTGATATAAGCTTAAATCTGCTTGAATCAAGAGTCTGGACTCTAGATCCAATGTGTTTTTTTTTTTCCCAGTGTTCTTCTTGCTCTGGTCGAAGTTTGCAACAGGTTCATTCTGCACCATTTTCGCATATCCTCTGCCCTCGTCTTCGCGACAACCCCAAGAGAAATCCTTTGAAAGCACCTGTTCTCCTGCAACGTGATCCTCCGCCAAGGGAGGAAGTTGGAAGTCCTCGCGGTGCTTCGACCTTGCTCCCTTGACACCGTCGAAGGATCTGGGGTCCCTCCGCCCTCGGCAGACGAGGCTTTTCCCGCGCACCGGGCGGGCACCCCGAGCGGAAGGTGTTCGATCAAGGGTTCAGGGAGGAGGCAGGGGCGAACCCCGGTCCAGGGGTTCAGCGGGGGCAAGGGCCGCTCCTCTGCCTCTCACGGCTCGCTGACTGCCCTCGGGGACCGGGGCCCTCCCCCTCGCCCCCCGCCCATTGGGCCGCCTCCGATGTTGGGCCGGAGGAATGTCTTTCGAAAAAGCCGGCTCTACGGGGTCCGCCATCGTGCGTGCCCTACTGCCCTGTTCGCGGGGTCTTTGTTTACATCAATCAGCACGGGACTACTACTAGAGTACCTATATAGCGAGAGTAAAGACGGATGTGAAACTCCGAAAAACTAGAGTCCCTTTATACTGAGAGTCAAGACAATTTGAATCCATTTCTGATTGGTTCCCGTATTTTAAGCCTCCACAGTGTCACAAACGGGAATAAAGATTACATTTTCACCAATTGCAAAGATTATAATCTGAAATGGACCAGGGAATTACGGGTTCGGCAAGGAACAAACAGAATGAGAGGAGGAACGGAGAAAGGCATTTGAGAATGGGCCGATCAAAGATTACGAAAAACGTTCAATTCCTGTAATCTTTATTCCCGTTTGTGACATCCATGAGCCGAATTGTCTTGACTCTCAGTATAAAGGGACTCTACGAAAAACCACCAGGCCTTCATCGATGCCCCCGCGAATAAAGTTAGGGACCAGAAATGCAGCCAACTTATGAATTTAAATTATCCAGGGCGATTCACTTGTACAATTATTAGGAGCCGTCGTTTATAAAGCACGAATTTGACTTATTTTTTGCATAAATTTACTCATTTTTGCGGGAGAACGCTCATTTATGTACTTTCTTGGCCATCTTGGTTAGAATTGGAATCTGCAGACTCTACAGACATATGTGAAATTTTGTGTGTTAAAAGTTGGTTAGAAGAATGGCTGCACTTTTGGGCCCTAAGCCCTCATTGAAACGACCTGTCCTTACTATCCCAATATAGGTGTTGTAGACTATACTGCCGTGCTGAGGGAAAACGCAGTATGTGCCTTCAAACGTTGTCATATTTCCTTCAATAAAAAACGAATCTACTGGGGAAAATTGTAGGTAAATATTTTTCTTCAAATTTTTCGGACGGCAAAAATCGTGTTCTACGTGAAATTCTGATTGAAAGACTTGTATCAGACTGTTAAATTCGTACTTTGTACGGTCCATTCAAAAGAAACAATACATTATGACAGGAAATCTGAATCTCCACAAACGCACATACGTGGTTTCGCCTTTTGGCCATCGATATTTAGGCGCATTTTGCGTATGGCGCCTATCAGACTCGAACACTGCTCAGTGCTCTGTCCACCGTGAGAGGGAAACGGAAGGCTTGAACGACCCTGTATACTCTAAGTGCGGTTGGTGAGCAACTTCGCGCCATCCGCGGTCGGTCCATTGCCCGCTGCCCGACACGGGACACGGGGCAACAATGCGATCTTTCCAAACATTCGTTTTAATGGCCATGCACCGAGCCGGTCCTCGATTCCTCGATGGGCATCAATCAGACGCGGAGAGGGCATCTCACCCCCCAGTCGCTGACCACTGTCCCATTCACCGGGCTCACTCAAGATCGAGAAAATTGGACGGGCTCCAATCCGATCCGATCCGAGAAACTCCCTCCGAATCAGAACCTTTGTCACGTTTACCCGCGCCTTCTCAACCCATTCATATTCAGCGGGCAGAATTTGGGATCGATAGACAAGGCGATAGACATAGGAGACAAAGGGAAAATTGAGCGATCATATTGGTAAAAATGGGTGGTTGTTTTAGACTATCCCAAGTTGCAGTAGGTCGCGATTGGATCGGGGAATATATCACAATTTTACTAACGTCGTTTCTAGCAATATCGGATAAAAAAATTGCGATATATTGCGATTTCATCGCATAAATGCAATAAAATCGAGCTTTTATCGACGGCGATTTATCTATATATTATTGAACAAAAATTCGTGATAAATTGTGATGAAATTTCGATTTTATCGGACGCGATTCTTCTTAGAGACAAAATTGCGACAAAATTGAGGATAAGGGCTCAGATGTTACGATCCTAGCGATTTATCGCCAAAAAATCGCAACTTAATCTCAGAATATCGCGATTTTTCTTTTGGAATTTGCGACTTGGAANGGGGGGGGGGGGGGAGGTGTTTGACGATGGATTAACTATGGGGTCTGTCGTGGGTTGCCGCGTTACCTCCTTTGTCCATTGCAACAACTTGCTTCCAACGATAGGATTGCTCCATTTTCCTTCTGTCTTCTTTGTAAATCGCTTGGTTCATCGATTGAAAAAAGAATTGACTAGGGTGTCCGCCCCCTGGCCGCTACGCGCCACCTTTGGCTCGCTTCGCGGCCACCGAAATCGTCGAAATCGCGCCCGTTGGCGGTTAATGAGCAAATAATTTAATTGAATAACGAAACGATGTTTCAAAGAAAAATTTCCCGCCAAACAATATTCTTAAAGACTTTCTCTTTACTCTGAATTTTGATTCCTTCTTTGGGAGTTGCCCTCCTTCCTCACCCCGTCCATCTGCACTGGAAAAAAAAAACACATTGGATCTAGAGTCCAGACTCTTGAAAACATTGACAAGAAAAAGGACTCTTGATTCAAGCAGATTTAAGTTTAAATTAAAAGGAAATCCGCTCAAATTAAGAGGCTTGGTTCTTGATTTAAGCTTAAATCTGATTGAATCAAGAGTATTTTTTCTTGTCGATGTTTTTAAAAGAGACAGAACTCTAGATCCAATGTGTTCTTTTTTCCAGTGTGGCGTCTTAAAAATGATTTTATTAGGTATATGTATAGAGAGGTTTTTGGGATCAAAATACGACATTTTCGCTCTGAAGCATTTTAAAAAAAGACAGGTAACAGTTAAGTGAATCTGAGAGTTGACATCCGAAAGTAACTTTCATACCCATTGGCAAAACATCAGTGCGGGGTCTCCAAGATATACTGTCTCCTTTCACATCCACGGCCACGGATCAGATGGGTTATCGACATCACAAGATTTTTTTTTCAGTGGTTAACGATGCCATTAGCAGTGGAACTTGACGATCAGGGTGATACCATCTCCATCACATGGATGGTATTGAATAAACCAGGCATACAAATTGGGCATTTTAATGTATATTTCGGCAAGCAACCCAATTGCGATCCGCCCTGATACCAGACCTAAGCCGGAGACCTTCAAAAGAGTACCGATTCTCGGCCATAGATGAGGAATATGATAACCATTCGGATTCCTCTTCCCACGATGTAAATTATGTAAGTACTGCCGTGCTAAGAAAAAACGTCGTATGAACCCTCAGGCGTTGCCAAATTCCCTTTGATAAGACACGAATTTCCTGGTTAACTTATGAATATTTTCCTTCCAATTTTTCAGATGATTTTGCACCCAATTTCACCTAAAGTTCCTGAAAATTTCAAGGGAAGTTATTCATAAATCTCCTCAATACTCATATACTCTCCTCGTGTGCGCTTTAATCAGGCTCGGACTGGCCATAAGGCCAATCTGCCATTGGCAGATATGCCCCCTTGGCGCGCTGAAAACTCGCCCCTCTGACAGATAGCAAAATAAGGAGAGAGAAAAATTACGGCCGAGAATATATGCGGGAAATTTCTTAAATAAACGGAAGAAGAGAGAGTTACGAGTGAAGAAAGGTGCTTTTACGCATTATAGTGGTGAACAGAGGTCCAATAACTACTTTCTGAATCGTAAACTTTTCTCTGTGACTTTTTCACCTTTTTGTTGACATACAGGCGCTTTATCATCCCCCTCCTTCATTCGCTATGTGTCATTCTCTTAGAAGCGATGGTCGGTTCGATTTTTAGGTATATGCACCCTTTATAGACCTCTTGAGAGACCTTTATACAATTTTTTTCCTTTTCAAAATGACTAATGATTTGGACATACCAAAGCATATCTCGGGCAAACTTAACCTTCATTTATCTCGAAATTAAAAAATAAGAGACATCTAAAGTGTAAATGCGATACAACCATTCACGCAAGATGGATGTCCACATTGCATATGAAAAATGTAAGACGCGATGGCGTGAGTCTTGAACTCGCAATGTTCTGCTCTATGCTACTAGTTTGAAGCACCATTACGAATAAGACAAACGCAAACAAACACAATATGGAAATAAAGCGAGGGAAAGGATGCGCGTTTACGAAGGCGCAGAGATACAACTATTCGTACTTGATGGACGTCCGTGCTGCGTTTGAAAAATTGAAGGCGCGATGACGCGAAGTGTGAGCTCTCAATGTTCTGCTATATGCTGTCAGTGAGGTGCCGTCCAGATTCGGGAGAAAAGTTAAAAAAGAGGCCCGAACACATATCTCCTACCTTCGGCTGTGTTACTCACGTAGTGCTTGAAGCACCATTACGAATAAGAAAAACGCAAACGAACACCATATGGAAATAGAGGGAGGGAAAGGATGCGCGTTTACAACGGCGCAGAGGTACAACTATTCGCACTTGATGGACGTCCGTGCTGCATCTGAAAAATTGAAGGCGCGATGAAGCGAAGCGTGAGCTCTCAATGTTCTGCTATATGCTGTCAGTGAGGTGTCGCTCAGATTCGGGAGAGAAGATAAATAAGATGCCTGAGCACATCTCTCCTACCTTCGGCTGCTTTGATACTTGTTCTTTCTTCTTTTTTCAGGTTCTTGTCTAATTCTTTTTTAGGTTGGATTTGCAGACCCACGTCTAAACTCGTGTAAACCGCAGCACTGGCTCGGTTCTTTTGGAAATAATGGTGCTTACAATTAGATGCGTCTATTGGCTTTAATTTTTTATGTTTTCTTTAATTTCGGAAGTCTGTCGGTTACTTCGATACGTTCAATTTTGCAATTTTTACTCCGTACGATTAATAAATTTTGATCCTAAAAATAGCGTTAACTTGTGCTGCTTTGCCAAAATTTTCTGAGCCTCTCTCCACGAAAGGGATGCCCTACCAGGAAATTTTACATTACGCCCCTTTAACCAGTCAAGGGTCTACGCTCTTAGATGCGAGCCAGTCCGACCCTGGCTTTAATAGGTTGCTATTCGTGATGCCGTGCAAAGTCGATACTTATCGTTTCTCTCTGATTTTTTCTCATCTTTATAATATCCTCTCATTTTAGCGCCCTTGTTTTGCGCGCCTAATGCTAATGCCAAATTCCATTCGATTCAATCAGAGATTTTAGGCTATAGGTATTTTCCTATTTTTCTTTCTCTCACTCTCTCTCTCTTTAAATCATGATGCATATTATTGTTCTTATATGATTCTTTTTCTTTTTCTTTCGACTATTATAGATGAGAAGAGCCAAATTCGCCCACGACAGCCCTCTTCTGCGGGGACAAAGACCTCCCAGCCGAGCAGAGAGGCACCCGCATGGTTCACGGCGAGCGAGAACAATCGCGCTAATTTCAATGACGGCGACGCCTGGACGCCACCGCGCCGTGCAAAAACCGCCTATCGCCATCTGATTTCAATGGGCGAAACGTGGTTCTTACATAGTTGGGCAGAGCGCGAAGAGCATAGGATCAAGTACGAGGGTTAGTGCCCGGTGCAGTGCCCCCCTCCCCTCTCGTCCAACAGGCAATCGAGGTTTTCAGCTCGTGCCGAAAAATCAAAACTTCGCCGATGTATAACTTCAAATATTCAATTGCGCTGGTCACAGAACCGTACTTCGATACTTTCTGATCATTTTATAGACCCTGCATTTTTGATCTAAGCAATGTGATTGGATGAGGCAAAAGTGAAGTCCAGAGCTTAACCAGTAGCGTGGCCTGCTTTGCGATATATCGATTGATCTGCCAATTCTGCCATCTAAAGCTGTGGAAAAGGATCGACAAAAAAAGTTTTCGCAACGAACACCGCTTAATAATCTATTTTTACCACAGCTTCAAATGAGAAAATATCGATAATGGATCATTCACGCCTCGCCACTGAGCTCAACGCCATTTTTCGCCTAAAAAATGATGACGATGATGATTTTGATGATGCTTGATGATGTTAGGTGATGCTTGATGATGCTTGATGATGCTTGATGATGCTTGATGATGCTTGATGATGCTTGATGATGCTTGATGATGCTTGATGATGCTTGATGATGCTTGATGATGCTTGATGATGCTAGATGATGCTCGATGATGCTTGATGAGCAACTTGTTGAGGAAAAAATCGGATGAAATTCACTTAATGATGACTGATGAAAGACTAATTTTTTTCTCGGTTATTCCAGGTCGGAGCCACAAGGGAGTAAGGAATCGACCCAAAAGCATCCGAATTTCATCATTCTAAAGACCTCCCCTCCCCGCACCTTTCCTCGGGTGGCAGGTGCATTGGGAGAGGGGGAGGGTTCTAATTTTGAAAGTCGAGGTTCCCGGCAAAATTTTGAAATTATTTAATAGTAATCGGAGAGTTCAAACATTTCTAACGAACACCAAAGAGTCCAAACTTGTTTTTCCCTAACCGGAATACTGACCCTTAAAGGTGGGGTACAGCGCTCCCCGCCACGAAATACCAGGTCTCCAAATTGACGTAGGGGAAAAAGAAGGCGCTCGAATTTTTTGCTGATCCATTTGCTCAAATCATCAAAACGCGATGCTTTAACTAGCGCAGCTGGGTCATTTTATCGCACAATGTGGCAACTATGCGGGCAGTCTATCTTTATCGACGATGAATGGCGCAGATTTGCGCGCGGAAATGAGTACCCTCCGTCGCGCCCTTAGCAACTTATCGACTGCCGTTAAACAAGAACCACGCAACTCCAACGTGAACCCCGCGTTGATAAGCGGTTTCTCCTGAGAGCCCAGCAGAGCTGCAGTGGCATATGCTCTAAGTTCGGTCGCCGCGCCATGCAGCGATGCAGCATATCGGGGGGGGGGGGGGGGTGAAGTTGATCCTTGCCATGAATAACCCTGTGATTGCAGATGGTGGACTGGTTAGAACTAGAGTACCTGTATCCATAGAGAGAACATGGACATGACCTCATTGAGACCCTTATGATCCGTGAAAATTGCGGCGATTTTGAGTAGGCGAGGGCTCGTTAAATTTTGATGATTACCGCCTGCTGCACTTGTCATCCCCTCAAAGTCTTGCCAATTAAAAGGTAAACCCACCGCACATTTTCTAAAAATTTTATAATTTTGTATTTCGTATTTTGTATTTTTGTGGTGGTTAGTCCCAGGGCCGGATTAAGAAGGTGGCCACATGGGCAGCAGCCCATCGCGGCAAATTTTGCAATTTTTTTAAATGTAGGTATGAAAAAATCGGATTCAGAAATAAAATTGTCAATGAGGAAAGGGAACGAAATCTCTCTTTTCTGAGAGTATAGTAATTTCTAATTTTGTCGTTTTTCGGTGAAACAAGAAGTAGCATCTTTAATTAGTAGAGTGAAGAGAGGAACTAAACACGCAATTTGGCCTGGAGCTCAACGAAAAGAGGAATGATGGCAAGGACTTGAGATGAAAAAGACAAGCCCTCCGCGCGGCGATCGGCATGCAACACATATTAGCGCCTACAAGTCTGCATGAATACTTCACCCATTGCGCCAAACACAGTGCGGTTAGTAGCGGTTGGCGTGCAACGTATAGCGCCTACAAGACTGCAGGAATACTTCACGCATTGCGCCAATCGCAGTGCGATCAGCGAGGCGCAGTGGCCGAAGTTAAAATTATTAAACCACATTTATGTTTGTTCTTTCATAATTTTTTGGTTCATTTCTCATAAATGGAGGACCTTTTCCACATAGAGATACGTTTATGGAACTTAACTTTCGCGCAAAGTTCCGTGAAATTTTGCTAGTAGTGTTGACAGGGCTTTCGCAAAAAATGTATCCAACACGAGTATGTAAACGCGTCTTACACAACCCTCCCCCTCCGGCACGTTCACTTGATGGTTTTTACTGATGTTTCAAAACGAATGAGAAGGGGGCGGTAAAATACAGGCGGCCCATGGGCGGCAAGTAGGTAAATCCGGCCCTGGTTTAGTCCTTGTAATCTCCTACTAGGATCTATTTCTGAAGTTTCACTATCTACTGGAGGATCGTTTAAACATTGTCCTTTTTATGATGCTATCCTGAAGTTGAAGCCGTCCTTAGACCACCATTGGAAGCCGCTCGTATTACGCAAGGTGTCTCTGCCGACTGTTTGACCCCCTCTCCTCTTTTATGTGGGTATGGAAATCCTGAAGACTGTTTCCTCACCTTTTCCCTCAAATATTTCAGAAAATAACAAACAGAAACAAAAAATACGGATTTTTTTTATTTTATTTATTTGTATACATTTCTTTTTAAAATAAGTACTTTAGATGTGTGACCCGGACTCTACGGTAGGGATATCGACGGTAAAACTGCAAAAAACGCTTCGCCGCAAAATCTCCGCTCATACCTTATTTTTAGGAGGAGACCTAACAAACATTATGGCTTATCATTGTCATAGAATGTTCATCACACAGAGAATAAAAATCATCGAAGTTTTGAAGAAGTGAGGTTCACTGGAAGAAAAAAAAAACACACATTGGGTCTAGAGTCCAGACTCTTAAAGACATCGACAAGAAAAAGTACTCTTGATTCAATCAGAATCTAGCTTAAATCAAGAACCAAGCCTCTTAATTTAAGCGGATTTCGTTTTGATTCAAGCAAAAATCCGATTGAATCAAGAGTATTTTTTCTTGTCAATGTTTTCAGGGGTCTAGACTCAAGATCCAATGTGTTTTTTTTTCCAGTGTTCGGTAGTTTTCCACTTAGAACTACCTAACCCCGCTACTACCTTTTGGACATTCTATAAAAATACAATTTTCACTAAACTTGAAGTACTTTTGGCCCGACGCACGAAGTTTCTTTCTCCACTTTGGCTGTAAAATGAACGATATTCCGCGGAAATCCGACATCGCGGTGCGGCGGTGGCAGCGGAAGTGTGGTCAGGGACGCAAGCTCGGGGCGACGGGTGGGGGGAGGGGGTGTGGTCATAAGTTTTCCGTTCATCAATTACCGAACCGCGCGGAGTGGATGTCATAATCCGGCGGATCCAGTCGCAGTCGGCGACCGGGATTCTCTCACGGTGTCGCGGATTCCCTCCTCGCGCCGCGAATTCGTCGCCCTTCGCCTATAACAAGAGCCTAACCACACCCTACGATGAACCCTGTCCTCCGTGCGATTCAATGTTCTTCCGGGCTCATCTGGATGTGTGGTTACGCCATTTCGTACGGGTTCCGGCGCCGAGAGCGCGAAAATGAAAACTTCGCCGGTTCCCGCCTCGAGAGACATTGATCCGGCGGCGGTCATCTGGTCAATGCACCTGGACCTGGTGGTCCGCGCTCCCGCGCGCCGCGGCGCCGCCGCCGCCGGAAGCGTCTGATGTTGGTCCATGTTTCAGCCGCTTCACGCCGTTCGTCACTCTCATCAATTTATCTCAATTTTCACGTGAGCCCTGTGTTGCCGTGCTAAGGAAAAACGCCGTATGAGCCTTCAGGCGCTGCCTCATTTCCTTTGACAAATTACTAGTTTACAAGAAAATTTGTAAATATTTTTCTTCCACACGGAGAAAAAAACCTCGTGCGTGGGACCCGAAGTTTAGGTCATATGGATCTCTGAAGTTTTCGGATTGAGCATCTAAACAGTTTAGGTCTAGCTGCCGAGGTTCGGATCACACATCTGAAACTCCAGTTCTTACGTCTGAAGTACCTCAGATGTGAGAACCAAAGTTTTTCGGATGTGAGAACTGAAGTTGCTCAGATGTGAAAACCGAAGTACTTCAGATGTAAGAACTGAAGTTTCAGATGTGTGATCCAAACCTCAGCAGCTGGACCTGAAGTGTTCAGATGCTCAATCTGAAAACTTCAGAGATCCATATGACCTAAACTTCGGGTCCCACGCACGAAGTTTTTCTCTCCGTGGCAATTTCTCAGGTAATTTTGCTTGCAATTTGGCCTAAAAAGTCTGAAAATTTCAAGGAAAAATATCGAAAATTCTCCTCAAAAATTAACATTTTATTGGTGAAAATTTGACAACTCTCGAATGTACATACGGCGTTCATCCTTAGCATGTAAGTGTGGTCCATATAACTTCTTAGTCTCCGGGCATCATGTGGAAATAGACGCACACCCTTACGTCAGGGGAGCAACGTGTTCTCTGCCGTGCTAAGGAAGAACGCCGTATGAACATTCGAGAGTTGTAAGTTTCTCTCAATAATGTGTATATTCGAGGAAAGTAATGTATATTTTCTCTTGAAATTTTCAGAACTCTTCGGTAAAATCGCGAGAAAAATTATGTGAAAAATTGAAATAAAAATATTCATAAGTTAACCAGAAAATTCGTGTTTTATCAAATGAAATTTGGTAACGCCTGAAGCTTCATATACGACGTTCTTCCTTAGTATACGGCATGCGGTAGTTCTGTCGTCGAGACTTCCGGCTTCCTCGTCGCCAGCTGGAGTCTGGCATCTTAAAACGGGACTGAAATCGTCCCCCTGACGTGAGGGTGCACTTCAGTTTAGGGGCTTGGAGGACAAGGCGCATCAGTGCAGTTTTTGAAAACATCGAGATATTGATGAATTTAAAAGAAATTAGTCTCTATGCATATTTTGTGAAAAATCCGTTCCCAAATTCCAATTTTTGGCATCAAAAAATCAGTTTAAACTTTCTCTCCGGGATAAGGATCCATGTAATGTCGAAACTTCAAACGCGTGTTTCTCGAAATAGCAAAAATTGCACTTATGCGCCTGCCCTGGGTGCAGACAAGGCGTTTCTTGGTTGTGTATCTCAAAGTCTCCGCGACCGTTTCATCCATTATAAGGAAAGCAAATGCACGTAATTTGTTGTAAATTTTACTGAATATTTTTCATGACTTTACAGTGCTGAAAACGTACAATTTCAGAAAATTAACGCAATAGTCCCCCTTTAGAATAAAAAGTAGCACTGGAGATTCAGAAACACTTCAACTGAGACTTACCCTTAAGCACCCAACACCTCAATTTTCACGTGAGCCCTGCTTTACATATGAATCCATGCTTTCTGGAGCTCATACGGAAATGGAGATGTGCCCTTACACCAGGAGGAGCGACGAAATATCGAGTGAACACGTGCCGTGCAGTTGGGAGATTCATACCCCGTTGACTGGAAAATATGTTTAAAATAGACCGTGCTAATAGGAAGGGACCAAGAAATGTTGGAGAGGAAAATTTGAACTCACTCCTATAAACATTATGTGAAAAGGAGAAGGAGAATGTGCGCGAAAAATTGTCACCACTCCATCTGAGAGTGCATGCAATAAGCTGAGTTCGCAATACTTTTTATTATTTTTTTCCTGGTGTCAGAAACTGTTGAAAAATAGATTTAAGAGTGAGAAAATGAACGCGCCTCGTGATGCCATCAGGCGGAATTTCTCGATTATGCACATTTATCTATTCACCAGGGCCGGATTTACCCACTTGCCGCCCATGGGCCGCGTGTATTTTGCCGCCCCCTTCTCATTCGTTTTGAAACATCAATAAAAACCATCAAGTGAACGTGCCGGAGGAGGAGGGGTGCATAAGACGCGTTTACTCGTGTTGGACACATTTTTTGGGAAAGCCCTGTCAACACTACTGGCAAAAGTTTACGGAATTTTGCGCGAAAGTTAAATTTCGTAAACCTATATCTGTGTGGACAAGGCCTTCCATTCATAAGAAATGAACGAAAAAATTATGAAAGAACGAACATAAATGTGGTTCAATGATTTTAACTTCCGCTGCTGCGCCGCGTAGACCGCACCGTATTTGGCGCAATGCGTGAAGCATTCCGACAGTCTTGTAGGCGCTATACGTTTCACGCCGACCGCTGCTGAACGCACTGTGTTGGACGCAACGCGTGAAGTATTCATGCATCCTTGTAGGCACTATGCGTTTCACGTCAACCGCTGCTAACCTCACTGTGTTTGACGCAATGCGTGAAGTATTCATGCAGTCTTGCAGGCGCTCATATGTGTTACGTAACGATTGCCGCGCCGAGGGCTTCTCTTTTTCATCGCAAGTTCTAGGCATCATTCCTCTCTAAGTCGCGCCGTTCCAGGCCAAATTGCGTGTTTGGTTTCTATCTTAACTCGACTAATTATAGGTGCTGTCTCTTGTATCACTGAAAGACGACAAAATTAGAAATTACTATTCTCTCAGGAAATGAGAGATTTTGTAGCCTTTTCTCGTTTGTAATTTTTTTTTCTAAATCCGATTTTTTTATTACCTACATTTAAAAAAATTGCAAAATTTGCCGCCCCTAGATTTGCCGCCATGGGCCGCGTCCCATGTGGCCACCCCCTCAATCCGGCCCTTAATCCCTCATTCACCACAGGCCATTTGGTCATATCTCCTCCAATAATTGTTCTACATGGAAACCAATCCTTATTCTTAGATTTTTCAATACCCTCTACACCTAACCACCTTAATGCTTTATGCTTGGGCCCTATATGCAGTGGCGTAACGGACTTCCGCTGGGCCCCCCTGCAAAATTTTTTCTAGCCCCCCCCCCTCAAGTCGATAAAATTCCAAAATTATCCCCCCTCCCACCCCATCCCATTTTTTGGCCCGAGGCATCTCAAATCACGGACTTGGACTTAGAATGCCTCACCCCTCACCGTCCCAGATCCCGTACCCGATTATATGGGACCCCTAAAGGATCAAGGATCTAAAAGGGTAGCGGGGGCCCAGCCCAGGCCCAAGGATCTACAGAGGGGCCCAGGCCCAAGGATCAAGGCCCCAAGAGCCTTGGGGGGCCTTTAGATTATTGTACCTCCCAAAGCCCGAAATACGAAAAGTGACAAAAAAAGAAAAAAAAATTTAGTTATCACTGAGTGGAAATTGGAAGGCAGTGGCCCTCCAGCAAAAAAAAAAGTTAGGAACAGTCCAAAAGAAGTATGAAAAACTCTGAGCTAACAATAAAAATCAGAGGAAGAAGCCCCATCTCGGTAAGTAAAGGCCCAAAGTTTGAAACCGAAGCTAAGCATCAAAGAGAAAGAGAAAAAAAAATTCCGGTGGCCGAGGGCCCCCTAGGCGCTTGGGCCCCCCTGCATAGCAGGGTCTGCGGGGGCGCCCGTTACGCCACTGCCTATATGTATATATAATGGGCTTTGGGTATTTCCTCTATAAAGTTACTCCATATACCTAAAAGAAGCGAATACTAAGGGTCATAGTTGCATAGAAAATTGCGCCCAGGACCTCACGTCCTCACGCCAACTCGCATGCAACCGAACAAAATACAAAATTGCAAATTTGTCCTCGGCATTACCTTCACTGAATTCAACCCTTGAAATTTACCTACCGCACTACTCGTGCATATTGGTCAATTAAACAAGTAGCGATAATCTGATCGAGGCAAAGGTGGGTTAGGGTCATAAGGTGATGGAAAGCGAACTATAACATACACAGAACCTTTATGGATATCGACGCCAATACTTCGTCGTATTAAAAATTTAACCAGCAGATCTTCGTTGCTTTAATTTTGGCGTCATCCAGTAGCTCATTTAATTTCAATGCAGGGGTTCCTATGAAAACTATATTTTGCGAGGAAAATTGGCAACACTGTTTTTATGCCTTCCACACTCAGCTGGTTGGGTCAACGACACTCATCCTCAGTCTGCGCGCGAGACATGATAATCTCGCGTTGCCGTGTTTATGCTGATTCATTTATTTTCAGGAGTCAGTCCTCATAATTCTGCCAGTCAGATCCGACAGGGGCACTGATCATGATCATAACCACGCGATTCAATTTTGATTTGGTAGAGTTGATGGGGTTGTTTTCCAACGTTGCATTTTTCAAGCGGTAACAAAAAGCCATCTTTTCTCTCGTCCAGATTGTAGCAGTCATTAAACTATCCTAAACGTAACTAAATTAACTTATACATTTCTCTGATAAACTTAGTGCACTCAGATATGAAAATATACCAAAAAGGCAAATATTTCGAGGGAAAAGTAAGTCGAATCAAGAGGACCCGTTACGGCGGGACCNNCCCGCCATGACGGAGCCTATCTCAGCTGAAGACTTTCAATTTAGCTGAAATATTAAAAAAAAAGAAAGAAAAAAAACCAGAGTAACGAATGGCTGGGTACTTCAAAGAAATAAAACATGACAGATTTCAAAAAATGGGTTTTGGAAGTTTCACTGTTCTGGATCGTGAAATATTTCAGTTCAATTTTTTTTGTTATATAATTTTCGCATTCACTGTATCTTGGTTTTCAAATAAAATTATTTGACTGATCATTACTAAAGCAAATCAGTTTGTGTGATTCCTCTTTTACCCAATCCGCAAAAAAATTCTCCGAGAATATAGTAAAAAAGTTGTCTTATAAAATGGCAAACTCCTCAAAAATGAAAAAAGAATGGTAAATAGTAATACCCTTTGTGTTATGAATAAAGTTTCTTCATGGAAAATCTTTATTTCCTGTTTCAAACCGGCAACACCGTGCTGTGCCGAAGTCAAGAAGTGGCCGAATTTTGGCGCTCGCGCGTCGCGCCTCCAGGAGCGACGGCCTTTGACGATGTTGCCAGACCTAACAACGAGTATAAGCAGATATACTGCTATTGTTACCGACCTATTGAATAATCTGTCTTAATTTTATCTTCTTCTTCCCTCTCTCTCGTAAACCCTAATCTCCCCTATTTGTGTGCTCCTTGCTCCAGTTTCAGGGCTTCCTTCACCCTGTGCATTCAGCCCAATCTAACACGGGTTTCTTGTTTTTCTTTTTCTGCTGTCTATCGAATAAATTAGATGTAAATCAATACACAGGAACGACATAGGTATAATGAATTACTTCTGAAATTAATCAATTATGAACATGGTCGTCCAACGGTAGGCAAATGATATCAAATTCGGAACCAAATGAAGTCTTTGTTCTTTGATCTCTACTGGCTTATTCTACCGTTTAAGTCTCCAAAATATTTAGCATCATTATTTTGAGTTAAGAACTTTGATGCCGATACTTCATCACCGATGATTGTTCGAGGAATGATATCATATTCGAGACCAAATCAATTGTTTTTTCTTTGATCTCTACATTCTTACTCCAGCGTTTAAGTCTCCAAAATGTCTAAGATCTTTATCCTTCTGATGACCGTAAACCATTACTAATAATCGTCCCCAAAGGTAAGCGAATGATATCAAATTCGGGACCAAATCAATTGTTTGTTTTTAGGTCTCTACATTCTTACTCCATCGTTTAAGTCTCCAAAATATCAGGGATCATAATTCTGAGGTAAGAACTTCGATGTCGGTAAACCATCAGTAAAAACGTCCCCAAAGGTATAGGCGAATAATATCGTATTCGGGACCAAATCAATGCTTGTTTTTTAGGTATCTCTACTTTCTTACTCCGTCGTTGAAGTCTCCGAAATCTGTATTACCATCATGCTGAGTCAAGAACTTTGATATCGATAATCCATTTATTCTAAAAAGACTCGACCTACTCTGAGTCGGAGGGCAAGATATCTTCAAACTTTGTCCTCTGTATTGAGCAGAGGGTTGTCCACAATTTTTATTATCCTATCAATTGGACGTATTTTATGCGGAAAGGAACCGTTGCACCCAAACCCTGCGCACATAGTTCCTTTTAGTATAAATGTGTCCAATTATCGATCCACTACTTTGAAGCTCGACTATATTAAGTAAAAAGTAAATGATACTCTGTATGAGATTGATTAAGATTTTAGGATTGAAAAGTTAGAATTTAGAGTGCACAAAACTATTAGGACACATTTTCTTTCAGCCATGATAAGTTGAGGCTTGATTATTTCGGGTAGAGCTCGTTTCAGCGTACTGCTTTCATCGAATGATAGATCTTATAAGTCTTGAAAACCACTTTAAACTTTGCTGATGCCATTAGGAATTTTTTGCATCATCTCAACGAAGGAACGTAACTCCAAGTTACAAAATTGACTCAAACAATTCAATTTTTCACCAGAGTAAACTGGCATAATTTTCGTCAACAATTTGTCTAATTTTCGCATGAGATCAGAAGGAATACTAGTGAAATTTTCAGTTAGGAATCATCCTGATAAAAATGTAATTTATAAAAAAAACTGGCAACATTGAAATGTAGTTACGTTCTTTCGTGTGAGGAACGACGAATTGACATAGCTAGGAGCTCAACGCTCAACCATGCGATCTCTGCCCAAACCGTACCGGTCCCGCAGCGACAAAAAACCGCCTTCATTTCGAAGGAATGCAATTCTTGTTCCTTCACCCACCCGCGTGATGTTGATGTTATTTGTAAGTATTTCATGTACCAATTTAGTCGGATAAAAATTTGTTCTTCAAAGATTAGCTCTGACACTTATTCTTTCTCTCTCTCTCTCTCTCTCTTTAAATCAGACGACAAACTGTTCACATGATTGATTGATACTTCTTATGAAGATAGCCTATGTGTCAACAGTTGCTTCAATTGGACTTCATTATGCATAAGAACTACACTTTCTGGCTCGGTTTAAAAACAACGTATGTACCATTAGTTTCCCTATGCACACGGAGAAAAAAAACTCGTGCGTGGGACCCGAAGTTTAGGTCATATGGATCTCTGAAGTTTTCAGATTGAGCATCTGAACACTTTAGGTCTAGCTGCCGAAGTTCGGATCATACATCTGAAACTTCAGTTCTTACATCTGAAGTACTTCGGTTCTAACATCCGAAGTACTTCGGTTCTCACATCCGAAGTACTTCGGTTCTCACATCCGAAGTACTTCGGTTCTCACATCTGAAGTACTTCAGATGTATGATCCGAACTTCGGCAGCTAGACCTAAAGTGTTCAGATGCTCAATCTGAAAACTTCAGAGATCCATATGACCTAAACTTCGGGTCCCACGCACGAGTTTTTTTTCTCCGTGCACATAGGAGTTTTTTTGATGAGCCAGAAAGTGTTGTTTCGAATTGCAAAAAGTCTAATTAGTTGTCTCCCGATCGACGGCACGTAACTCCATTCCGAGGTTGCAAAATTGGCTCAGACAATTCAATTTTTTACAAAAGTACACCTGTGAATTTGTTGTTCAAAATTTGTCTGATTTTCGCATGAAATCAGGAGAAAAATCTGTAAAATTTTCGGCTTGAAATGCATAAGATTCTCCTTGTAAAAATGCGATTTGTGAGGGGAAATTTGGCAACATTGAAATATAGTTACGTTCTTTTGTAAGGGAAACGCCGAATTTAGTTTCGAATTTGGATAAATCAATGAGAGATCAAAAAATAAATGGGTCATTTGAATAATCGATTCCGAAGGTAGCGCTAATTTCTTCTATTTTGACATGCCTCATCAAAATTGGTGATGATGGAAGATTGCATGACAGCTGAAAAAGAGTCAAGATCGCACATGCCGTCATCAACCGTGTTTTGATCATATTCGCAGCCTTGAACTTTCAAAATTTCCAGATTTTCATCCGAGGTATTTTTCTTATACAATATCTGAAACCAGAAAAACACACAAATATGCTGTAATTTTCCTCTTCTTTCAGAAGTTTGCCTGGTACATGTAAATTGATGTATGCTACTTCCAAGCTGTGCGTCACAGCGTACGATGGACTGCGGACATATCATTTACGGAAATAAATGTGTGTTTAAGGACCAGACTGTTGGTTGGATATGATTTCAAACCACCCCAATGTTTCCCATTCCTCAGAGAGGTTTACTCTCTTTAAGTAATCTTATTAATTTTTTTGGTGACAAGAAAAAAATCATTGAAGTTACACCAGGAGCATGATAAACAGGGCCGGATTTACGTTTTTGGCGCCCTGTGCAGAAATTTTCGAGCCGCCCCCCCCCGCCCGCCCGCGCATTTCCCAACCCGACGGTCCTCTTTGGTTACAACGTGCTAACACTATAACTAAATACGAATTTTTCAAGTGAGTGAATGATTCTGGGGCAGAAACCAAAACCAGGTACCTGTTCCTGTTACTGTTAACTACGAAAGTGAGAGAAAGTTTGACCCTTAAAGTCTAGGGTCAGGTCATTTAAAAGATGGAACGCAATAAATTAATGGTTCCCTGATGTAATTTTGCAGAGTTTGAAAAAAAAACAACCAAAATTTGGCGCCCCTTAAATTCTGGCGCCCTGTGCAGCTGCACCGATGCACCGTAGGTAAATCCGGCCCTGATGATAAAGATAGCTAGAGAGAGGAAACTCATCGACAGTGACAATTTCGCAAGTCGACAACACCATTTAAATCCATTGAAAATATCGATTTTAGGTGAGGCAAGCTCCCTCGCCACGAATCGATTGTTTTACATACATTTAAATGGATGAAAAACAGTGTCGCCAACTTTTAAGAATCACTTCTGACATTCGATGATTCTCGTCGCTCATTATCCATGCATCAAGTACCTAAGGTTGATATTTTACAGACTTTTTTCGGGGTATATATACTCTGAAACTTTTCATTTTGTAAGCTCTATGCCCTGCGAAAAATTTTAATAAGTTCTAGTAAGGGAATAAAAGTAAAGCTACACTTATTGGTATAGATAATCTTTCTAGCACCTATTCCTGTACGAGAAAAAAAAATAGTCGTAAACTTATCATTGTCTACCACTCTTATTCGAGTCAAATTTGACTAAATTTCATTTCCTTTAATTCTAATTGACTCTAAAATTACTCTAATAAAATTATAATTGCTTTAATTGAACTACATTTTGCAATAAGGAGCTACAAGTTTTGGTTCATCCGTAAAAGCACTTATGTGCATAGGGAAACTGATGGCATACACTCTAAACTGAACCGGAAATAATAATTCCTAATTGCAAAATGAGGTCCGATCGCCTCTCAATTGGAGTTTCATTGGATTTATTTTAAAGTGTAGAACCTAGTATTAGTACAAACAAATTAGTAGAACTTACGTACTTTAACTCTATATTTGTCCTTGATCTGGTGCAGTTCAATAATTATAACAGCTCCATAGTCTACTTCCGCTACTTCTCGACTAATTTTCAGGCCTCCCCAAAGACGCACAATAGTCGCGTCATGCGCTGAGTACAAGCTTAACCGCCGACCAAAATTATTTGAGGAGTTAGTTTTCTTTTCCATATTGGACAATATCTCGTTAATCAAAACCCCTACAGCAATAAAAATGAAAAAGATATGAGTGAAAAGTGAAAAACCATCATGTAATATCCATCTCATGTAATCGTCTTTCTCGCTAATCTATACGTCCTGCTGCACGGTTGATTGGGTTTTTAAATGATTAAACTGTTCGGCCTTTTCGGCCACGCCAGGAAGTATCTTTCCATATCACAACAAGGGCGTTTTTTATGTGTCGCCACTCTTTCTTAAAGAATTATCTGTGGCAACAGTCATGGCAACTTCATTACTCGCTAATCTACGATGCTATGCTACACTATTAATTGGGTTATCTAAATGATACAACTATTCGATCTCTGAGGCAACGCTAGGAAGTATCTCTTCACAATGAAGGCGTTCCTCATACATCGTCAATTATTCGGCCATTGGGGTTATGGTCACGCGCTGTCTCCGAATATGCGGCTTGTTAGGAAAATGCGCCATCGTGAGTGCCTTATCTACCGGTGACGAGGCAAGAATAATCGATTATAGATATTTCCCCATTTAGAACTGTCGTAAAAAATCGATAATTAAGGTGCTCGTTGTGAACACCCTGTTTATCGATCCTTTTCCATAGGTTTAAATGGCAGATTAATCGATATATCGCAAGCACGCCACGTCACTGTTCTCTACGAAGAGAGACGTGCCGCGTGGCGCGACTGACGTCAGTCACGTGCTTTGCGATATATCGATTGATCTGCCATTTAAACCTACGGAGAAGGATCGGTAGACAGTGTGTTTGCAACGAACACCTTGATAATCGATTCTTTACCACAGTTTCAAATGGAGAAATATCGATAATCGATCGTTCACGCCACGCCACTGACTGGCGTGAGGCATTTGATGAGGAATGTGATGATATGTCTGTGTTTATACGAATTTTCCCCTAGCAAGAGGGAATTTAGCATACTACCTGATTCAAGTTTTACATAGACAGGTGATTTAAATTTTCCTAATTTTCCCACAAGAGCGAGTGATCTCAATCTATCTAGAACATCTCCTTCAGCCCATTGTGGTAATGGTAGGCCCTGTTGTCCCTGAAAACGGAAATATTTATGGAGTATACTCATTGACAATAATCGCCTCATGTGTGAGAAGTATATTTTATGACACTTTCAGAGACCCTATCGACTCGAAATCTCTTTGAAATTATGCTAAGCATTGAAATAGCCTATGATGCATAATTAAGAATCTCTATAACGCCTAAAAAAGTTGGCGTTTGGCGTGGCATAAATAGATTGATCTGCCACTTAAACCTATGGAAAAAGATCGATAAATAGGGTGTCAGCAATGAGCACCTTAATAATCGATTTTCTATACCATAGCTTCGAATGGGAAATATCGATATCAGTGGCGTGGCTTGAGTTGCGATACATCGATTGTTATGCCATTTAAAACTATGGTAAAGAGTCGATTATTAAGGTGTTCGCTGCGAACACCCTGTTTATCGATCCTTTTCCATAGGTTTATATGGCATAACAATCGATATATCGCAACTCACGCCACGCTACAGATCGATATTCACGCCTCGCTGCTGATAAAAATCTAAAGAACACTCGATATTGAAGAGACAGTGGGCGAAAGAGTATTCCGGAGAAAAGGAATGGGTCTTTTTTGAACTGATAGATTCAACTAATCTATTACACGCAAATCCAACCTCAGCAAAATCTGGAGTGAAGCTGTTTCTTCACGTTGAATTTGATTCTGTCGATGTTTGGTTTGCTATTCTGCCGTGCTAAGGAAAACGCTGTAAGAACCTTCAGGCGTTGCCAAATTTCCTTTGATAAAACGCGAATTTCCTGGCAAATTCATGAATATCTTCCTCCTAATTTTTCGGATAATTTAGTTTGTAATTTTGCCTAAAGATCCTGAAAATTCAAAGGAAAAATATTCATAACCTCATTAAAAAATGAAAATTTTATTGAAGAAAATTTGGCAACTCTCGAATGTTCATACGGCGTTTTTCCTTAGCACGGCAGCGTTGGACAAAGAGTACTGGCAGGAAGAAGGCTGACGCGTCTCCCCTAAAAGAGACGTAACGAGAATTGCAGTCTCCCGGAATGAAGGCGTTTTATCTTTGCGCGGACATCCGCAGTCTTCAGTACGATACAGGAAGAGGAACTGGTGAATCAATTGGACTGCATTTTGCAATTTGGAGCTATAAATTCCGGCTCCTCTAGAAAAATACTTATGTGCATGGGGAAACTACTGGCACATACGTTGTTTCTAAACCGGGCTTGAATTAATAGTTCCAAATTGCAAAATGTAGTCCAATTAGAGGACATCGTATATATTAATGTGCTTTAGCTTCAATTAAAGAATGTGAATCTCTATTAGAACTAACGAAAGATTTGCCTCTCTTGGTGTCTTGGTTGCACTGAATTGATATAGTTAAACTTAATAATCATGGTTCAATTGCGAGGTTTTTAAATTTACAATCCTATTTCTTTCCGACGGTTTATTACTTTTTTTTTAGAGAACTTTATTATTTGACATTTTCTAATTTTCTTTCAACAAGGAAGAAAAATCAAGGACATTTTTGAGATATTCACGGAGATAAATACGGAGATTTTTGAGATATTAAACTTCGTGCGTGGGAGCCGAAGTTGAGGCCATATGGATCTCTGAAGTTTTCGGATCACGTATCTGAAAACTTGAGGTCCAGCTGCCGAAGTTTGGGTCAGACATCTGAAGTACCTCGATATATGGGTGGTTTCACGATAACTGGAATAGTTTTGTCGCCGTTACAGACAACACATTTTTCGGTCATATTTTTAGTAGTAATGATAATCACTCGAATTTTCTTCATTAATCTACACAAGGTTACATGTTATAACGTTGTTCAAAGATTTATCGCTCTACTTTTCAATTTTAATTTATAAATGGCCGAAAATGTGTCGTCTGTTACGGTGACTTTTACCGCGTAACAGACGCAGCACATTATTGGAATTTACATAATATTAATTGAGAAGTAGAGCAATAAATCATTAGAAAGTGTTATAATACGTGACCCTTTGAAGATTAATGCGAAAAAATTCGAGTGATTATTATTTCTGCTAAAAAAATGACGGAAAAATGTGTTGCCTGTTACGGCGACAAAACTATTCCAATTACCGTGAAACCACCCATATACCAAATGGTTCGGGTCACACATCTGAAGTATACTCCGTTACGTACCGAAGTGCCTCGATGTCTGACTAGAACTTCGGCAGCTGGACCTCAAGTTTTTAGATACGTGATCCAAAAAGTTCAGAGATCCATATGACCTCAACTTCGGGTCCCACGCACGAAGGTTTTTTCTCCGTGTTGTGCTGAGTGGGATGGGTTCTCGAATAAGAGTAAAATACGATGAGATGTCTGCATTATAGCAAAACGTGATACGTGCCCTCTGCATTTTGGCATCAATACATCCTCACAATACAGTAAAAAAAAAGTTAAAAAAAGATATACGTACCACGACAAGAAGGTTGTCATACAGACGATTGACCTCTGAATACCCATCTACTTGGAGACCACTTTCTTGTGAAAGATACTTCAGAAATTCATCATGTTTGTTTATTTCTTGTTGAAGTAGCGCTCTTGTTTCCCGCCTCTCCCTCGATAGCAACCTGCATTGTTTAGATACACGAATAATCTGTGAATGAAACAAACGTAAAGCGTGCATCAGAAGTGAGGCGGGAATGATCGATTACCTATCGATATTTTCCCACTTGAAGCAATGATAAAAAATCGATTATGGTTTTCGTTGCCAACACCTTATAAATCGATACTTTTCCAAAGGTTTAAATGGCAGATCTCGTTTGATCCGAAGAGTTGATTCCACAGTTTGATTCGCCTCAAAGAACGACACGCCTAGGGAAACTTGCGTTATTTTTTGCTCTTCGCCACATTTCAGCCAAATCTCTGTGTTTTTTTTCTATAAGTTTAATTAAGCTAATAAATCGGAAAAAAAGAAAAAAATCTGCAGTCTTATTTACCCTTAAAATTATAAATAAAGGCGACTTGTCGCAGAAAGGAAAATAACAATCTGCAATGATAAAGCTAGTGCATACATCATGGGTAACTTTGCTGTAAAAAGGATATATGTACTCGTAAATGGACGTTTTTATGCTGTGAGGAACTATGTAAATAGGGTTTGAATGAGACATAGTCCCTTTTAGCATATAAATACTCCAAATGTAGATATCGACGGTGAAACTACCAAACCACGTACCTATTTCGGTTTGCGACGTTGCAGACTTCCTGTCGAACTTTATTTTTGAAGGAATAACTACTCAACTTCAATTCTTGAAAATCTCTTTGAGTTTTCTTCTCTGAGCGAAGGAAACTCTGTGTAAACTTGAAGGAATGATATTGGTTTGTTCTCCTAAAATCAAATGGGAGAGGGATAGTTTCTTAAACTTCGCAAACGAGATAAGTGGTCTGGTAGTTTCATCGTCTATACGTGTGATATTAGTTTCTGTAGCAGGAAGGGTCGCCAAATGGACCAAAACTATATTTTATAAAGCTACCGACGGAAAAAAAAGATAACCCTCAGCTACCCGACCGGAATTTTTTGTTTACAGGTTTAGCTCTCTGACTCTTATTCGGCTGATTTCACGTTGGCACCATAGAGAAAAAAAGGAGGTGTTTGCATTTCGGGCATCTCGAAATTGTTTGATGATTTGATGACGTAGGTCGGTACAGCGACGTCCCCTTCACGCTAAACGTCGCTGTACCGACCTACGTCATCAAATCATCAAAAAATTCCCAGATGCCCGAAATGCAAACACCTCCTTTTTTTTCTCTATGCGTTGGCACTGAATATTGCGGAAACCTTCCACTTTCGCAAAATACTCACCCCCGAAATATTCCTCACATTGGAGTAAAATATCAAATTTTCTTACTTTTAAGTGAAAGAGCACTGAGCAAAGATAACTAACTTACGTCATCGCAACCACTGTTAAGAGAGTGAACAGGGATTGGCTGCCACAGCAAATCTGGGTTCCACATCTGCGTTCCGATTGGTGGATAAAGACCTGCCAGATGAAGCTGCACACTCATTATACAGCGATCCAGACGACTCGAAAGGACGAAAATCTCGGCTGGAGAATATGTTGTAGAGAGGAACCCATCATACCGATGCCTCAAGAAGCATCCAAGATTGAACATACTTTCTTTCCCCTTCTGGAAAAAACTCGCAGTCAAAATCGTGTTTTTCTAATGTTTTTTTTTATGTGGCTAAGTGCTGAACACGAAGGAGGGGTCTATGAATTCCAAAAAATAAAAGTTGAGATGATATGTTAACCATGCTCGCAAGAAGGACCAAATTTAGAATGGGGGCAGTGGCGTGGCGCGAATTGCGATATATCGATTGTTATGTCATTTAAAGCTATGGTAAATAATCGATTATTAAGGTGTTCGCTGCGGACACCCTGTTTATCGATCCTATTCCATAGGTTTAAATGGCATAACAATCGATATATCGCAAAGCACGCCACGCCGAATGGGGGCTAGGGAGCTCCCGGTGGAAACCCTCCGCAAGATGCGGAGAGAGCAGCAGAATCGGAAAATTATAAACTTTTTCTTCCTTTTTTCCCCTCTTTCCCCTTGTTTAAATTTTTATGAACTAAAATTTGGAGTCAATATATAATATTTTTTACTCTTTCTTTGACGGCAAAAGCTGAAAGAAGACATGTAAAAAATTACGACAAAAAATATCAAATGAAATAAAAAATAATTGTTTGGGGACCTGTTCTGTTGGTCCTTGGTTAAAGTTAAAGCTACTAGTAAGTAAAGAGTAAAAAACAGCTAAAAAACAGTAAAAACTACTCATTTTTTACGATTTTTGATCAAAATCCAAAAATATCTACACTTCAATATAAGAAGAATTTCACGACTTTGAACAAGTTTCTTACTTTACACTGGGTGCTTTCGAATAAAATACACATTAGACGCATACAAATATTGTGACATGTACGGTTGTTCAAAATATATTATTATTATAATGATATAAAATTTAATATTAGGATTTTGAATCCTGTATTAGCAGGTACTTAAGATATCTGTGGTATGATCAGGTCGAGGTGTCTTTCTTTTACAGTCAGTGGCGAGGCGTGAATGATAGATTTATCGATATTTCATCATTTGAAGCTATGGTAAAGAATCGATTATAAATGTGTTCGTTGCGAATACCCTATTTATCAGTTTATTGATCCTTATACATGGGTTTAAAGGGCGGATCAATCGATATATATCGCACTGTTTAAAGTCGATATTTTGGCGTATAAAACCCGAATACGACTAATCGTCGCGTATTAAACTTCCATCGCCTTGCTAAGGCGCAGGGATACAACTATTTGAACTTACCGGAACGCGTGAGGTATCACGCCTCAATTGAAGGCGTTTTCGAATCTTCTGTATTTACATGACGAGGTTTTCCATATTCTCCATATTTTTTCCCCCCTATTTTCGGCCTTAACGGTCAGACTGCAGTAGCAGCACAGGAAAACCGAAAAACCAAGCGGGGACGCTACATCAATATTTATTTAGCTTCCATCGCCTTGCTAAGGCCCACGGATACAACTATTCGAACTCCCCGGAAAGCGTGAGGTATCACGCTTCAGTTGAAGGCGTTTATGAATCTTCTATATTTACATGACGAGATTTTCCAAATTGGTTTGCATTATATTGTAGATTTGAGTTCCTTTTATTATTTAGTTAAATTACTCCTGCACCTTAATTTTTGGTTATTCTGCAAACACCTTCCATTTGCGAAATACAACCCTGGCTTTAGCGCTCTTAAACTTCCTTAGGTTTTTGCATTTTATTGTAGATTTGAGTTCCTTTTGTCATTGTGTTAAATTATTTCTGCTTCCTAATTTATAATTATTATGCAAAAATTATCCTTTGCGAAATACAATCCTGGCATTAGCGCCCGTAAACTACGGCCTTAACGGTTAAATTTGACGGTAGCGGCACAGGAAAACCGAAAAACAACGCGAGGACGCTACTTCAATATTAAACTTCCACCTCCTTCCTAAGGCGCAGGGATACAACTATTTGAACTCTCCGGAACGTGTGGGGTATCACGCCTCAATTGAAGGCGGTTTCGAATCTTCTGTATTTTCATGACGATACTTTCCAAATGTATTTGCATTATATTGTCGATTTGAGTTTATTTTATTAATTAGTTAAATTATTCCAGCTTCTTAATTTTTAATTATTCTGCAAAAATTATATTTTTGTGAAATACAATCCTGGCTTTAGCGCCCTTATATTACGTTCAACGTCAAAACTGCAGTAGCGGCACACATGGGCGGACTGGTAGTCGAAAAGTTAGGAGGAGACCTAAATGTAAGGGCCCCTCCTGGTGTTCAGGGGGCCCCCTAAAGGAAGGTCCAGGGGCCCTCCGCCGGTAAATTTTGAAAATTACACACTTTTTAAACACGTAGGCATTATTGGAGTTGGATTCTACAATACTTGAACTTCAAAATAACCCATTCTCAGGATTCATCGGGGGTCCCTTCATCACAAATGCTTTTGGCAACCTTCCATGTCTCATAGAGACAAATTTTCAAGGAATTCGTGGCCTTTCAGTGATTGAAAAGGATAAGAAAATTACAACATTACGGGAAAAAACGATGACTCGAAAAAAATTAGCCGCGGGGGCCCCTTCGGGACCTCCGCGGCAAATTGTTAGGGGGCGATCGCCTCCCCGCCCCCTTGGCCAGTCCACCCCTGTCTCTATCACAGTCTGAAAAATACCGATATTGTATGTACAGTATTTTTTATTAGTATTTTTTATGGTATTTTTTACCTGTAATAGCGCTCCCAATCCTTCCGGCCAGGCTGACTCACCCTGGTAAGGGTCGAGAGGGTATGTCCTTTCAGGTGCCCTCTCGCCATGTCGATGGATCTGTTTCAAAAAGAATTGACTTTGAAATACTCTGCCGTGCTCAGGAAAAACGCCGTATGAGCCTTCAGGCGGTTCCAAATTTCCTTTGATAAAACACGAACTTTCTGGTAAACTAATGAATATTTTCCTTCCAATTTTTCAGGTAATTTTGCTCGTAATTTCACATCAAGTCGCTGAAAATTTCGAGGAAAAATATTCATAACTTTCCTCAAAAATTAACAATTTATCGGAGGAAATTTGGCAACTCCCAAGCGTTCATACAGCGTTCTTCCTTAGCACGGCAGTACTGACGTATTCGTAATTTTTTTTTTTTTTTCGATGTCCTTTTGGGCCGAAATTGTAGGATTCTCTTTCCAGAGGATGGAGAATTTGCAGGTGTCTGAAATTGATTAATTTCGTGTTTCAGTAGAAATTGCTAACAATAAGTGAACGGAGCACGAGGATAGCCTTGTTTCATAAATTGAACTATTATTGGAGAAGATATGACAAAATGATCCAATCTGCTAAAATACACGCGGTTAAATGAGAATTGCCGCCAGATGACGTCATTAGGCGGTTAATTTTCTCACTTTTAAATCTATTTTTATACCATTACTCAGATCCGGAAAAGTATAAAAATCCTGAAAAAGCAGCTCTTCAAGCACTCTTCGATAAAGAAATAAAACATTTGAGCGCAAATTCTCTATTGACCCTGTCGACTGACTGAATAAAAGTTCAGATTAATTTGTTTCTCCTCTTTTTTCAAGGTGAGTCCTTCAAAGTTGGGGACATTTTTACTTTTTTTAAATAGTGACCATCCACAAGAAAGAGGCCGTACCTCTGTGGACTGAAATCCGTTTTTTAGGAAGCAGTTTTTGTTAGTTGAGTTAAATCTGTTAAATAATCAGAGTGAAAAAAAAACCCTCGGAAATGCCATTGAATTATATTAAATTTTCCCCCGAAAAAGCCAAATCTCAAATGCCGGCCAGGGGAAGTTTTTTTTTTTTTTTTTTTTTTTTTTTGTCCTCGACTTTTTATGGGGAGTTTTTTTAGGATTGGGTCGGGGTGGCTACCGCCACCTAGAATTGATTTATGATATCTTGCACTAAAAGTTGGATTTTTGATTTCTTAGCGGTTCATAATCTTTGACTTTGAGGCGGGCTCTTAATGCTATATAGATAAAAATAAAAAGGTTCATACTCACAACGCTCACAAACCGAAGTGTCGCTTCTGCTGGAGGTTTTCTCTCGATTAAAAAGAACCCCACGCACGCACTCAAAACGGAGGTTCCCAAGACCAGGGCTAAAATAATACTGATTTTGTGGCTCTTAATGCAGAGTGCAATAGACATCTCCCCGCCCGATACCATAATAATTAAATTTTAATTTAAATAAATAAGAGAAAATAAGATTAATGAGTATGTATATCGTAATAAAAGAACACATAAGAGATATACCTAATAAGAGAAATAAGAGAGAATCAAAACCTAGATTTTTACTTTCAATGTCTGTTTCACGTTTCAATATGAAATAGAGAATCACTTTTTAACAGAGATATACTGAAATAGAGTCTTTTAGATTGGAAAAAATATTTCTTCAAAACAAAAGGAAGCATCATATTGATTAACTTTACCGCACGTGATTTTTCACAGACCTCTACGTGATAATCATGGCTCTCGATCATAGGCGGATCCAGATACTTCGAACGGGAAGGGGGGGCGGAAAGGGGGGGGGCAGGGGGGGATTCTCCCAAGAAATTTTCGAAATTTTACACCATCTAATGTGCAGTTTGCAGTGTCAATTTCGTCAGCACTAAATATAAGCGTCCTCCCAACTACTATCTTCATCTCCTTCCTTCTTTCTCCCTTCCCTCCTCTTCCTTTTTTTTGAGCGAAGGGAGGGGGAGGGGGGGCAGCTTACGTCCTCTACGCCCCACAGTGGATCGAGTCAATCAGAGAGATCGGACACAAAATTTTAGGCTAATACTGCAAATTTTTATACTTATTTCGTCACATTTTAAAGTTTTAGGGGTGCTTCTAGAAGAAAATTTCGCGAAGATACCAATGGAATCACTCTTAGAACCTCAACATTTTGTATACATGAAGTTAAAAGCTTTTAAAGTTTCCAAATTTTGTCCGACCTCTCCTATTGACGCAATCCACTGTGCGCCCCCCTCGGTTCCGCCTACGCTCTCGATAAACTAAGCACCTCAAAAACGTCTCACATTAGCTCATAGAGAGTGCTTAAATTTAAACTGGAAGATAAATCGAAATTTCAAGTTCAGGGCGAGATTCAAGTGTGAATCTGGAACTCATGAAGATTATCTGCGAGCAATTAGCTAAATCACTCAAGGGTAAACATTCCATCATTATCTTGAGTTCGTGCTGATAATATCATTCACATTAAGTAGACACTGTAGGTATGACTTACAGTCTTCGGAATTCACTTCCTAAAAAGCTTAGTAGCCCAGCTCTCACCTTGCCAAAATAAAAACCATCAAGTGAACGTGCCGGAGGGAGAGGGGTGCATAGGACGTGTTTACTCGTGTTGGACACATTTTTTGCAAAAGCCCTGTCAACCTGCTGTCAACACTACTAGCAAAAGTTCACGGAACTTGGCGCGAAAGTTAAGTTCCGTAAACCAATCTCTGTGTGGACAAGGCCTTCCATTTATATGAAATGAACGAAAAAATTATGAAAGATCAAACATAAATGTGGTTTTATAATTTTAACTTCTGCCGCTGCGACGCTGACCGCACTGTGTTTGGCGCAATGCGTCAAGTGTTCCTACAGTCTTGTATGCGCTATGCGTTTCACGCCGACCGACCGCTTCTGCACGAACTGTGTTCGACGCAATGCGTGAAGTATTCATGCAGTCTTGTAGGCGCTATGTGTTTCACGCCGCCCGCTGCTGACCGCACTGTCTTTGACGCAATGCGTTAAGTATTCGTGCAGTCTTGTAGGCGCTAATATGTGTTACATGCCGACCGCCGCCGCGCCGCGCCGAGGGTTTCTCCTTTTCACCTCTATAGGCCTCGTCATCATTGCTCTCTGCGCCGCGCCGCGCCGCGCCGTTCTAGGCCAAATTCCGTGTTCGGTTTCTCTCTTTGTCTTAACTCGACCAATTAAAGGTGCTGTCTATTGTATCACAGAAAGACGACGAAATTAGCGATGTACTCTCAGGAAATGAGATATTTTGTCACCTTTTCTCGTTTGTAATTTATTTACTGAATCCGATTTTCTTCATGCCTACATTTTAAAAAATTGCAAAATTTGCCGCCCCCTAATTTGCCGCCATGACCGCTAAATCCGGCCCTGTCCCAGTGATAGAATAATGGACATGAACGCCGACGCCACCAGTAATAAATTGGCACCTATGAAAAAATGACACTGGAGAGCCTTCGAGTGATAAGCATTTAGCAATTTTTCAAAACCAGGGTATTCCCGAAAATTTATAAAAACACAGAACAGATCCTTAACAGAACTTGTGTGTATTTTTCTCCAAATTTTTAGAGAGTTTCTCATTTTAATCTAGGTACGGCGTCTGAAACTCCAAGGAAAAATATTACAATTTCCCTAAGAAATGGATGTTCCAGAGGAGGGAAATTTGGCAAAAGCTACGTAAGCACAGTAGCATGTTTGATACTATCGAGCATTGAGCTGACGCGCCGCGACGCGCCTAAAAACGTCAGCGTAACGAGAATTGCAGCCTCTCTGATTGAAGGCGTTTTATTTCTACGCAGACATCTATCGCATGTGCCCACTGCGCATGCGCTATGCGCTTCAAGCCTGTCCCTTCCCCTCTCCTCACCATCTCATTGCGGACTGATGATTGATGAACCAAGTGGCATGACCAAAATGCTGACAGATGTTTGTCGGCTTTTTGATGCGAAAAATTTATTTGAAGGAAAACAAACATGGCCTCAGCTGTGGTTCAGTGAAGTGAATAGTCATGAAGCTTTATTTAATTAGTCTTTTTGGTGTCTACTGCCATGTTTTCTAATCCATCAGCCGCTTCAGACTTCCTCAACTATGATTTTGATAAGGAAGAGAATGCTGCTAAGTGGAAAGGTGTATTTTTGAACCCCCTGAGAAAGGTAAGCAGAGACCACTCTTCATGGACATAAACACTTTATAACACTATTTTTTGCAATTCTCGGGGGATTTATCCATCACAATCACCGTACTAACTGAACTTAAATTCAAGCCAGTTTCTGATGCAACTTTACGACCCCGAAGAACTTACGAGCTCTTCGCCCCAGGTTTTGCTTTTTCAGTCCCATCATCAACAGTTGAAATGATAACAACATAATTAGTGACTCATTTCATATTTGTGTCCACCAACACATTACACCCTCAGTTCTCTTAGTCTTATCAGTATTCAATACGTCCTCGAGTTTTATCATTATTCAATTTCCAAGATGGTTATAATTTGCCGCAGTCAAATTTGAATCCCGGGAAAATGTTTAACCTATTCTCAGTGAATATGTTCTCGGTGACTCTATCAGTTCCTCGGAACTGAAATCTTTGGTACTGTCTTCAGAATCTTATCAGATGCCACCATTAACCGTCACAAGGTTCAGTTCTATTACTTACTCCCTATGTGCGCCATCACCAGAGAAATCTCAGATCTTGATAATGTAGTATGAATGATCTTCCTTCATCGTTTCATCTGTATTGTTGGTACAATGCACTTCAGCATGATACTTAGCCACTCTCTGTTGAAGTTCTGTACTGAGAGTCAGGACTGAACCTAATTGGAATTTTCTCATAATTTTACCTCTAACCTTCCCTCATCAATTCTCAATGAGATAGTTTAGTATCTATTGATGAATAAGCTTTTAGGGTTCTGTTATACAACTTACTTCTATGTTTAGCATTACTCTTCATGGAAGATGCACCGGAAGACATGCATACATTTTTCTTTTCTGGTAATTGTCTTTCTTAAGGCCAAGCTGCTATCTGCCCAATACCTGGTTTCTGGGTTTCAGCATAACGGTATTCCGGTGCATCTCTATTTAAACCCAAATTTATACGCGAATTCGGCATTGTGTGCTGGTACTGAAATTAGTTGCTGATGCTATGTTGGTAGATATTTAGGTATAGTGTTTGTCCTTACAATGCCCAAGCTTTTGTTACTTTTTCTGAATCATCCACGTATTAGTGTTTTTTAGCTCTTTGAAGAAAGAAAAACTTAAATGTACTTAACCAAGTTGCTTTGATAATTTCCTTTGAGTAAGAGAAAATTGGCACAGCATAACTTGCTTGGTTTTGACGTAGTCAATCTTTTCAGTTCTCGCTTCCTTTAACTCATCCAAAATGATGTAATATTCGGGGAAGGCTAATTATGTTCCTTTTTTATCTTTTGACAAAAAAATTATCCAAACTGCCCTAGGACACAAGAGAGAGTCTCCGATCCTTTCCTTAAAGTTTGATATTGTAACTGAGCTTAAGTCTTGCTGCTCTACAGACTGGAAATTTTAGATCCATGGATTATGTCTTCGAAGTCTTTTTTCCTATGGATGATCTTATACCAAGTTGTGCTTCAAGCATTTCATTTTACACACTTGTAGTCATCCAAAGTTTCCTTCGATGAAAAATTTTCCTGTACTTAATGTACCCGTGATATTATTAGAAGGTGGTTTATGTAAGATGCTTGTTCACAATCCACTGTATACTTTATAGCGCTTTGTTCATATCTATTCATGCACCTGCAGAGCATATCGACAATGAATGTGAAACTCCCTCAACTTGTATCTCAGTTTGCAACATTGCAGATTTCCTGTCATACTTCATTAGTAAAAGGGAGAACTACTTAACGTCAATTCTCACAAATTTCAGTGATTTTTCATCTTTGTACGAAGCAAATGCTGAAAAAACTTTAAGGAATGATGTTGATTTGTTCATCTTCAAAAAATGAAACAGATGCAAGGATTTTTAAATACTGCAAACAAGATATGCGGTTTGCAAATTTTACTGTTGACATACACTTTTACCATTCTCTTTACACCTTGAACTCTGTTACTTGGAAAATTGCTGCCAGATTGAGGAGAGAAACAGGAGAAGGAAATACATTTCAAAAAAACGCTGAATACTTGTCCTTTTTCTCCATAAAACCGTCCACCTCTTTTTGTGAACAAAAATATTATACCACTAATGCCAATTCTTCAAACCCTGCATCATTTCTGAAATATGTTTTGTCTGTTACAGGTGTTAGAGCAGGTGCATCCCTCCCTCACAGCTCGTGAGGATGCGCTTGAGTATGTCGAAAGTCTTATTTTGCGGCTTCTTTGCACGCTGTGCGAGAAGCCCTCTCCTCACTCGGTCGTGGACGTAGAAACCAGGGTGAGACAGACTTTTCCAACCCCTATTGACAAATGGGCCCTGAACGAAGCCAAAGAGGCCCTGGAGAAGGGGAAGAAGAAATCTCCTCAACTCGTGCTTCCAGTCGACAAAATTCATCACATGCTACAAAAGGTATAATTTCTGATTAGGTAGCAGAAGAAATCAGGATTGCTACTTTTCTTTATTATTCAAACTCTCAGGAACGTGGTCAGATTTCATGATCAACTAAAGTCTTTCTGGAACATGTGCTGCCCGAAAAATAATGCACTGGTTACTTCTGCTAAAATCTCCAATGCGTAGAAGTTTGCTAATGACTACAGACCTGTTATAAGAGCTAAATAACAGTTCAATTTAGTGAGCATATCCTTGCAGTCAAAGAAGTGACTTCTAGGAGTACAGCATCTCAGAACCTGGAATTCCATGAAAATCAATGCTTGATGCTTTAAGTCTTGTCCTGTTGTAATCATAAGTTTTCCATCAGTTTGCTGGCGTCAGCTTCATAAGCCTGATGAAGCATCATACACCACAGGAACATCTGGGCGTTGGATCTATGAGGTTGATAAGCCAAAAAACTCCTTTCTCAGAGTATGCACAGTACTTTGTATGCAGTGAATTATCAATGGCTCATATTTGTTAAAATTTCAACGTTGTCAGGTTGGCCGAATTTGTATGTATATAGTTATGTTATTTATCATCTTTTTCAGGAGGTACTGATGTACAAAATAGAATCCCAAGTCACACTTTACATAGTAGCTGTTTTGGAATACATCGCTGCTGATATTCTCAAGGTAACACACACTCACACTTATATGGTTGCTTGTTCTAGTGAGGCTAGCGTTCGAACTTGTGACTTTTTTTGCTCCAATGAGTTGAAATCCTCCTCCTCTCTATAGTTTTATGGGAGGAGTGCAGAAAGTTCTAACTGCAAATTGAATCAAGCCTCCTTTTTTTAACCAAAATTAGTAATAGCTTCTCCCTAAAGAAATCAGACTTTTTCACCGCTGAAATGCTACATTTTGCATAGGGCTCTTCCATATTGTCCTGTTTCAGAATTCAGAATGGTCTCATAATTTGATTTTAGCCTTTATGAAACAACCTCGATTGTTAATTTTGGCCTTATTGGTGCAAAGGGTATTGCATGAAATTCTAGTCTTTTTGAGTCATCATTTGGTGCTCACACAATGTGTTCCTCAGAAATGAAAAAACGTAAAGTAACGTAAGTACGTAAGAAGTAATTTTCAAAAATATCTTACAGGAATAGTAGTAAATGAGTAAGAAAACTGAAGAAAGGATTAAGGTAGATTGTATGTTTCTCTAAATAGGAGTCAAGAAAGAGAAGGGACTTATCATCTCTGAAAATGTTCTCTTGTCAATTTTGTCTACAAAATCTGAGTGATTAAATTTAAAGTTAATGGAAAAAAAAGAATAATAACATCATTAAAAATGTGAAAATCAGCTCCTTTGATTCTCACTGTTTTAACCCACAATTTGGAAACTGACTTTGGCCCCTTTTTTCAGTTGGCTGGTAACTATGTAAAAAACATCCGCCATGTTGAAATCAGCTGTCAAGACATTCGAGTTGCCATGTGTGCAGATAAGGTGAGTTCATAATTCTCTTCTTCTTTGAAATTTATACCAGTAAAATCTCTATGTATTCATGGAAAACTAAGAATACAGTATTGTGTATGATTTTGCTTTTTCTTGCTTTAGATTGGTTTTTAAGTAGCTTTGCAGCTTAAAAATTGGGCTTCGCTTTCCAATCATATCAGGTGTCTCTTAAAATGGATCAGCGGTGTGGATCTGTGAAGTATTTGATGTAAAATCAACATTCAAAGACAGCAAGTGTTTTCAAAGCACTTGATTACAGTTCTTGTTTGTTTCACTGGGTCAAATTGACTAATCTCCTGAAATATGATCCGTTGATGGAAAATCAGCAAAAATTAGACACTCTCGGATTAAAATTTTAGCTTATGAAAGACATTATGACTCGTTTGGCAATATTTATAAAAGTAGATCTTGACTTCAGAGCACAAATCAATAGGAGAAGCTTAAAAATATGTATCTTAATTGCAACCTTTCAGAATCTTCACTCTTAATGTAAGGAATTCCATTCCTTATATTAATTGTTATAGCTGCTACTCCTAAAATGTTCCAAATCTTCACTCTTTTTTAAGCTTTTTCAGAAACCTGTATTTTACTTGAAACCCTCAGAAAATTCTTGATTAAATGAAATTTTTTTTGAAAAGCTTGTCTATGATTGGGGTGAGGGATTTTTTATACAAGATAAAAACTGAAGTCTAAGAAAACTTTCTTGTATTCATGAACGGTTACATTACTTATTGAGAATAAACTCAAACTGAGAATGGCGCATGAGAAAGAGTAACTATGCTGGAAAATTTCTGACAGATCTCTGAATACATTCTCGGATCGAGAGATATTTCCAAGCATTATTTTTAAATTTATCTTAACCAATCAGTACACTTGTGAAGAATCATTAGGTTAATCAATGAAATCGGTAGAAAAACCGTACAAAACATTGAGATGAAGTTGAAACTTATTGAAGGCAGCTGTTAGTTCGATCACATGATGGCCTTACTTGGTCAGATTTTAGATCAGTCATCAAGAAACTTGAGTATTTTATGAATTTTATCTTGTAATGCTGGAGATCTCATGATCCAACTGAGCACTGAAAGTCCTTAGTTTCAGCTAAGTCTAATAATGACTAGTGTAGCTGCAATATTGTTGTAATCAGCTTGCTCTGTTGTATAGAAGGTAGAACATTGATTTTGTCATCAATTCTTTTTTTAATTTACTGTGAAAGAGGTAGGTAAAAATCACTTGTAACTTCGAAAAGACCTCATTGAGTTCAGTATTTTTATTGGAAAACTAGAGTTAGAATTGACTTGCAAAGTTACTGCTATGGATCAATGTTATCTCAAAACTTCCATACTGCCAACGAGTACTACACGAAAATTATGCGCTTTCATGCTATGTCTTTATTTGGTTGATAGCTTTTTCAAATTTGTTTCCTTCAAACATGAGTCATTTAAACGACTGACAAAGGATTTACTCCTATCATCAAGAGAATACATCACCATCCTATGAATTTAGTCAGCCACTCATAGTTTCAATGACTTCATTTTTACTTTTCCCTGCTTAAGCAGCTATCAAGTATCATGAAACCCTTTTTTGCTAGAATTTCCCGTAAGTTGTTCAAGTTTAAAGTGGCCTAGAAATCTCTTCATCCCCTGAAAGAATATACAGTTTGTTACAATTTACACCAGCATAATATGAAATTGATTGCCCTTGAATACCTTTCCCAATTTTAATGCAATATGACGCAGCGATCTAACATCTCGCTTGTGTATCTCAATTCTTTCTTCTAATGGCACTTAAGAATTTCGACAGTTAACATTAATTTATACACATTTAAAATCTAATTCAATCTGGAATTTGATACTCTCATTAAATCCTCTCATCATCACTTTGTTTGAAGGGAACTAAAGCTAAAGATCATTTGCTTTTCAGCTTTTAAAACAATTTATTTTATTTTCATTTGCTCTCTCTGGCTTCTCTAGGTGGTACGTAGTTCCAACACATTCCACATGACATGCTTATTTTCGTATTGTCGTGCTTTCTGTCTTGACCTCTCTCTCTCTCTCCCTCTCCCCCTTTCTCTCTTGTGTGATCTTTTGTACCCCTGTTTTTACTGCAAAGGGCAAAGAAACCAAAGTGCTTCTGAAAGCCTTAAAGCCCCTCTTTGTTATTCCTTAGGGAAAAGAACCCATTGTTAGAAGTGTCCATGCTTGCCATAATAACCAAGGTTATATGAAGTCGGCGCACTAAGTCCTGTAGCCTGTTTTTTGAAAACAGTATTTTAATATGCCTGAAAACTTAAATTGAATTCGTTTAACCTCATGCACGTTCAAACTCCGTCACAGAACCCGAACCTGATTTCATACTGTTTGGAACTTATGCTTCTCTTAAAACAAAAAACAAATGACAACATGAGAAGTCGATTTTTTCTCTTAAACTGTATAATTTTCTGCATAAGCATGTTTCTCAGGCTACATTAATTATGCTTCAAAATTTATTTGGCCTTGAAACTACCTAATCCAAGTTATATTTGTCTTTCGTTCAAAATGTAACAGTTGCGCACCTTAGGTTTCATAATATCATTGCCCTCTTTCCATTGATTTTGTGATGCTGCCAACTTTGTACTGATTTTCATTTAATCACCATAGCATTAATTACTTCTTGACAATCTCCGAAGACATGAGTTTTTTTTTAATACAAAGAAAAATTATACAAATTGCCAGAAAAATATATGCAAAGCGTACTTTATAAAAATATTAGAGATTCATATGTATATGATCAGCCCCATGCAAAGGACCCTATTATTGAAAAAGTGAAAATTGAGATATCAAAACCAATTTTCCAATCATATTTGATAAAATTGTTTGCGCCAAAAATTTGTCGACATGCACTGGAATCGGTTTGCCCGCGGGTGGCCACCAAGTCCTTTCTCTTGACATCTGGCCGTTGCCAAGCCAATATGTCCCTTTATGCGAGCAGTATAAAAAATTCAACTCTGTCTGTTTTCAATTTTATATAATCTACAAAAGTCCGTACTCTTTTTCTCTTCATAATTTTGATACTTCTGCTTGTTCTCTTCCCTTGTGATTTTGTTTGCACTTTGTATAAAATGTTTCTCTTATCTTAATCCGAAAAATGAGAAATTACCCCCTTTGGAGCTCCATCAAGAATTAATAAAATAAGTATATAAGTAGCCTTGACACCTTTTGTTTATTAGTTTTGAACTATCTGCTACATTGAAGCTTTTGAATCCATTCCTGGATCATCAGGCACATAACAACTAAAGCACCACCAAATTAGAAGACATGCGTAATAACAAGACTACATGTCTCATGCTACAAGGCTACAAGTTTAACGTGGTGTTGAACAATGAAATTGAAATAGTTTATACAAGCAGAAACTACAAGCATGAATGACTACAAGCATTCCATTAAGAATGATCTGCATATCCATTTCTATTCATTCCAGTGCTCTTTATGTCATAGCACAAATTTAAAAAAAATCAAGATTGTGCTCATAAGTATTCATGTTCTAAAAGACATTTGAAGTGATTTACACTCCGAATACGTACGAGGTCAGCATCAAAGCATCATATTTATGCAGCTGATTTCGTTTCGAAAGAATTAATGGTGTTTTTTAATATCCTCTCACTGCATGTATCATTATACTGGACCTCCCTATTTTAAAAAGACAGCTTTACAGTAGCCTGACCTCTCCTGTAATCTAGTATTTTAGGAAAAGCCCATGACATAGATTCAGTAAACCTTTTGTAAGAACTCATTAATTTGATCCGAAACGATGTAGGAAAGATAGACTTTAGAAAAGTTGCCAATTTGAAGATTTTACTTCCTTCAAAACAGGATCTGGTAATGGAAGTGCCACTGAAAGGGTGTGGCATGGAAGTGCTTTGTAACAATTTTCTCCAATGCTCTGCACTCAAAAACACAATTTTTCTCTCATATCATGCATTGAACCTTCTTTTTTCCCTGTTTCAAAAAATTCTTGGATTTTATAGAAATTCATAGTCAAAACCATGTCAAGGCTCTTGGGAGGTCCTTATTTTTTCCCTGGCAAGCCGGAAAAATTAATAAAATCCTAATCTCAAAAATTTTATCTCCAACAATTACGAAAAGTATTGAGATCTTTCAACAATATCGCACAATCCTTTGTAAAGCAACTTATCTCCTCTCATTCTGAGTTTGATTTCAATTTAAAATGAAGTTTAAACGTTTCTTTTGTCTTCTTCAAAGGAGGTGTGAATCTGATTCTTTTTACCTAAACTCAGGCGCCCAAATTTTCATTCAAGTAAGTTCTTAATACATTTCAAAGCCAAATGCAGCTCTCATGCTTACAAATGTCCGAGTTCCGCTGCTTTTTCTTCTGACTAATGACGTGTTTTCAACCGGCAGGTATTAATGGATATGTTTCATCAGGATGACAATAGCCCAGCCCTTCTAACTTCAGAAAGTTATGAAACGCCAAGATCATCAACATATGAAGAAACGGTTAGAGATTTAATTCAAGATGAGAAACAACATCTAAGAGACTTACATATGATCATCAAAGTATTCTGTGAAGAAATCAACAAGCTCATTCAACCTGGTGAAAACAAAGTACGTCATATTAATTTTTATTGCTTTATAGTAAATGTATTAAGTATGCAAAAGAGGTGATGAAGGGCTTGCCCGGATTAACTCGTAATTTTTCAGTGAATAGGAGCACTTTTAACAGTGCCTGGTAGGTATTTTACAGGGAATTGCTTGGTACATAGTCACCAACTATGGGGATTTCTTTCCTTTCTTTTGAGGAAAAAAAAAATTTAAAATATGCAGTTATTTTTTTATTTTTGTGTTAATTTATTTTAAAAGTAACCAAATCACATTGCAGCTATTTTTTTAAACATTTTGTTGAAACAATTCTTTGTTTTCAATTATTAGTGAAAAGTGTCTGTTTTTAGAAGCATTAAAACAATTCACCTGAAAAGATTTCTATTCACATGAAACTGCGATCTAACCGTGATGAGAACTAAAAATTGCTGTCTAAAACTTGTACACGTAATGGCAGAGGCAGCAGCGCCACATTTGGGTACTGTACAACCGTTCAAAGCTTTGAGCCAACAAAGAAAAACTTGACAAAAATCTTGTCCGTTAAAATTGCGTTACAAAGAGAAACTAAATATCGGAACAAATTATGGAAAAGTCTTGAAAAGTGCTAAAAGTTCTTCAAAAAGTGCTTGATTAATTATCCTTGCTGCACGAATTATGATTTAAAGGATATAATCATTTTCTAGTCTCAGTAATCTGTAGTGTAATGCATTGTGTTCTTTCTTCCAGGAATTAGATGCCATGTTCGCAAACATTATGGACATTTATGAGTTAACTGTAAATTTATTGGGCCTGCTAGAAGACATCGTCGAAATCAGTGAAGAAAAACAGGTTCCTGCGATTGGAAGTTGTTTCGAAGAACTCGCTGAGGTTTGCTTGCTCATCATTTATCTTCCTGGTCTTTACTTTGTATCTCAGATTTCTTCAAATTGAGTTGACTTAACCAGTAGCACCATGTAGAAATCTTTGATTACAGTTAGTTTTACAAAACATCTGATTTTGGAATTCTCAGTTCGTAAAATTGTATCTTCATTTATTTTGTTTTCAACATGCATTCTTTTTTTCATGGTAACGTCCATGTATATGAAGGGAGGAGGGGAAGCCCAAAAAATCTGTAATTTGCATGAGGAGTGCCAAGCAACTTTCATGCTATCCAAGGTCAGTCATTTTCATAAGCAACGTAAGGTGTTAAAATATTTGTTTTTCCTACCAGAAAACGTGGCTGACGTTGTCAGCCTTTAAGTATGCCCTATGAAGAATATGCTCCATTGAAATTTCCCTTGCCGTGCTTAAAGGGTTTTCTTGCTTTAAAAGATGAAGTTAGCTGCAAAACAACAACTTAGACGCTCTGCAGGTTACACAACCCTACAAAAACTGCAGGAGCTGACTTTGAACAACATAAGCTGTACTCTCTTGCAAGTTCCAATGTAACAACAATTTCTGCCAGTCTGCCAAAAGCTACCATATTGAGGTTTTACTGAGATATATTCTCCCTGATTTTCATTTGACAAAATTTTGATAGATTTTATTTAATTTTCAGGCTGCTGAGTTCGATGTCTATAGCCGATATGCCAAGGATTTAGTCGTTTTCCGAAACCAAGAAGTGCTCCTAAAATTAATCAATAAGCCTGAGATCTCACATGCGCTGCAGTCAGCAGGTCATGGTTTTCGCGAAGCAGTCAGATATTATTTTCCAAAACTTCTACTTTTCCCTATTTGGCACTGCTTCTTGTATTTTGACTACATCAAAGTAAGTAGTAGCCCCCTAAGAATTCTATTTCACTGTCATGATTCTTTATACTTTGATCATTATTTCAGTGTACATTGTTTTTATTAGTTTGAAAAGTTGAATCCATTAAAATAAAAGAAGATCCGTGGGCGATTAAAACAAAGGCTGAACAAGCTAAAGAAGAAATATAAGAAGCAAAATCGTACGTTGAAAACTATTCACACAAGAGAAAGCTCGGAAATCAACTCCTGAACAAGATATTAACAGGCATTTTTGACAAGTATCAAAAGGATGTTGAATTATGCAGATGATGTCATTTGTATTTTTTGCGATTTAACCCATGTCAAGCTTAAGTACCTATATCTTATGTAAAAGTTGATCTTCAAACCTCCTTTTGTGTTATTTGTTGGTTTTATTTTTTTCTGAATTTTGGAATGGAAGAGCAATCACTCACTGAATTGCTGAATTTTTAATATTACCCTTTGAAATTTTGAGCAAGATTTAGTTTGTAATATTTTTATGTCTTAAATATCTCATTATCTATCAATATCTTCATATTTCTCAGAATAGCAAATATCATAAAGAAGAAAAGGAAGGAAAAAATTTTGATTTCAAATTGTCTATCAGCTAATTAGTAAATAGAATTTTTTAATTTGATTTTTTCGTATGAAGTAGCTCAGGAATAATTTTCCTCTTTTTATTTTTTTTGCCCAGACACTACATAAGCTTACGCCTTTGAATGATGATCGAGAAAGCTTAGAACAAGCTGAGGGGATTCTGAAGCCTCTTCAAATGGAGCTTCAAAATATTTCAACCAGTCTACCAAAAAGGTATGTGTTATTGTGTTATCCTAGATCAATTCTGAATTCTGATGCATGAAACATTCTTTTCTGGCAATTATAGATAAAACCTCATGATGTTCTCTATTCTTGTGCCCATCTGAACTGAGGTCTGTCTGACCTCATTTGACTGCCGGAAAATCGCAATTTATATATTTTTGTAATACTTTATGTCAAATGGCTCGGTTCATTTTTTTTTGCCAGGAGAAGCGTAACATTGCATCATAGTTAGACAATTTTGAGCCCTAAACATGGCAGACTGAAACAGACATTTCTCAATTTGAAAAAAAAAATTAGCCGATCTTAAATCCATTTTGCAAGATGTCTACCGATTTGGAATGTCTAAAATAGTACTGATTTTTTTAAGGGCGGGCCGCAAGTACTGAAAAAGCACAAAAATTCTGCAAGAAGGTCCTGAATTTTCATGCTTTGACTATATTTTACGATAATCTGGAAAGTACAAGATCTCCTGCTCTTTGAACCTTAGCTCAGTATTTGCTAACTAGATCGTGATTGTGCAGCCAGTTGATCTTCAAGTGACTAATAAGCTTCGAATTTCATGCCCATGACATTTTTGTCATGTATCAAGTGTGAATTTCGTTACATTAAGGCTCTGAAAAGCACTGAATTTCTCTGTTGGGAAAAAACTAAATGTTTTGGGAAAGTACTGAAAAAATGCTGTAAAAGTACTAATAATTTGCCTACAAGTTTTAACAGACACCCTGCTTTTGTACCCAAAAATAAACAGATCGGTAAAGTTGTGACAAAATTTGTTCCTTACAAAATTTATACAGTATTGTATTGAATGTTGTAATAAAAAGTTGTATGTATGAATTGTTGTCAAAATTTTTTATAAAATAGGTTTATTCAACAGAAATTTCTTTTCAGTTTCAAAGTTACATTTTTTAAGCTCTGATTGTCAAGATTACAGCTCCGTTGGATGACAGCTTATTTTTTGTGCTAAAATTTCCACCTAACGCCTCTTTAATCAATGATGTGCACCAATGTTTTAATGATGAATTTTTAGCGCTTTAGATCCTTATTTGGTAGATCGTCAAGTATCATGTTTCTATTTCAATGCTGATAGTTCTAATAGTCATTGATTCTAAATTCATTCATTTTCAGTGGGAGGGAAACCAGTATTAGAATGCACGGAAGGGTCCGACGGCAAACAGCAATAGAAAAAACTAACGAAATGCAGAAGATGGTGTATGGATGGGAGACAAATAATGTAGGACAATGTTGCAATGAATTTATTAGAGGTGAGTCTAGCCTAGTAAAATTGTTTACATTTTTACCCTGTGAAAATATTTTTTTTCTGATTGCATTCATAATAAATAAGCCTTTCAATCTTCTTTCTTTAAAAATGTGAGTGAAACACCAAATATACCTTGAGACAGACTATCATCTCAATTTGATTCTTTACCATAATGGATTCAAATGTAGGGGGAAGAAATGTTGATATTATTTTTGTAATGATCACAAAGATCTAAGGTTTTTATTGTTGTTTTTTGGCGAGTAGGTATAATACGGAAAATGATTTCTTACAGGTATTGCAGGATTCTGAGATGACCTTAATGTTTCCCAACCAGACCAAAGAAAGATTGACAATTGCAATAAATGTCAACAAATTTAAAACAATGCTGAACATATTTAACAAAAAGCTGGATGCTATCAAAGTGTTCTTTCCCTTTTTGAGCATGAGCCTTGTTTTAAGCCCTTATTCCTGAATTTTTAGCGTACTTGTACGCAAAATATTATGTTGTTATTAAAATTAAAAGAAACAATATGTTCAATTTTTATAATTTTTGTCGCTCATAATTTCCATCAAAGATATCTCATGATGGTCTAAATAAAGTTTCAAAAGATATTGATGTTGTCAGGTTTTTAAACCTGCAGGTTTCATTGGCTTTGAAGTGAACCGTGACTGATGTTTCTTTTATGGTTTTTCAGAGGATATTCTAGGCAAACTTGGCTTTGGAGGTAGAAGACTGACCGAGAGAAAAGCTTACTTATTTGACGGCCTGCTAGTCCTGTGCAAGCCAAACAACAAGCGGACCTCCGTCTCGGTGACAGCACCTCTGGGGGGTAGCAATCAAGGCGAATACAAGTTGAAGGAAAAGTTTTATGTTAGGAAAATAGAAATTGTTGATAGAGAAGATTCTGATGGTAAGAAATTGTTGCTACTCTTTGTCAAGATTAGTGTAAGTTGCTTGTCTTCATTGCAGGGTGGTTATTTACTGTCATAGATCTGTTGATAGATTGACAAATTAGATTTTTCATACATTTATGATGAAAACTCTATTTTGAACTCTGTTTAAAACTGATGAAGTGGTGACGAGCAAAGTCATTGATGAGTAGAATTATAGTACAGGGTTGAACAATTAACTCCCTTTGGCATTAATTTTTTCTGGATTTTGGATTCTGGGGGACAGGCATTTACGTTGTAGCTTTCGTAAAAATATAGAGTCCCAAAGTTTTTTCATAAAATTTCTAATTTTCGGCAATCTTTTTTTCAAAAAAGGAAACTCTGCCGAAAATTTGCGAAATCATTCGACACAAGAAAGATTCAATTTTTAAGAAACCAAAAATTGCGTTGTTACAAATAAGTAATACCATGCCATTATGGGTATGTTGAAAAAACTTTATTCTTTTCTACCAATCTGGAAACTTGATTTTCCAAATGCAGTAAAAAAGTGCACAGGGAAGATTAACAGCTGATATAATGAAACTTAATCTCCAAAAAGTACAGTATTCGTGTTTGACTCTGCTCTGCCTCATCAGCGACTGAGGTGTAGGGAACAGCAGCACCAATGTTTGCACAAGCCCCATCAATCCATGTAACGGAGGGTTCAATTGCTCCTTCGGCAACTCAGTTTTTCATAGATGTCACTGTGGTTACCACCTTAGGGCGGAAGGATCCGCATGTATTGGTGGATTTACAGTCAGATCTATCATAATCAGATCTGAATCGCATTTTCATAAATATGTAGCTTGCAGCAATCAAGGTCAATCGATGAGGCAAGTGAATAATCACCCTGTTGTAAATCATCTCCTAGATCAGCTCATCATCTTGTGTTCATAACCGATTTGCACTATATCATTTTTTTTATCACTTTCCTCCTTTTTAAAAGCTTTTTCTTCAAAGAAACTGAGTTCAATACCTCCTTGCTGTATCATAATTATGAAACATTTTTTATACCCTTGCTTCTCAGTACTGCCTTCTAGTTTGAGACAAACGGAATATAAAACAGCAGCCTGTAACATACAAAACATGTGAAAAACAAGGGAGAAAATTGCGAAAACAAGGCTAAAACGTATATAAGAGAAAATTCAGGACGTCTCAATATCTGACGACGTTACATTATTATAAACTGCTGAAAGAAAAATAACTGAAACTAGCATCAAACAATGTGTTTGAAATTCCGGCAATTGCATGGTAGTGACAATGATTAACTGGTGTTTTCTATGTATTTTTTGACTTGAGTTTTAATTTATTTTCCTTCTAGCAGTTGAAAATGATGTTGTAAGACATCAAAACGTCCTGCCTTTATTACTATGTTCGTTACTAGCCATTTCTCTGCAATTTTTCCCCAGTTATTATTCAGTTGTTTCTAGTTAAATCAAACAGTTTCTCTGAAACACAGGCAAACTTGAGTCTGTCTGAAAATGGACCTGTTCCTTTTGAAAACAACTGGTTCATTTGAGAAGTTACGCTACAGTATTTCAAATAATTTTGGCAAAAACATTTTTTTTTCATCTTGTAGTTTCGAATAAATACTAAATAACCAAACTTTTTTCCAGAATTAAAAAATGCATTTGATATTGCTCCAAGAGCTCAACCAAATGTGACCTTAGTTGCCAAGACCCTGGAAGACAAAAATAATTGGATGGCAGACTTAATTATGCTTAATACTAAAAGGTACGTATTATTGTGTTAATTTTACATATTGCTCATCCTTAATTTTTTAGCATTACAACAGATTTCAGGATATTTTGTCAACGATTATATATATCATACCACTAGTTCAACGTCAGTCTGTTTCAATAAGCCAGACTAAAGTATCATATTCATGTCATTTCTTCTCTGAACAATTAATTTCATTCATCCACACCCAGAATACTTAATTTATTTCGCTAAGATCAGAACTTTCATATACCTCCAAATACTCCTGAAACTCAAACAATGGAATTGAATTTTGAAAAAACAAGTATTCGTAGTACACAATGAGTAAAAGCAAGAAATTACAGCCAATAATAGGCTCTCATTCTGTATATCTACCAGAAACTACCAGACCATGTATCTCATTTGCGATGTTTAAAAATCTCTGCTCCCATTCATCTCTTTAAAGAAAAACAAACTAATATAATTCCTCGAAGTTTTCACAGAGTTCGCTCCGTACAGAGAAGAGAAATCACAAAAGTTTTCAAAAAATGATGTTGAGTAGAGTTTATTCAAAAATTAAAGAGTGACAGGAAGTTTGCAAAGTTGCAAATGGAGATAAGTGGTCTGGTATTTTCCTTGTTGATATACTTAAGTGGCATTCAAAATCACATAAACTGTGAGATCAGCCAAAATCAGGAAAAAATTGTATTAGGCCAAAAATTTATCGTTGGTAAGTACTTGATTAACATTTTCCTTTCTTTTTTAGTATGCTGGAACGTACACTTGATAGTATTCTGCTTGACGAAGAGAAGAAGCATCCTCTGCGGTTACCCCCTGCAGATTTGTACAGGTTTTCACAGCCGGACTCACCGGATAATATTGTTCTTGATGAGAAAGAGAATGCAGGTGTTCCTCTAATCAAGGTATTTGACTTCAGTAATTTATTCCACTCTTTAATCGCCCTAAATTTGGCCCGGATATTCAGCTGATGAAGACAAGATTTAAGACTTAAGACTGTAAAAATTAAGACCAGAAAGGCCCAAGTTTCTGATTCTGAGAGAGCTCTGCGGCCCAATAATTGAAACTTTATCGGCACAACAAGACCAAACATTACCCTATCTTATCCATGCTCCTTTCAACTTTCAATTATCAGCCTGCTGGTTTATTCGAAGGGCTCTGATATTTTATCTAAAAGTGCTAAAGTTAGGAACCAAATCTGTCCAGCAAATAACAAATTCTCTTAAATTACTTTAGAAGACTCAGCACTTGTAGTGCAAAAGAGCTGCGAATGACATTAAGAAGTAGTAAAATAGGTTTTTTTATCAAACAGCTCAACTGATTTAAGTCAGGAAAATAACTTTTAAGGAAAAAAAATCATCAAAGCGTTTGAAACTAATTAGAATTTTGTGCTGAACTATCACAATTTTTGGAATAAAAATGTTGACATGATTTAACTTTAATTAGGACAAAAATTGTAAAGTCAATTTGAAACATCTTAAATTATCCAGATAAGAACATTTTCATCATCTCTGTCCAGTGAAGATGAGAAATTCCTTTTCCTAAAGTTTGTACGCACCCTTTAGAAAACTAATTCTCTTTCCTCTTATTTTGCAGGGTGCTACTCTAATAAAATTAATCGAAAGATTAACCTATCATATTTATGCAGATCCCAAGTTAGTTCGGACATTCCTCACAACGTATCGATGTTTTTGCTCACCCCAAGAGCTCCTCACACTGTTGATTGAACGGTTTAACATTCCAGAACCTCCTCTAGAAGCTGAAGACGCGCATGACTCAGAAAAACTGTTGAAAAACATTCAGCGAGAGGATCTCAAAAGATTTCGCAAAGAATATTGCCAACCAATACAGTTCCGAGTGCTCAACGTACTGAGGCATTGGGTCGATCAACACTTTTACGATTTCGAAAGTGACGCGGAACTATTGGCAAAGTTGCACGCATTCCTTGAAACCGTGACGGGGAAGTCAATGAGGAAGTGGGTGGATTCTGTTCTGAAGATAGTTCTGCGGAAGTGTGACCCGAATGAAATCCAGCGTGAAATCACATTTGCGTTCGACAAGTCACCTCCTCCTGTCGAGTGGCATATCAAATGTCCCGAGGAAGAATGGGATATTCTCACGCTTCATCCGATAGAAATCGCTCGGCAACTAACACTGCTTGAGTTCGATTTGTACAGGGCTGTGAAACCTTCAGAACTAGTCGGTAGTGTGTGGACCAAGCCGGACAAGGAAGTCAAATCACCAAATCTTTTAAAATTGATCAAACACACGACAAATTTCACGAGGTGGTTAGAGAAGAATATCGTCGACACAGGGAACAACGAAGAGAGGGTTGCCGTAGTCAGTCGAATTATTGAAATAATGATGGTTCTTCAAGATCTCAATAATTTTAATGGTGTTTTAGCTGTTATCGCCGCTATGGATTCAGCTTCAGTTTTTAGGCTTAAATTTACGTTCCAATCAATAGCCGCTAGGCTAGATAAAGCTCTGGAAGAGGCTCGCGATTTGGATAAGAATCACTTCCGGAAGTATCAAGAAAAACTTCGCTCAATTAACCCTCCTTGTGTTCCGTTTTTCGGTATGTATCTGACGAACATCCTCCACATCGAAGAGGGAAACGCAAGCTATCTACCGAATAATCCAGAACTGATCAACTTCAGCAAACGGAGGAAAGTTGCTGAAATAACGGCCGAGATCCAACAGTACCAGAATCAGCCGTATTGTCTGAGCGTCGAACCCAACATAAAGCGTTACCTTGAAAACCTGAACCCGTTCGATGACCAATCAGATGCTGATATTCGAGACTACCTGTATCACAAGTCTCTGGAGATTGAACCCCGCAATCTCACACGACAGGAGTTCAAGGACAAAGGAGACAAAGCTCCCAGGCGTTGGCCGGATCTGAATCTGAAGTCACCAGGCATCAAACCGAAAAATCTGCCCGGAAGAAGTCATCCGCCGATACCGCTACCTTCGTTGACGCCGCATCTGGTGTCAGGACCTCGCTCTGCGGGTGAAGGAGAGGAAACACCACGCACGCCTCTCACAACTCCGCCACCAGTTTCCTCGATCCACAGTGCTGCCCAGTCTTCATCCAACTTTAGTGTTTTTGCTTCCATTCTCTTAGGCTCTTGTAAGTTTGGCCTCCTATTTTAATCTAATTTTTCTCTCCCTCCCGTGTAAAGTTCAAACGTATGAATTTTTAAAAATTCTCCATTTTACACTCATTCATTTCTTGCATTCAACTCAGTGAAAGTTTTCAAACCAAAAAAGGTAGAACAATGGTGTGTTTTAGTTTGGTCGATAAACCTTTTCTGAATAAGGGATGTCTTTCAATATTTGACAAAGGAATGAATTTTTTAGCCAAATTCCATAACGGAATGGAACTGTAATTTCCCAGATATCGCTTTGTCCAGCCCAACTTTCATCAATGTTTTTGCCAGAATATTGAGCGTGATACTGCGACTTTCACCAATGAACCCATCCATTTAAGTGCAAATCTGTGAATAGTGTGTAGTTTTCACCTACCATCTGATTCTCTATCAGTCTCCATAGCACAAATGATGTACTTTTAGTAAAAAAGCATACAGTTGCCGAAGTTTGAAAATTTTCGGTAGATTGATTCCATCTCTGGTATTTGTTGACCAGTGATGCTCCTGATTTCTATCTCTGTAACTTCTCTTATTCTTCATCTTTAGTCACTTTGTCTTATCCATTTTGTATCTCTTTTCAGCATCATCAAATTTAAGCTCAGGTCAACAGAGTCCAGGTGTGTCATCAAACAACGGGAGCACCGGTCAGTTCTCGCCTTCGTCAGGGTCCGTGTCTCCAGGGGTGGCGCCACCGACGTTGCCTCCCTCTCTTCCACCGGCGACGACTCCTCCCCCATTCTTGCCCCCTCCCCTACCTCCTCGCAGACGAAGAGAATCCTCCATAAGTGAAATTAGTCAGGTTCGTACATGATACGTTAACTTAAAAGTGATTGCTTTAATTTTAATTTCAAGACCCATTCTCCATTATTTATCTTTATTTTTTTTATATATATTTTTTATATTCTTTTTTATATTTTTTGAATATTTTTTTTATATTCTTTTTACTATTTTTTTTTCTATAATTTTCCAATTGATGGAAGGGAAATGTTCTTTTTTTGACCAGGCAACCACAGTATTGCAGATTTGTACATAGAAAATTGAAATAGGATCTTTTCATATTGTTTTTTAGTTACTTATTCTTATTTTGGAGGTTGAGGTGAGAAAATCCCCTAAATTCAACGAAGCATCAGTTTTCATTAAATTTAATTTCTTAGAGAATATAATAATGAAGATTGGCTCATGAAAAGGTAGTACCTGCACCACTACGCCATCACAGAAATTTTATCTTCCCTCTCATGAAAGAACAATTCAACTTGCGGAGGAAAGTATTTCACTCTAAAGCACAACTCAATTAGTTCAGAGCCCAGTTTGATTCAGGTAGACTTGGGTTCTTTGACGAGTTAGACGTTTGAATGCTTACTCATAAAAGAACACCAATATTTTACTTATGAGTTAAAATTTGAAATTTTCGTGTGTCCTCTGTGTTGTAGGCACAATTTTGATAAGAAAACATGTATTTTAATGTTTAGTTTGATTCATCGTTGTAAAGTCAGTGTGAAGTTTGATAATTTTTTATTCATCTTCTTGTATCTGTTTTGAGCAGACAGGAGTACCGAGCTTGCCTCCTCGAGATACGTCACCCCCGCCACTACCTCCCAGGAGGGATATCAGTGCTGCCACGTTACCACGACCAACCCCAATGCATTCTCGTCGGAATTCAACTGACGTTCCCCTGTCAGGAAGGAGGAGCACGGCTCCCCTTCCTTCGCCTAGTCACCTTTCAACTGGTACGATTTTTGTTCTTGTTACCTCCTAATTTTATTAATTTTCCAAAATTGCCTTGCGAAAATTAATTTCATACTTTAAAAAAGATCCTTTTTAACACATTAAGTGCTATGGTGAGCTCATGAGTTTGACGCCTAAGTGCTCCTCTGTAGTGCTGAGAAAAAATGTTTTATGAACATTTGGATGTTGCCCAATTTCACTTTGTTAAACATTGATTTTTGCAGTAATTTATTAATATTTTTCTTTGATATTCTTATACATAATAGTTTAAATTGCAAAGAAAAAAAATTGAATAATTTTGAGAAAAATATCTATAAGTTCCCCTGAAAGTACGTATTTTATCAGAAGAAATTTGGCAACGTCTGAAGGCTCATACGGCGTTTTTCCTTAGCATGGCAGTCCCTGTGTCACCACGCCAAGCATGAGCCTGACTGACTGAAAAATTGTTTAACCCTGGTTTCAGAGTTTTTTCAATCGCTCACCATAGTTATTTCTTAATGTTCTCCTGGCTCTGTGGAATTAGACGAGGTAGCAAATTGAGTAAAAATATGTTATTCACAATTAGCCTCTAATTGACTAACCTTTGCCGTGTGACATTAATGGTATCTTTCTGAAATAACATCAAGCATTTGACATAAAAAGCATATGAAATGTGTGCCAAACGCTGGCATCAAGCCATTTCATCAAAATTGCATTTTCTCAAAACATCTACTGAACATGCTAAATTTAAGCACTCCTGGTGGGTTTCCAGACAAATTGAAAGTAAATTGAGTCTAGATTGATGTTTGAATCATACACACATCAATTTCCATTTCATGGAAAAATAGGTTGCTCATTGTCAAAACTTACTGCGAATCGCATTTTCATGTTGGAATTACTGTGATAATTTTTTATCCTCACTTTAATTAGATTAATAAATCTCAGCTCTTTAAAGCTTCTTGGTTTGAACATGCAGCCAGTCTCTGACTTCAGAACTGCCGTGCCCATATTACGCAGTTTGAGCTCCTCTAAATATAATACTAATTTATTTTCATTTTTTTTTTCAGGTTCTCTTAGTAGATCTCTTACTTCAAATACAGGTGCCAGTCACCGTTCTAGTTCAGTATCTGATCAAGTTAGTTTTATGTCTAATGGGCCTCATGACCCGGTAAGTACTCGCTCATTCATTTGCGGAAAGTACATTTATTTATTAACATGCATTTACATGGCTGCTTACGAAACTAACCAGGGAAACAAAACTGTCATGGAAACTAACATTCAAATTAACAAAGATGTAACAGCTAATTTTGAATTTCTTAAATTTCAAATTGATTTTTTGATTGTCAAGAAATTCTTTTGACACATGAGCTTTTCCAACTTAAATGTACATGCAGCATTTTCAGAACGTGGCCAATGAAAAATGCATCATGGAGCACTTTGAGTTTTTGGTGTGGTGGTAACCGCGCTGCTGGGCATTAGCATAATTTTCTTTTCCTCATAGAAAAATATGAAGTTTTCTCTTCACCTATCGTCTAAAAAATATAAAAAAATTCATGAAATAAAATTAAGTCAACATAGCAATTCATAAATGCAAATTTTGTACCTGCAGGTCGCAATAGAGCCCTTGCGCAATTTTATTTTTCCTCCTATTCTTCTTCTATTTTTTTTTCTACCACTAGATAGTTGACCTTAAAATAATCTTACAAGAATTCTCACCGTAAATTTGAGGCCTGGAACAACTGCCCCCAAATTGTTCCCGAAATATTGATTTTAATGATTAAATGTTAGTAGGTGGATAGCGCCAGATGGTCAAAGCACAATTATTCAAAGGGAGCTCTAATTATTTAGTGGCTCTCTAGATTTACCCACTCTCTATACCGCAGTCTATGTGGGTCATACGTTAAGATGGTAGGCAATTTCAGACCCTTTTCAACCAATTTTTCAATGTTTTAGGGGTCATAGGAGTTGCCAATTGCATCAATATGTCAGGGTGAATCCCTGGAGGTGAGTGCTTGGCTGAGTGACATTTTTGATGGATTGATGTTCTATGTTGTTTGAATTGATGTTGTTTGCACCACGTGTACTCCAGAACAATTCACTTCCTTTTAAAAAATTAGAAGTTTACGTTGCCCTCTCAAGAATATTATGTTGCTTATGAAGAGTAGCCTCTCATAGAATATTGACCTTAAAGTTAGCTCGATAACTTAATTGGTGTCAAATGGACTGGCCCATGTTTTCCTTTCCCTTTTGTGTTCGTCATTTTAATATTTCGATGGGCCAATGGCACCCATTTTTTTCTGATTCATTCTCTGAAAGTATGGAGAGAGCTCAGCTTCTAGGAAGTCTTAGCCTGTTACGCAGCATGTTGTCTTTGTTGTTTGGATGAAATGTAACAATTAGCCCCATTTTCGGCTTTTTGGCTTTTAGCCTATTTTTGACAAGAAATAAATAGAGTTTTGTTTGAGATCTTTCAAAATTTTATTGCCTCTTTCTATGTTTTGGAAGGAAACCAACATAGATTTTCGTTGCAAGTTTGCGGAAATAATCATTGTATGGGCAAGAAAAATGTCAGGAATTTTCGTGTGGGGATGTCAGTTGGTTCCCCTAGAAAATTTAAAATTGGAGATAAAATTCTGAATCACTGCAACGCTTGCAGTGTAGATGTGACTGCTTTGCTTCAATTTTCCGCAAGAAAAGGGATCTTCGTTCTCAAAAACTAAAAATTGTGTTATTGATACTAGAGTATGGAAATTTTTTTTCAAAAATTTTAGTTGTATCCCTACAGAGTGATGGTGGTTAAACATTTGAAATTCAAGAAATGTAGTCACAGGGAAAAGCTCTTATAAATTCTAATACACTTCGCACAAAATGATCAAATTGTAATGTAATTTAGCTCTTCCAAGCGGCACAAAAATTAACTTACCTCCTCTTAACCTATTTTACAGTGTTTTCTGTACAGTTTTCAAAATCTGATTTTTCAATTCAACTTGACAAAAGTTCCCATACTAAAATTCTTTGGCCTTTATGGACTATGACCTCTTCTTCTGTTGGACATATCGATAAATAAAGTCAAAAAATGCTTATCTGGATTCCAGTGTTTCAAAATCTCGGACCCCTCTCTATTTTTCCAAGAGGAAACCAACCAAAATATCTTGTTGGAATTTTATGTTAATATTTTTCAATGAGTGAAGAAAATTCTCAGAAAATTTCAAGAAAAAATGTCGGTTTGTTTTCTTTTAAAGGAATAAAATTTGAGAGGAAATTTACAATGTTACCATCAGGAATACGCTTTTTCTGACTGTAGCTATCTACAAGCCCCTTTTCAGTTGTAGTTGCGAAATTATTACCTCATTATCTTTGTCTTTCATACAACATCGATGGCTTGGTTGGGAAACCATGTATCTTGATTGGGTTGTTGCAACATTTCTGCTCCCATATTATTATTTAGAAAAATAACAAGTCAAATTTGTTGTATTTAGTTTAAAGTATCAGTGCAAGCATGTTATAGATAAATTGTTTACTGTGATATCCATTCACAATCAAAGAGGAATCAATGAGAGCGCAGTCGAGAAAAGTGAGGTTAGCAGCCGTGCAAGAAGAAGCAACAACTTCTGGAGTTCGCTCAGAGCACATCCCAATTTTTACAGATTATCACAGAACAAAATTTCTCATTTTTATATATTTCTCCTTTGTTTCTTGTGTTTTTTTTTTTTTGATTGAAAATTTCTTTTTAATCCACAGGTCCGGTTTAACACGTTACCTTCAAATCATTCCACTGATATTCCTGGAGACCCTCTATCAACGAGACTGCTGGGTCGGCCGGAGGCCACACCCTGTTTACCGCCTAGGTCGTTCTCCATGTCACGGACCAGTGCGCCCGTATTCCAGTTCAACGCACCCGGAAGTGGAGGAGCTGCCTCGTAATATTTATCAGTCTTCATTCCTAAAGAGGTGATCCTAATCGTAAGCCATTCATCGCAGTCCTGCAAGCTGTATCATCGATTTTATGTAGGATTCGTCTTTTCGTTCCCATCGCTCGATCGACCACTTTTATAAATGTGCTTATTTTATTGTTTTCAATTTTTTACGGTTTTTAATCAAAATGTGGAAGCGGGAAGGAAAGGATTCGAAACGAACGAAAATGTTTCAAGGAGTTTCTCGAATTTTAACCTCTCTAGATTTCAGACGACTGAAAAATTCTGAACGAATTTTTGAAATGGAGAGGGGAGTTATTTCAATTCTTTGTTTGTGCCATTACATTTTAACAGATGTAGCAATGATGTTGCATCAAAACTTTTCTTTGATACAGAAAACAGTTAGCTTACCTCTGTTCTTAATTTTTCTTATTTGTGGCACTCTGTTTGTAAGACAGGCACTCTGTCTGTTTGGCATACAGGCTTGAGCAAGACTTGGAGTCTGATAGAGGTAAATTGTTGAGGAGCTCCTTATTTTTGCGTTTTTTGTTAATTAGTCCTAATAGGAAGACTTTAGAAAGCATATTTTTGCCAGTGCTGTCAAAAAATAGTCTCAGACTCTAATGAAATTACCTAATCAAGTAACTTTTAAGAATCTTAATGGGACTATATTTTGCAATTAGGAACTACTATTTCTAGCGCATCCATTAAAGGATGCATATATATAGGGAAACTAAAGGCACATACGTTGTTTCTACAGTGAGCCAGAAATAGTTGTTCCCTGTTGCAAAATATAGTTCAATTATCATAGGCTTGCAAATGTTTACCGACCCTCCTTTTGACTCCTTCGCTGTACAGAAATCTCTGAACCCCAGCAAAACCTACCCTTTATTATCCTCCGAGTCCTCATCGCTGCAGGTTTTCAGCTAGTGGGACTTTAGCCTCATACCAACAATCCCTCCTCGTTTTTGAGAAATCATCTTAAAACAAAGGCGCCCTGAATCAATGCGTAAATTATTGAACAGAGGGAAAGCAACTCCTCGCTTTTATCTATCATTAGCTGAGAATTAATCCAGCATATTTTCTACAAGATTTGATGAAAGCCTCTATCATTTAATGGTATCTGTTCATTTTGCCATGGTTCGATAGAAAGCAGGATATGATAGCAAGCAAAATTTAGGAAATAAAATTGTAGATTTCTCGTGTGGCTCCAATTGCTCCTCTCTATAGGGTGATCCTAAAGTCCCGTACACCAGTACCAGGCATCACCGGTGTAACTTCTGAGCAAATTGAGGTAGAGACTTGAAATATTGTGAGTGCTTCTAGGTCAAATAAAACGACTTTTGGGAACCCCTAGAACTTTAAAGGGACCGCTCTCAAAAAGGGGCAAGAACCCTCGGGGTTAAGGGTGTGGTAGTGGACTTTCGGATCACCGTGTATGGTATGCAACTAAACTAACATCTCATTTGCATGTAATGACTCCTAAGTGTAATTTTTCCAATGTCATCATCAAGTTGTAATGTTTCTCAGTGAAAGCCATGATTTTCCATTCAGCCGAAGTTTCTTAGATATTATTTTTGTGGCCTAACCCATAAAAAATCAATTTTTAATAATAGAATAGCCATTTTACACATTCAAATCGTTGCTACGCCCATTATCAACTGTGCAAGAAATGAAGAATAGCCGTAAGAATCATTGTTAAGATCATTCTCATGTTGTCAGTTTTTCGATGAAATTCTCATTTTTTCGTTTTATTTTGCTGTCAATGGCAGAAGCAGCAAGTTTAATAACAGTTCAGCTTAGATCCAAAGAATGAGGCAAGTAGAGAACTAAAAGAGAAAAACCCATACCGAAAAAGCGTTGATTTCATAAAAAATTCCTTTCAATTTTTAAAGCATGATCAATAAAGAATTATTTTCTCGTTCTTTCTTTTGTACAAGAGTCTTTCCTGTCTATGAAGTTGAAGCGCTTTCTAGTTTTGATTTTTTAATATTTATTTCTATGTTTTCTGATTCCTCTACTTTCACTCTTAAAAAGTTTGGTTTGTCTTGCTCAGCGTGAAGTGATGGTCAAGCATCGTTATGTTGCTTCTGCTACAAATAATGTTTCTCTCAATAGCACAAGGGTTGTAATACATCATAATGGCAGATTTAGACAAAGTGAAATTTTGGAGAATGAATTATTCCAGTTGTCGACAAATTTAGGTCCAGAGTTTCAAGCCTAAACTCTTCGAGAGCTTGTTAATTTGTTTCTTTGATTTGCTGCATTGCATGATTTCCTATCATTTAGCTGTCTCAAACTGTGTCAATTTTATGTCACAGATAATAATATTAATCACAAACTGTCGATCAGTTTGATTTTATCATGCGCCCTGCAAATATTCTGATGCCCTGGAAATTGAATGCATTCTGAGTTTGTTGGCCCAATTTCCTTTGATAGACATTTTTTAAAGATTCCCTCTCTAGTAATCTCTTTAGAAACGTTTTTTCCATTGTCCATGAACTCGAGTTTTTTCTGTTTAAAATTTCTTGACGAAATTTCAGGAGGTCACAGCTAGTCAAATTAATCCAAATTTTCCACGAAAAAGAATTGATGAATAATTATTTTATTACAAACCCCAGTTTGGTCTGTATTTGAGTTAATTTTAATTGAACTAGCGTTCTTAAAACTAGCATCAGATAGCAGTTTACTTTTGACTGTCACAAGCAGTAGATCGATCAACATTTCTGTGCTTGGCGGCAGCATCGCCTGCAGTCAATCCCCAATGCCTACTGGACAGCTGCAGAGCAATCACTTACAAACGAAAAGCAAACAACTGCCCACTCATCCAACGCAAGTTTTTTGCTGTTTTCTAGTGCTAAAATTTCTAGGGTCTAGGAATGTGCGAAATCAATTTTTTCTATCAAGAAATCGAAATTTTTATCCTTCGAAATTAATGATTGAATCCTTTCTTTCAATGATTTTTATAGCTGTGATGCAATGTAGATTTAACCTCTTAGTGGTCATTGATGATCATCTGCACTAAATTGAATACTTAACTTCATTCAAAATGTTGTCTTTCAAAATTCTTTGTGGATTTGAGGTGAAGTTCTTTCCTGTTGAAAGCCAAATTTTCTCAAATCCACGCAAAGTCGGCCAACTAACCTTCATTTTAGGTTAAGAAAAACTTTCAGTAGAACATACTAAAGAAAACCTTACCTCGTCATATTTACTGTAAATCTCATAAATTCAATTATCTTCAGTTTTTTCAAGTTACTTTAAATGACCTAAATTTTTCTATAAGGAGCTATTATTTCCAGCTCATCTGTGAAAGCTTCTATCTGCTTAAGGAAACTAATGTCACTTGCCCCATTTCTAAAATGAGCTGAAAACAATATTTTGAAGGCCAACGTGTAAAACCTTGTATCTCCATCTTCAAAATTTCTGCTCCTATTTTATTTTTTAAAAGGAAAAAAGCCAAGCTTGTATAACTTTATAGCTTGAAATCAATACAGAATGTTCTGTAAATAGAGAAGGAAAATCATGGAAGTTTTCAGATAATTACGTTGACAAGTTTTTCAAAGAAAAAATTAGGTATGACAGGAAGTCTACAACATGGCAAATGGAGGTATGGGATTTTGCACCTTGACCGTCCATTTCCTTGTTACAAAGTGTTGTCCAAAGGGAGTTAATAACAGTGCAGAACTTTCTCTCTGAACTGGACCGATGAAAGCAGATTCATCAACAATTAGTAGAGTGAATGGTACGTTATTTAGAAGTCGATACAAATAAAAGTATTGTAGATCAATCGGTGAAGTATCGGTGGTATCGTCTGGTTTAATTTATTAAGTATAATTTTTTCTGTAAGCGCTTTCTCATAGAAGTCCTCACAGTAATCCAAATTATTTATCATTTTATTGTGACTTTAGGTAAGAAGATAAATTCAGTCTCAACAATAAATTTATGTTGAAGGACAAATTCAAAAGTAGGTTAGACGTGAATAAATCTCTTTTCAGTGCTCTGCATAATGAACACTAATCGAACAACAACTGTTGCTTCAGGATACCACTCATTCTTTGTTCGTTTACTCTCAAGTATCAAAGGTTTTACTTCATAATTTCTTGCAAATTTTGTCTGCCTTTCCAAGCTATGAAAATTCTAGCACAACTATTTTCACGATCATTACTTTTTTCCTTTTCTTTTAATTTTCTATTTTGCCAGCAACAATAGTAGTGAAATTCCACCCCTTTCCTGGTTTGGGTATCACAGAGATTTATTTCTTTGAGTCATAACGACTGCTCCATTACATTATTCCACATTAAACACCCTGTAAACTGCTAATCCCTGCTAAAAATTAGGGCTGTGCCATTTGTTCGGTGCTGACTTTCATCAACTTCTTTGTGTGCGAACTTGATCTTTAGGCATTTCTATGAATAGTATCTGAAGTGCAGATAAGGTTAGCTGCTTTAACTTTCAAGGAAGAAAAAAGAGGTCTCCAAAAGACAATGTCTTTTGTACTGGAAGTATTATTCTCTCGCGTTTGTACTGTATCAGACTCAAAGCAGCGATCACAGCAAATTAAAATGATAATTTTAATCGTTCTTGTAATGCTCCCTTATTGACCTAAATTGTCTGGATGAAACCAAATGAACAGATTGGAAAAGCGAAGGAAAATCATTCAAAGATATCAATTGGTGAATCTTCAGTTTCTCAGTGTGCCTTATCTTTAGTTCGTCGTTGAATAATAATTGAAATTTAAATGTTGTTAAATGTTAGTGACGATGTAGGTCATATATTATTTACAATATTTTACCTATTATTAGCTGTACAAATTTTTACGTTGTTGATATTATTTCCAATTTTTATTTTTGTTTCAAAATTTATTTGGTAGAAAATTTGTTGTTTGTCTTACTGCTGGAGTTTTACATAAAAATTGTTGGACCAATTTTCTTGTAATAAATCGATGGTTATGTTAATATGGATTTATTTTTATTGATGTTTTCTGTGCTATCTTTTTCCATCAACCAAGAGAAGTGTCTAATTTTTTTAGGGAAACAGTTGTACCATGGTTTTCCTCGGATTCATGAATACTTATTCAATTCAATAAAAAACGGCTATGTATATTTTTGTTTATCCAATACATAAGTATGCATATATTTTTGTACTCCGTACTTTTCTTATCCTTTATGATTGTGTAGAAAAGCAATCTTGCAGTGTATTTACCAATCTGATGTTGAAAAGTCCATTATTGATGTTATTTTATATTTAATACGTAATTATACAGCGTTGTTTCCTTGTATATACTTATACATTTTAATGTAGTTGACAATCTGATGTAAATAATTCAAGCCTCCCTACATAGTATAAATAAATGTTTGAAAAATGTTACTGTGGTTTTTTTATTCATATCAAGTCTAGGCCTGCAGCCTGATTGACATCCATTTGTATGCATATGTTAACCTGACAAGACTTGCATTTCTTACTTTTGACCCCATTCCATACAGAGTTCAGTGTAAATCAGACAATGAAAAGATCAATTATTGGTCCCTTCTCTCGTAGTACTTTCTATAGAATAACACCTCGATTTGGGGTCTAAAATGAATGCCATAGTGAGGAGACCTGTTCCCATTCCTCCTTTCTCGGTGTATCTATGAGAAATACCAAGAATAGTATTTTACTCAGAAATTGTGTTGGTGGTCACCAAGTTCGGGTTTCGTATGTTGTTAATGAGATTCATAGATAGTGGAGGAAATAAAAGGAATCCCCTGTAAAGTCGATTGTTGATAGTCATTTCCTATATTGAGCTACGCAAGCCCTCAAAGCGAATAAGCTCTGGGCTCCGGGATTCGATACCATCTTAATCCGGAACCATTGCAATATGGCAAAATTAGCAAGAGGCACTACATTAGAGGGTGATACTTGAATCAATATTGTATAAGTTTGGAAAAATCCCATACAGAGGAAAAACTGCAGAGATAAGGCAGAGTTCAAAGAGTGAAAATTAATTGTACACAGTTATTAGATTTAAAAAATCACTTTTTATTTGACAACAATTGAATCAGTAACTTTTATTTACTATCCATTTGCTTTGCACAATCTCAAACAAATGCTTTAGTAACAAAGTTCTAGAGGAAGGGGGGGGGGGATCATGACAAAGTAAAACACATACAAAGACAAAATATTTGTTGATATAAAAGCATTTTGTACAAAAATAGCATTGAAAAGAAAATAACGAATCTTGAGAAACAATATAAAATTTATAGAGGCATATTAAAAATCATTCATTTTACTTCATGTTCAGCGCATAAAGATAATTACAAATTCCACTTCATGTGCAGACTTGATTTACAACAAAACCGTTTTCCACGGAGGACATTGCTCATGTGCTTTCATCTTGCAGACGAAAGAAAGAATTGGTGCTATGTTCCTTACGTCTATGGAATAAAGTCTCAAGTCTAATACATGATCAATTAAACTGCTTAGGATGGAGAAAAGTTTTGCTATAATATCAAGAATATCATGCAATTAACAAGAATGAGATATCCATGCATTCATAGCTGCATAGAAACAGGATTGCATCAGTGTAATTTCCAAACAGAACTATCTCTGGCAGAACAGACAATGGAAGAAAAATTATACAAAATTTATATAAAAATATTCTGTGGCTAAAAACTTATTAGGCAACTTTAAAATTTCTCGGAAACAAAAGAGAACGTAAAATTACGAGCGCTACAAAAAGAGCAGATTCATTTTCTTCTCTTTTTCTTTTACAGGTTCCACTATTTGGAACGATTTAAAAATCAAAGCAACTTTTACACTGACTGTACGGTTAAGGAGCGATTGATTGGGAAATTCATTGGTTTCCACGAACAAGAGAAAAAATAGTCAAAGAGAGTCATGAGACACATAACGTTACAGGCTAGAAATCGATTTGGAAAAAATAATTCCATTCATTGATATCAAAAGTGGATCCTGTAATTCAAGCCTCGAAATGAAACTTCATAATATATACACCTAAGTGGTTATTGATATGAAAGAAATAAACGCACAAAATGATCGAGTCCTAGACAAATTGCTTATTAATACGAAAAACTGCCATGCAAGATGAGAGTTGCAACTAAATATACCTAAAAAGCGGTGAATTATCGTGGTAGGCTAAGTTCTAAATTTCCGTGATATATTGCTGCATTCAATTCAGCTCTTGAGCTTATGCATTTCAACAACATTTTTGAAAAGCACAATTTTTTTGGATCATTCCATAAAGAGCTTTAAAGGTTTGAGTCATTGACTAAGCCTTGATCTTAAGTACAATATGGGGGAGAAAATAAGAGATTTATTTCATTATGAACATTATTCAAGGAGAGACAGCAGGTCAAAGTGAAATTAAACTGCTAGAAAAACTGCCAACGTGGGTAAGATATGAGGAAAAATTTCAGCCTCAAGTAGGAGGCAAAAAATGAGAGGGTGGTAATAGATTTCAAGATGATGAAATTCAGAATTTTATACTTTACACGAGGAAGACTTCAAACACAAAATTAGAGTTTTTTGTGGCTACTTGTCAGGCCCCCTCTCTACTCTTTTCCAAGAAAGTGTATGATTTTACCAGAAAATTCTCAATGGAAAAACAGCTATTTTACCGCTGAAGACACATTTCAGGTCTTCTCTACAAATTTCTTCAAATGACATAATGAACCAAAATCATTAAAGCGCAAAATCTACCTAGTCTGACCAGGATACATGGCAACTTGGTTGACAAACTTTTGGAAGGAAGTGAAAGGCAGGAGAGGAGGAGGAGGAGGCAAGGGGGGGGGGCATCATCATTTCAGCCTTGAGACTGAAGCCCATGTATTTAGCATGGCCTCCAATCATGGTGCCATATTCAACAAACGGATAATAATTCAGGGGTTTTTAAAGAGATTATTGGGAAACCGACAGCTTTTGAACATGACGAGTCCTAGTCCTCTTAGAAATATCATGTGAAACAATAATTAGACAAAATATGCCTGGTATCTAAATATTTGTTCATGCTCACTGAAGTACACCTCAATTTGAGTCACCATAAAAGTAAAACCAAATCTCATAGGAGAGAAATGCTTAAGATTGTTGGCAGAATTTCTATTGTTCGCTCAGAGAGAGCGCATACACTTCAGTCTCTATGCTAGACTACCAATTTGGAAAGATTGTTGATTTTTCTGAATACACTTTTCCTGTGTTTCAGGGATATTGGTTATACTCTAGATCAGCTGAGACAACCTAGATTGCGAGATGCACTTGGAATAATAACGAGATGATCGCGGCAAGAGCAATTACTGAACTCAAAACTCAATCAAATTTTAAAGCAAGCAAATATGATTGCTGGGTATTTTGAATGCATAGCTGCAATATCACATGAGCTTATGATTAAAAAAATAATTTCTAAACGTGCAAAAGATAAACATTCATTTTGAAAACGAAACAAAAATCAATGAACTGTTAAGCTCCAACTTCGTTTTAAACGTTTCGTCTCACCATTTTCATACCTTTCTTTCCTGTTTCATTTCCATTCATTATTACTACTGATAAGTTGACTAAACAAAAGACATGTATATAGAGTACATATATCGTCAGAGTGGAGTATATAGTGTACAGATTTTCCCCCAACATTCCACTCTAATTAAAAAATAAAGGTTCTCTGTTCAATTAAAAAATAGTAAAAAATAGAATGCAAAGGCAACAATGTGCCAGTGCAAACGAATAAGAGGAAAAATTTCTATACGCACTAATGCATGTCAATGGCTGAACTGGGAAATCACGTTTCTCAGATTCTAATGCTGCAAATTTCCCATCATCCTTCTTTTTATTACTGAAAAAACATGATTTCTGAAAAATGTACATGATTTTTCCTCTCTGTTAGAAGAACATTTCATGTGAACATCTACCTACAGAAAAGCTGCCTCATTTTCCTTGGAAAAAAAAAATTTCAGAGAAATTTGAAACTAGAGCAATCAAGGGCTGTGGTTTCCGAGTTTAGCTATTGGTGTGAGGAAACAGTTGACATTTCTGCAGGTAAACAGTCAAATCAGGCACTTGGTCAAATGCCTCGGCTAACAGTCAAAGGTTCTTGCTCACATTGAAATGCTGATTCTTTCTTTTGCTAACTTTAGACAAAATAATTATTTGCTTATCTAGAAAAGATGCCCCTGTAAAAATTGGCATCATAGAATTGGAAATAAATTAGTTCTAGTCCTAAAATGAGCTTTTATCTCAGGATTTTCAGCACATCATAAAATACAGATTTTTTAAAATGTTGAAAGTTAAATTATATGAAGAGTATTTTGAGAGCAAAATACAAGAGCAGTTCGTAGATGATGAATTCTTACATTAAAACAATTGAAAACTCTAAGCTCTCCATCAAAAACACTTAAGATTTCTTGAACCATCAAAATTTGACTATCTGCTCAGACAGTTAATAAAATGCCTGATTTGATTATGTACGTGCGACAAATTCATATCTTGCCGACTGGCCTAACAAAAAAATTGAAAAATGCCATTTACTGCAAGAATCTGAATCAGTTCCGAAGACTACATGGATGGGGACTGGACTCTCCATTTGCTAGCTGCATCTTTCCTTGCGTCAGGAACTAATTGGCTTCTCACTCCTCCCAAGACATTGGTAGTAGCTTGACTTGCTAATATGATAGGCGTTAGCGCCATTGCAGGGATTTGCCTCAGAACTCTTCCTTCGCTGGCTGCTCGAGCTAAAGTCTCCGCTTTCTCTCCCATGCCCTCACGGACTAGCATTAAAGCGTTTGCAACACCTTCTCTGATGTCCGCTGGATTGTTGTAGGGATGTCTCCGTTTCTTCTTCCGTCTATCGTTTCGAGGGTACATTTTATGAAGGTTCGGACCCGGTGACAGCATATCGAAAGCTGTTTCTGCGACACTCTGAATCGCTTGTACAACTCGAGCTGTCAACTCCAAAGCAGCGATTGCCGTAGATGTGGTGAATGAATTTGCTCCCCGTTGCAAACCTCGGACGATGCGGCCGTCCTTTTGATATTGCTCTATTGGTAACCAGAATAAGTCTCGAATTCCATGGAATAGCTGGACGACCGAGTGGATTGGCCCGACGCCTCCGATGATTGAGGGTAACTGATTCTTTTTGATGTCCTGCAACCACTCTGTTATAGCATACTGAATTAATTTATCAAAACCTAGGAGCCCATGCCTGTGTATCAATCGCTTCAGAGCAAGCTCCGAGCAGTTCAAGTTTCCGAGACCTAAAAGAAGGCCGGCAAGCGGGCCGTGGGTCATGTCCACATGCTTTCCTTCGTAATCTACTCTGATAGGCACTTCTGGGGAGAAAATGAATTTTTTGAAGAAGACAGGTGGAGACGATGAGATCTGAGGCGACCAATTTCGCTCAAACTTCTCGCTCTTTCTGGATTCTTCAGAGGTTGATACTGAGCCATCGTCATCTTCAGGAGGCGATATACTACTGCTTGGTGTCAGTTCGCTTGATGCATTGCTCATGTCTAGGTCTTGATTGATGTTTCCACATAGCTGATTGATATAAGAGCAAAGAAATAGCATTGAATCCTGATCGATGTTCAGTCGTAGAGGCAATAAAGATACTTTCAAGCAACACTCCTCGGCAGGCTGCTGTGGGTCTGGTCGCAAATAGTGTGCTTTGATCACAACCTGGAGAAGCAGAAACGGATTTCAATGAAAATTGTGCATGTAAAATTTCAGAATTGGCTCAGCAAGTGTTCAAAATCTTGACACTTTCAGATACAGGTCTAAGGAGAACCTAAATTCATGTGCTGCCGGCAACATCATTTTTGTAAATTTTGAAAAAAGTTAAAGAAAGACCAGAAACCCCTAATAGTGGCAGACTGGTCAAAAATTCATGAAAAACTTCATGTTACTTACAAAGCAATAAGTTATGGGTGGACATATAGTTTCAGGGTAGATATTGAGTACCTTCAATTATTTTCATAAATTTTGCTATGGGTAGAAAAGTTCCAGAGAAATAATTAGATTCATCAGGAAAATCTAGTTTTATTCCCACTTATAAATTCAACCAAAATTTCAACTTTACTGATTTCAATTCAAGATTATTCTCAGATCGTAAAAGAAAGAACTACATCTTCACTCGAGGCAATTTTACTGGTTGAGCAATTTTCAAGGTTTTCAGTCATTCAGATACGCCAAGGTCAGTTTTTAACGGCTATTACGTTTCAATATCTATGAGTTCATAAATAATGCGCTATTTTCTCTCTTTCATTAGTGTAAATGCAAAAAGATGAAGACTCAGCTTATAGATATTAATTTGATGAAGTGAACAGTTGAACGAGGATATCTTTACCATGTCTGCATGTGATTGTCTGGGCCTTGCTTGACTTGAGTATTGATATAAAAATTTGTTGATCCTAGATGAGGCTAAACGGTCTCGAATTTCTACTTCTTTCACCAATAAAATTTGTCGCTTTGCTTCAACCGTGTCATCTGGGTATACTTCATGCTGGAATCGAATCTGTGGAACATTTTAAAAGATTGTGATCAAACCTGTTCAAAATCTAATTTTTTTTCACATCCTTACAATTATTTCTCAACGAAACTCCTTTCCAGATGTTTAGAGAACTAAAAAAAATAATCTCCTAAACTTTTTTATGCTCGACTCTTTCACTTCCCTGCTTCGGACGGGGTGGCTAGCAAAATTTCATTTTATCATTCCTTGACTTTTTTACACCGCTTGAGAGCATCACCCGGTTGGCACAACAACAAGATCAGCTGACTTGCCGCAGACCTGATTTTGACGTGGAACTCGATTCCCCGAAAAATTCTCTAACCATTGACATAATTCCTTGACTTTTCTTGATTGAGTTGTATTCCCTGACTTTTCCCAGTTCCCCGGTCGCTAGCCACCCTGTTTGGGATAACAGTGTCAATAAAAAATAGGCTTCCAGGGAAAATCGACCTGCAGCCGGATTGTTGAACCTTTAACTGGCTATGTCGGCACGATAAGACAAGACATAGCCCTATCTGCGCCGTGTAATATATCGATTTTCGATTCTTGTCGTGCCGACATAAATTTCAACAATCAGGCTGCTGACTTGATAACATGGTGTGTAATAGACTACTCTGATGTTTATTCTGATTGTTCATGCCTTTAGACTTCAATTTTGTGTATTATTTTGGAATTAAACTGTTTCTTTGAACGTGCGGAGTAAGAACTAAAAATAAAACAATGTACATTTAGGGCCTATTTTGCTCCTACATACGTAATCTCTTTTTTTGCAGGACAGTTCACTGAGAGCCTTCCAAGACAAGAAAAGAAAAAATAAATTTTTTTTTAAGAAAAATTATCAAACAAACTCGTATAAGTCTTCAATAATTTTTACAGTGCACCTATAACTCCGAGAAAACATACTTAAAGTGATGCTGATGGATTTTTACAGTTGACGCCCAAGTTGATCTGATTCAAAAGCATAATAATGATAATGAATAATAAATAAAAAAATAAGAAATTAGAAAAATGCAATGAACACTATATTAATTAAATTGATACCTTATTTAGTTGCAATTCCATAAGTACATGATGCTGCCGCTGTGGACCACCTTGTTCCTCCCACGGTAGAGATTCTGCTGGCTTCACATCTTCCAGGGAGCTATGATGCGTCTATTGAGAGAATTTGAAAGGACGTCAATAAAAAACTTAATAGTACCTATTTTTTACTTTAACAGGTTTGTAATTTTTTTTCAAAAAACACAGCATTTGATGAGTGATTTTTTAATTTTTGAACACTGATTTTCTTCAACACCAAAAATTCTCAATAAAATTAAGTTTTTTCTAAAAAAAAACACACAAAAAACGAAAAAACAGAATTTTTAGGAAAATTTGATTTAGTGCAAAATTTATGCAAAATTGAGAAAAAAGGTCATTTTTGTATTTAGTACCCAACAATACATAGGAAACTAGGTGGCACATGTCTCACAAATTATCCCTGTTACAGATAACAAGGTTGTGTTAATCGAATGACATACTTTGTCTACAAGTCACCTTTCATAATTGATTCAATGTGTTGCTGAAATCGATTACATTGCTACAATGAGAGGGGGCTGGGGCTCCTAATTGGGAGCAATTCAGAAAAATTTGATTGATGAGAAATGTCTCCTTTTGACCTACTGAATATCCTCCTACAGGATGGCAGTTATTCTGTACTTGGAAGATCCTGTATTTATCAGTCTATTAACACAATTGAATCATGTTTTTAGACAATTTTAGACAAGGTATGAATTTTAACATTCTGATATATGATACTTCTTCAAAATTGTATATCGAACACAATTCCTTCGACAAAAATTACTCAATTAGCTCTTAACAAAGATAAAAACATTTTTATTTAGCACTAGTCACAAAAGATTTGAATTTCCCGTTTGCAAGAAAAACCTGAGTCCACTAAAATCAAATTGCGCACTACAATGGTTTGGGCAGGCCTTTTACTGAGCTATGTTCCTTCCCCACCCTGTAATCTTCAAGGTGTAAACAATGTGCAACAGCTGAACCGAGGCGGTAAGATTGAGTTTGCCACATTTTTAAACCACAAAGACGTTTAGTGTTCGATTTAACTTGCGTGCGATTTGGTTTTTTTTTTTTTATAAGAGCAGGAAGTTTGAAAATATTAATAAAAAAACGTTGATTTATTGGTCAGGAGTTACTTTTATTAACTATCCTTCCACAAATCGTGTTTAAGGTACGGAAAATTTTGAGTAGAAAATACGAGTCAAAATGCTTCAATTCGCACCTTGACAAAGAAGAGGACTTATGAGCTTACTTTAAATTTTAAAATTATAGCAAAAACTTACTCCTTTTACATTGTATTTGTAAAATCTGACATCATCCATATCCATATTTATCTGACCACTTCTGTTAGCTGGAGAGGTTGGGCAGCTGACACTGCATGGACAAAATACACAGTTGAATGAAAAAACTTTTCCTAAACTAATTTTGTAGATAATAATTATGAGTAATGATATGACAGTAACAGAACATGGAGAATATATTATACTCTACTAAATTACGAATCAAAAACCATGGAAAATACTTCTTAAATTGATGATAAACACTATATTGGGAAAAGCATCAAATTAGAAACATTTAAGAGTGGTACATCAAATGGTCAGTGATGCCTATTTTTAAAAATTCATTTTCTTGAAGTACCAAGCGCGTTAAGCTACCAGTAATTCTTTCAAATATTTGGACTTGAATGGGGGGAGAAAATTAATTCTGAAATTGCCAAAATCTGGGCCCATTCAAAACACTTTTTTTGGCGGTCTGTTATGACATGCATAGGCGAGAGAGCTTGTATTCACTAATTGGCTGAAGCCCAGCCAAAGACATAGCCTAGTTAAATTATCCAACCTTAGATTGATTAGATTAAAATCACCTTTTTCTGCCCTTAAGAGTGCTCTTTCAAATTTTTAATGGACCATCTGGTTCTTTTCATGAAATTTTACACAGAAATAAACTGTCAGATACTCTGCAGACATGTTAACCCACTGATCTCTACAGATGAGGTAAGGGATGGATTTTGAGCCAAAATACTCCCTTAATAATGGGCAAAAAACAAATCCGTTCAGACCATCCACGGGAAAAAGGACCTAGGTGCCAAAAAACCTATGAAAATTCCCCCTCCTCTTAAAACCAGTAAAAAAGGACAAATCAAACCAAACAGGTGCCAATAAAGAAGCTAGGTTGTTCTCAATTTTGAGACTAACTTTTATCAGTTTCCCACTGTTTGGAGGCTGATTTAGTCTTGATATGGCCATCCACAAGAGCTGCAAGATCGAGTTGAGCTTGGCTCTAAATTGTGTCTGACTAGGGAACCTAGACTGTGATTTTTAAATGCATTTCTGCTTTTTCTGAATTATTTTGATTCAAGTCCGCAGTCACCTTTATTGCCTTGTTGAAATCTTCATGATGAATAAGATATTTGGGGCTGTCCCTAACTTACACAACTTACTTTTTCAGCATTTTTTACCCCCCTCCCCTCCTTGTAACGCTTTTGTGACGTAGATCCCTATTCTCTAATACGTAAAAAGAAAATGGTGTACCAATCTCCTCAAACCTTTTCCCCTAAGAGTTACGTAATTTAGGGGCGGCCCCTTTATCTGAATTTTTTTCTTGCTTTCATCCCAGTATATTTGTTACTATTATTTTGGCATTATAGTTATTATATATAATAATTGTGTATTGGGCTAAACTTGTTCATTTTTTGATACATAAATGAGAGGAAAGATTACTTAAATTGATGACGCACCTTTCATTGATGGGCACATACTTTTCACTGGGTTTGGCGTCCCCAAAATCAGATCCTCCGTACATGTGCCATACAACAGTCATTTCTTTCAACGTATACCGTCGAGCTGGAACCGGGAAATGGTCTGGCGCCTTCAAAACATCTGTTTTGCCTACTGGGATATTGAAATGATTGTCTACGATTTTTATTGCCGCTGAGTTCAGAGTTCGTACCTCTGGAAGACTGCTTCTAGACTGCAATGATAATCAATAAAAAAATAAAATATGGTAACATGAGCACCAAGATTAGCATCATGCGACATGCCAAAGGAAAAAAATCAAATGCTGATGAAAAATTAATGAATAAATATGTACACCTATTTTTTAACCTAAAAATGTATTGAGGCATACTTTTTCGAGCATATTCTCAACAGAATGCGGAAACGTTGATAAAATCTTTGTAAAGTTATAGAAATTGATTTGCTGGGTTTATTCAAGGCCTTCATTTTTACTATTTTAGTAATATTTACAATTCCGGTCAAAAAACCCTCTTTAACTGCAAGAAAACTAGAACACTGGTTTCTTCACAAAGAAATTTTGCGACTGACAATAGAATTGAACAATTTTTGGGATGATGTTTTTGAACTCCTAGTGGCCAACAGATAAATGGACTGTGTTTAGCAGAAAGGAACCAGGTCACTTCGACAAATTCAATTTGGCAATTTAATTTTTTACAAGAAAATGTTTGCACAGATTCCTTTGAAAATCATGAGGAATTTACTTCGAGCCATGCAGAAAATCCACTGAAATTTTCACAAAAATCCGCAAAACAGTTTTCATGTAAAAAATTAAATTTAGCAATAGCTGATGTGGCTTGGTGCCATTCTGCTTGAAACGGTCCAAATAGCGTTGATAAAAATAGTGAAGGATTCGAGGTTGCAAATGGTTTTACTCCAGACTGCAAAAAGCAGATGCTGCTTAGCTTAGAAAGCGCAGTTTCACGAGGAAGAAAGAAGCAAAGCAGTTCTGCACCGCCTGGAAAGAATTTAAAAGCAAACCGTTCAAAGTTATATTAAAACCTCGCGTAAAATTAAGACTGATAACCTGTGTAGAAATCTGGTTAAACACTTATTTTAATTCCACCGATTCAAGATACACCACTGCTGGTGAAACTAGAAAGCTGCACCTTCATTGAGATGTTTCAAAATCATAGCTCGAGTTTAATTTTTCTACGAAACCCATTTTTCTATTTACCCATTGAATGTTTTCACTCAGTGCTTTTAGGAATGAGAAGTCATACAAAATTTAGTGCAAAAGCAAGAGAATAATTGTCTTCCAAAACAAAAAAATTCATCGATAGCTAACTCAGAAATGATTCATATCTCTCAAAATGTTTTAAATTTTTGCTTTATTTTTCTTTAACGGAAACGAGTCAATTTCACTGTTGTTGGAAATTTTCACAGAATATTCTTTAAACAAACAGGAAAAATCAGAGACATTCCTGAGATAATACAAAGATTAGTTTCCCAAATAAAAAATAACATAAGATAGGAAGTCTGGATGGCCACTGACCATTATGCACGGTTTTTGAGATTTAAAATCTACACGATAGGATAAATGCAGTGTTACAAAGTAGGATAAAAATACTTCTAGTTTCACCATCAGTATGTTCCGAGTTAAAAAAAAGCGAGCAAAATTTATAATTATGTTTCATCAGTTACTCCCTGGTCGTGTTATCAAATTTGTTAGAGTTCAATTAGAAAAAAAGGTGATCGAAGGCAGTGAAAAGGTCTGAAAAAAAAAAGTTATACGTCACATTCTTTTTAATGTTACAATTTAAGATCAAAATTTTTCAGATTAATCTTTTAAACCAAAGTTCATAATAGACAGGAGAATACATCAATCTCATGGCCTAACGAGACTAGGTCTGTCCTTGCGCAGGTCGCCCGCCGACGCGGCTAGAAAGCCGCCCCTCGCCCATCGGAGTTTTGCCGTGACGTCAGCAGAAGCCCACTCCGATTCCCGGAATGAGGAGCACGTGAGTCGTCGAGATAATCTCCCGCCCCCCGCCCTCCGCGGGATAGCCTACCGTTTTCAAACTTCCTGCTCGAGTGGGCTCCTGCTGACGTCATGCGCAGCAGAGGTCTTATTTTCGTTTTCGGAAGGACAGACCTAGTCTCATTAGGCCATGCATCAATCTGGAGTTAATTATTTAATTTTTGGTAGGGTGAAATTGGAAGTACATACGTGATTCGGTTTCAGTTTATGCTTTGGATCTCTATCGCAAAAACTTCCGAAGAAAATTTAAGCTGGTGAATGGAAATGATGAGAATTGAGTTAAAGACAAAAAAAAAGATTTCATACCAAGTTATCCATGCAAGCTTTCTGCTCCAGCAAGCAAAAGCCGTACTCTACATCATCATCATTCCAATTAGAAGGTGACCTGCTTACATTGTCGCTACGATTTTCATCGGGGAACAGAAATATGTCCCCAGCACCATTTGTTATCACAGCTTCTTCTGAAAAACAAAACAATGTTATTGGCACATTCAGTATTTTCCCAATTGAACAAGAGACTTTGAGGCAAGTTTGAAGAAACTATCATTTGAGAAAACAGAGAAGAATCGGAAAATTAAAAAACTCAAACTCACAAAATAAAATTAAAAAGCCGACGCGTTTCGGGACACCTCGGTCCCTTCTTCAAGGCTAAATTCCGAACGCGTCGAAACGCGCCGAAACGCGTCGGCTTTTTAATTTTATTTTGTGAGTTTGAGTTTTTTAATTTTCCGATTCTTCTCTGTTTTCTCATTTAATTAGCTCACAGTTTGTTACCTCGGTTTTTTTCCGTTAGTTTCGTTTGTTTTCGACTCTTTCGGTTCGTACGTTTTAAACTATCATTTGTTTTCTGCAAACAGTTTTGACATCACCTCAAAATTTGAAAGACAATTTTGCTACGAGGCTTAATTTTTAAGTCTTGCGTCATAAGTTTTAAGTCTGCAACAAATGCAAAAACATTGCATCATGGACAGAGTCAGCTTTCTTATGTTATTAATAAATCATATTTTCCACTAAAATTATATACATATAAAATCGCTTTACAACGCACTCTGGCGTTCTACGACACCCAAACGCCACATATGCCTGTCTTCCCAGAGGTTATCAGGCAACTGACACCGCAACATCTCTTTGTCAACGCCCTGCCGCCAACCCTTTACGGGACGTCCCCGTCGCCTCTTCCCAGGTGGTACCCAATCCAAAACTTGTTCGGTCAACCTCTACTCCGACATTCTTTGCACATGCCCAAACCAGCATAACTAAAATTAAATATGCTTAATCTTTGAACGGATCATTCAGTTTCAAAAAATAAGTAAATGAGTGAAAGAAAACTTTCAAAGGTACACTGTTAAAAGTGTTTTGTTCTGACACAACAAAATTACCATGATAAATTATTAGAATTCAATTTCCAAAATTTTCTTAGGCTTGAGGCAAATTTTAAAGCCCTCAAAATTGAGATTTCTTTCCTCAAAATGAACCACGTTAGTAAAAAGAATCTTATCAACAGGGGGAAAATGAAAGAGATATGTAAACTTAGCTGATTTTCTTTTAACTTTAATTAAAATTGTAAACTTTTATGCTCTTTAACTTTAGGCGGAAACTTCCTTGGACAAAAATATTAGAGAATCATTATAAACAAAACAAACCTTCTGATTTTGTTTCAGGAACAGCATTGGACTCCATCATGGCATCTTCCATCATCAAATGAACATTGCCAGCAGGACTTGTCAAACTTTCGCTCTCTGTCACAATCTGCTCCTCTTCTACCATTGACTCATTGGTTTTCTCCGTTATTGAACTAGAGTCAAAATTTGGAGTTTCCGTAGCGATATCACCATCCGAGGCGATGTATGATAGGAGTTGGAGGAGGATACAAGCAGAGTCTGAGCAAGTTCGTACATGAACAATATTATTCGAGGCACGGAGATCAATCTTTGGACTGTTGGCGTTTTCTGTTTTACGCAATGACAGTTCAAATAGTCCAAGTTTCACCACACAAATATAATCTTTTTTCACGTTAAGAGTTCGTCCGGACGTCACGGAAACTTTGTCTGTGAGGGCAAGAGCGACTTCTTCTGCCATGAACCTTAAAGTTGATGAACTTGTCCGAGCGACAATATTGCTAGAGAGATTGAAACTACCGAATGATAGCAAAGCAGCATAAGGTAAGTAGAGAGGCCTGGAAATAAGAATACAGAATAATTTTTTCAGTAAAAGTAATTATCTTATAGTATTTGACTATTATACTAATATTACAAAACATATAATAAATTCTGTACAAAGATATATTATATTCACGCAATATCCATTTTGAAGTTCCTGTCTTTTGCTGCAAATTCCTGCCTTTTGATCAAGAGTAAGTAAGTTACATTTGCTAAAAGGACAAATATTCTTAATTTATTGCAACAGAAATGATAAAGACTCAAAAAAAAAAAAAAAAAAAAAAAAAAAAAAAAAAAAAAAAAAAATACAACAACAACGTATCTTTCCACATATGGATTGCATTTTGCAAAAAGGAACCACTAGCATTGCAATGATGCTAAGATTGTGCAACTTCATTTTTTGCAATACAATTGCGGAAATCGTGAAAAACTATGAAATTTAGATGGTAATTTTTGTCTTAAATTTACAGTTTTTAGCGAGGAAAATAGTAACTATTAATGGATAATCGGGTTTTTCCTCCAAGACAAAAGAAGTTGCATAATCTTAGCAACATTGCAATGCTAGTGGTTCCTTTTTGCAAAATGCAATCCATATATTAAATAAAAAATGAGTAAAAACAATGAGAAACTTTCCTAAGTTCAAGTGTAGGAAATTGAACATACCACAGCAGAAAAGTCACAACTTAATTTTTGATATATCATTCATCCTTTATGAAATATTACACGAGAGAAAAATTGGTTCGCTGTAGTTCATGGAAGCTTTTGGATATTTTTGAGTTATTTTTAGGAACTTGAACAAATAAAAAAACTGAAATGATTGGGTTTATCTTGCAAAAAAATCTTGAATCTTAAGAAAATAAAAAAAAAAAAAAAACAAGATTGTAAAGTTTTTTTAAAATAAAATTTTGACTTTTGTCTACCTGATACTGAAAACAAGGGGAAAACTGAAAAATACACACCTATAGTCCACAGCGCAGTTGAAAAATTGGATGTGAAGCTCAGTGACGATTTGGGATGGTGTGTAACCCATAATCGGGTACGAGAGAACATCAAAGAAATCCAGCAGTTGATTGAACCAATTATTGTCCGTCGGACACATTCGATACCGCAGCGTTGCATCACTGATGGCGCAGGCTACTCGGATAGTCTGCAAGGATTAAAATTAAGGATTCATGTTATAGAAAATTATGAGAAAAGCTAAGATCTCGCGATTGTTGTATGTAATCCATTAAAAGTAAATAAACAGAGAATTCAAGGAAGATTCAGAGTTTTTAATTCAAATGGAAAATTTTCGATTTTTCAGCATTCTCAAGCACTATTATCTAGGTTCTTGGCAACAAGGTTTGACAAGAAGGAGAAGTCGGATAACCTAACCTAAATTAACAAATAATTTCACAATAAATTACCTCAATCGTTTCAAAGGATTTGCTCCTGTAATCACTAAATTGTTTGGATGGATCATATTTTAAATGCTTCAGAATGACTGAAATCAGACGTGAGATAAATTGATGGTAGTTTTAGGGATTATTTGTTTATTTACATTCGGCTATTCGGTTATTATTATTTTTCGGCTTTTTCGTTTTCATTTTTATTTCGGCTTTATTGCATCTCTCAGCACACCTGTTTGCTAGCAACATTGAGATTTGATTGAGATGCAATTTTCTTTGTTGATTTCATACAGATTCTTAGCTGTTGTAGGTATAAACAGTGGATTAATTTATTGACAGAATTTGATGAATTAGGTATATAAATTTAGCACTTCCTGTAGATTCCGGCTTGTTTCTATACAATATTGCCATTTTTGTAGGATCAATTTGTTTTTCATGCTTAATGCTTCCTTTAACTATTCTTTTCTGAAACTAGGGCACTAAACAGATAAGCTCAACTGCCACTCACTTTCACCCGCGAGTCGTTGACTTTAATGCTGACAGCCACAGCCAGCATGTCCGAACAAGAATCTTTGAGAAGTTCTTCACAAGACTGGTAGATGGTAGGATCGAGGTGTAAACTCGTTGATGAATTTGAGCTGGCACTAGATGATGCCGGTGAGCAAGGAACTACAGCACCTGATGAAAAGTTAGGCAAAAATAATTTATTAACTTCCAAGCTAAGAGTAAGACACAGCAACTTCTACAGAAAATGCGGAGCAGTCTTTGTAATTACTGAAACAACCCTGGAACTACTTAAGCTGCCTCTCACTTCTTCATTGAGCGGTAGAAGGTACTTATGTCGCGTCACAATAAGACTGAAAAAAGGCTTTTCAGCCTTCTTTCCCTACGACCAAAATTTTGCTGCCCCCCCCCTCACAAAAAAAGGACATTTTCTTCTTTTAGATTCTCCCTTGTGAAGAATTCTTGACAACTGACACTCATTCCCCTTCTCATGGAAAATGTCAAGCTATTCCTTTGGAGGGTTACGCTGAAAACTCGCAAATTTTTTTTGGTTCCGTCAGATCTTCCATTGTAGCTTCTACTCAGGGATTTTAATACTGAAAAGCTGTTGTTGGATGCATTTACAAAGAGATAAGTCATGAGCGTCCAGCCTGTAGAGACATATTTACGCCCACGTAAAAACCATGGTTGCCACTGGTTGCAAAATGTGAAAGAAAATCGTGAGACGACTTTGACACCTCAGTTGTTTTAATTAAGATATTAGAGAGCTATGCTTACTAGAATGATGGAGAGAGATTGTCCCAGCTTGAACGCATGCATAATTATCACGAACATTGCCTTTATAGCTGGAGACAAAAAATACAAGGCCTTGCTTGAATAAGAATTCCAGTTTTCCATTTTGTCCCGGAATCACAGCTCCATTTTTATCCTGGGAAAAAAAGTAAAAAATTAAAATGAGTTTTTTCAGAATTATTATTACAAACATTTTTGATCTGCCAAAAATTAACTTACAAAAGTTCATTTTGACTGGTACTATTAATTTCTCAGTTTTGCTAGGTTTGCTGGGTTAATCAAATATTTCTGCTGCTAATTTTAAATTTTTGTGTGAGCACTTTCCAAACAGAAGGGGTGGATACAGAGTATTTTCTACACATGCAACAAACTATCTTTATGTTGTTGAAGATGTGAAATTCCACAAATTTAATTTATGTCAGACCCCCTGAAAAACTATCTATTTTTGAACGTCATGTTCGACTTATGGCCAGAGAATGATTATGAATCACTATACTTTCGTCATAGGATTTTATTTCATTTTTTTTTGTTTGATTCTTATTGCATAGGATTTTATAAAGAGCAGTCAATGATATGACATTCATGCAATTTATTGTAGTGAGAATGAAAAGAAAAAAACTTACTTTGTTGTGAGGGAGAACAGTAAAAACACCTTCCCCGACGTTCAGAGTGAAAGTAAACTCGCTCTGTCCTTTGGCTTTTTTCACAGGCTCAGCTTTTTGGACCCAATAAGACACGCCATCTTCTGATTCCGACTCTGATTCAGAATTTGAAGCTGAGAGAAAAAAAGAGATATTTCTAAGTAATGCATGTTCATGAGAAAAAAGTTTTTGATGAATAGGAGCAAATTTTTCAGGGTAGCAATTTTGGTCAAAAACTGCCGAAGAATCGGGCTTTGAGACATTTTCTAGGATTCCAAAACTGTGGGCAATGTGGTTCATTTTTTAAGACGGTAGAGTTTACAGGAGCTGCTCAAGTATTGAGTTCCCGCCCATGCTTGCATAAGCCTCCCTCTCAAAAAACAAATGATCGAATAGTTCCAAAAAAGTGACTGTAAAATAGACAATATGCCAAAAATTTGAAATCAAACCTTGTTTTGAAATTGTGACTACTTGCCCAAACAAGAAAAATATTCAGATTAGTTCAGAAGCTGATTTGAACATGAGTAATGGTGAGAACACAAAATAAGAGAAGGGAAACATACCATAATGTAATCCAGATTTGCAAAATGAGAAATTTATCGAGTTCAGACTATCAAGAGTATTCCACTTTTTTTGTTTTGGAGCTGATGGAGTCCACAGACAAAGATCAGTGTTCAACCTAGGCAAATAGCAAAAAAGTAAAAAATAAGGCAATTGAAAAAAGACTAAAATATACTGGGACAAAATTTCTTCACAAAATTTCGGAGTCTGCCACCTTATGGCCAAAGTATCACAAGCGCCATTTACGCTCAGGTGCTGTGCTGCAAAGCATTTCAATCTTGTTTTAATTTTCTCTTTGAGACTTTAGCAAATACTTTTGAGAAAATTTCAGGGATTAATCTTGAAGATGAGAGAAATATTAGATAAAATTTTTGAGAGCTTTGTTCGCTAGTTTTCTATAAAAAATCATACAAGTTTAGGAAGTTTGGCAACATCACAAATGGCGCTTTCAATACGTGTAAATATCAGCTTGCTTACTGTCTGTTGCGACCGAAGTATAGAGGATGAAACAGAAACGTTCAAACAAAAGGAGTCTATCATGAAAGTCATGGGAATTAAAAATTCTTGACAAGTTTTGACTTTTAGTACAGTCAAAAGTGGTTTTTTTGATATAGCATCTAGACAGACGCTGAGTTCACGCATCACAGACGGCGTCGCGCTCAATCCCTAGCATATTTAGGACGAGATTATATTCCGAATATTTTTAAATGTTCTGTGAAAAGTAAAACCTTTTGTTCCATCGTAAGCTGACGAAATCATCGTTAAATAAAATCAAGGTCTGCAGCAGCGGCATTTTCTTTAAATAAAGATACAATGTTAGAGTAGGGATTTTGACAGGACCAGAAAAGTCGCCATTACATTGTTGTAAGAGTCATCCTATTCAGGTTTTACTGTACATTGCTGATCCTGAACTATAGCATTGAGGCCTTTTTTTCAAGCCCTACTGATGTAGCTGTGCTTGCATAACTGCATCCATATTTGTATTCCTCTCATATCCTTGATAACATACATTGCACAAATAATTTTTTGAAAAACAGCAGAGAAGAGACATTAAGAGGCTTACCTATTGTAAACGACTTCATACAGATGTTTAGAGGGAAAACAGACGTTGGCACATGGAAAAGTTGCATCGATTTGTATGTGAGCATTGTGACTAGCATCTTCAATAAATTCCATCATTTCTTCTTTACTTGCGGGTATGACTAGTTCATCGCTTTCCTCTGAAAGAGGGATATAATTCATGTAGCACAGACAGGGTGTGGACAGAATTCAAGAAAAAAAATTTCTCAACAAAAATGTCAATTATAGAAAAAATGAAAATGAAACATCCTGAATTTTCTTTGTTTTTTTCTGACAAAGCTCGAAAGAAGTTTCCGACTCTCTCAAGTTTTCTACAAACACTCCAGATACTTGAGTTTTTCAGGTATCCCTGAAAAAATGCGAAAAATTCTACATTAAAACCAGATTTCTGACCATCTATTGAAAATAATCATTTTAGTAGCTCATTTTAAAATTAAACTTAACGTTTTCAGTTTTCCCCATCAAAATTAAAATTTTCCAAAATCATCATTCCTAGGACCAAGAAAAAGTGAACTTAATGATGAAACTACTAGTCATACTTTTTTCAAATTCAGAGATCGAGGATGATTAGCATTGATTACATCAGGGGTGCGAGGTTTAGAAATGAAATCGGACTTACGAGAATAGTTACTTATCCCTTCATTGCCTCGAACGACTTTTTGAGAGCTGAAGAGAGAGGGTTCACTACTATCTGATTTGATATAGAAAGATTGAGCCATTGAAGCAGGTTCGTTCATGTAAGAGAGATCATCTTCTAATTCGCTGACCGGAACCGCAGGGTAAATTCTTGCTACGATTCTGAAAAGAAAAATTGAAAAATAAATGTCACATGTTACGTTGAGGAAGAGTGCTCAAAATTTACACTCATCACTGAAATCTGGCTGAAGCAAATTCTTAACTTCGCAATGTAAAATAATATTACTTCATATAAATATTTGGTGTATGTAAATAAATTTCAATTTATGGTCACAAATAATTAATTGATTACTATCTAAAAGAATGAAGTATGAGAACTACATTCAGGAAAAATCAAATTAATAATGTAGAAAGCCTGGAACAGGTTCCTTTTTTTTAGTCTGTAGGGAGGAAAGTCAAAATATGTACTCAGCGTTTAATATTTTTGGTGTCTCAAATTGTTGACACATTGGAAAAGTTTCACACTTTTAGAGCAGAAATTTCTTTTTGAAGGTTAAGCCTGAAAGGCATTCTAAAATGAATCTCAAACTTGCACTAACTTTATCACATCTATTTATGCTAGGTATTTAGTAATGAAACTTGCTCAGTTTAAAATGGATTCATGCTTAGTGTTCTCAAAATAGTGTGACGACGATTCGACATTTCAAGGAGTCTCCGTTAGGAAGAGATTGCAAGAAAAAAGTACCCACCTCAATAATTCTAAATCTTTTGCAATATTCGAACTTGTGAAGTCATTACTTTTATCATCCATGTAGAATTTAGCGATTGGCACTAGAGGGTTTGTATCTTCCTGTAAACAAAAAAATGATCGATTTGCACATGGCAGAAAGTAAACTTTAACATGTACGAGTGCTTTACCTGATTTATTCTTGAAAATCTACTCTATGTAAATGTGAACTGACAAAAAATCATTTTATGAAGCTCTTATTAAATACTTGTTTTTTTCTAACTTTTCAATTTTCTTGCAGAAAGCATTCAAAAGGAACTATAACTGCAATTTAATTTTAAATTGAATTAACAGTTTTCAGGTCAAAATTTCTTAAAATCTACCATCAATTGAAATTCTGCAAAGACAATTTTAAATTGAATTAAAAGTTTTCGAGTCAAAATTTCTTAAAATCTACTACCAATTAGTATTCCACCAAGACAAAGACTGGCATTGTATCACAGCTAATGGAGCTAATTTCTGTAAAACAAAAATCCTTAAGAAAAAGAGGGAACTAAGAGGGAGCAAACATCCACTCCAGGAGATATAATATTTCCCTCAGGCAAAATTTTAACATCATTGTCTTTGATCTCAGAGAAACCTGTACACTTTTCCAATCATTGAAAACCACAGGAGTACATAAAATTAAGGAGGAGGAGTTTCATTTGACAGTTCTAGGTAGAATTTTCTCTTGTTTTTCTAGTTTTAGTTCAAGGTGTCTACTAAAATTCCATTTTGGATTTTCCTGAGTTTTTTGACAATTTTAAATGGAAATTCCTGATTTCTTGCATGTATAAGTTCTGATAAATATCTCCTGATCTATGATACATTTTCCTATATTTTTTACACCTGATGACATAAAACTTCCTGATATTTTCCAGTTTTGCCGGTTTCTACGGATGGCAGACACCCTGCAATTACTGATTAGCTCTGAAGACATTCTGAATTCAAACTGTTTCTTCACTGATTTTTCTGGCACCTTGTCTCCACGGGATGTTTTATGGGAATTGTCCCAAGTTCGAATTGCAGGGATGAAACTTCTGGGCTTCTTCATACAACAATAACACATAACAACAAAACACAACAACATAACAACAAAATTTCTTCTCCTTCTCCCTGAGTCCCTCTTAGGACCCCACGAGGACTCCGCTCGTTACTGTGATAAGCATTGCCTAACTCAATATTTCACCCAACTCTGCAAGTGAGATTTTTCCCTGGGAAAAATCCCATGAAACGTCCCGTGGAGATAGAGCCTGAGAGAGAGCATGCTAAATACTTGCAAGTACCTGAAATAGGACATTTATGTGACGACACTGCAATTCATAACTGCTGGCTGGCTGCCGAGTGGAAGCATGACTACGGACATTGACATCGATTAACTGGAGGTGCATGGAATCAGGCCGTATCCGTCTCTGCCACCAAGGCGGTTTGTCCATGTCATTTGCACTTCTTAAATCAGGAATTGGAAACCTGAAAAAATTTGATGAATTTGAGGGAATTTAGTTGAACCGAACCAAAATAATAATTGTTTAGCCACTACGTGGCAAGGACTAAAACATAGAGACGCCATTAGAAACTGTCCTTCGTTATGATTCCTGTGGAAAATTTATTTATATAAGGTACAAATAACAAAAATCAGGAACTCGAAGGGATGGATTTCATTTCACCGATTATTTCAGCAGGATTGCAGCGCGCCAAAACTGTGGAGAAATTTTCTTGGTTAGATGAAAGGCTATAAGAATTTGCAAGTACAGTAAAGTTTGAACGATTCTAATGCCAAAGTTTAAGACCTTCCATAGAAATTTTACTCTTAAAATAATACTGAAAAATGGAAGCATCTCTTGGGGAAGTTCTATAAAGTATGGGTTCATATAGAAACAAAATATCAGTATCAAAGATGCATAAAATAATTACCTTAATAGGACTACAAAGTAGGGTATTGATACATTCCATTCCAGCTCGCTTTCATTGGAGTATGATGATGTTTCCAGGAAATTGTTTGAAGAATTTTTAAAAAGCTGGAAAAAAAGTTAGAACTGCATTTAGGACTGAAATTATTTTTTTCATTTCAAGTAAACTTCTTTTACCTCAAGACGAATTTAATCCTTCAAAGAGGCGAACTTCTGCTATTTGCTATTTTTGGGGATTTCAAAGTGTACGGAGTAAATTTCACAGGTTGGGTGCCACCTTAACTTGGAGAATAAATATTCCAAGTACCTGGCATTTTAACCAGAGGTTAAATCATATCAAGAGGTGATAGAACTGGGTTTAATTTGCAAAATATTGTTGATTACCAAGGGTTTTTTTTTTTGGGGGGGGGGGGGGGGCAGAATTAAACCCTACGGATTGAAATTTTATCAATTAGAAACACAAAAATGAACTAGTGATGGAGTAAAAATTTTTCCTTGTCTTTTTATAGATCCTTAGAAAAAGTACTATACCAACGTTTTGCAAATGGTTCAAATTCGTTCACTTATGTAGCGCAACCGTCATTGATCTATTGCAGGTTTGTGAAGCGACCAGAGTGATCATTTTTCTATAAATTGGATACAAAATTAGCGAAATTTAAAAAAAATTGGACTCACTCTGCTCTCATTCAAAATTCCAAAGGACAAACATTTTTTGTGCGACCTACATCACTAGGAACCTAAAACAGAATCTGACCAGGCCATAATCAATCCCCAGGTCATACTTATTTCTCTTTTCTGATAGGTGTATGACACAAAAATCTTGCATCTTGAAAATAAAAAAAAGGAAAGACTTTTTTAAAAGATACGAATATTAGTACGCAATTATTATACAATACTTACAGTTGTATTTTCATGCACAGATGATACTTTGCTGCATAAAGGGTGCGGATTCAAGAGTACAGATATCCTATCAACAATGGAGATATCAACTTCTGACCAACATTGCTGCAAGGATACTCTGAAATAGGGAAAATGAAGGGTTAGTATAGATATCAGATATTACTAATCAACTTCTTCAAAAGATATGTTTTCAATATTGACAGGCAGGTTTTAGTTTAGATTGCTTTCAAGGCAATACAATTTCTTAAATCAGGGAAGAAGAAATGAAAATTTCTGAGATTAAGTGTTGGTGAACATTGGATTAAATTCGAAAAAATACATATAGTTGAATCCCCCTCCCCTACTTTTCATGCTGGACAGTCAGGCAAGAAAATTAGGGAGAGGAGTCTACCGTTTTTGTTCATTAAATTTCATCGAATATTCATTAACATTTAATATCACAGAAATTTTCATTGCGCATCCATCACCACTTATTGGAGAAAAAATTAATTTCCAAAAATAAGATGCTTCACTCACTGCTCACTGCTCTACTTTCCAGAAGTTAGAAAGAGAATTGCTGGGGAGAAAAGAGATTTTTTACGGTGATTGTTCATGGTGGTTTTGTTGCTTAATCCCAAACCAAAGAACACAGCAACTTATAAACATTAACAAAAGATGCCTCCAATAACGACTAGGGTCTATTAATCAAATGCATTATCATAAATTGATATGGTAACGTTGCATGGTGTCATTAAATTAAGGAATGAATAAACAGCAGAAACTTACTTGATATCCATGCAGGAAACAGAATTGTGTTTCACATGGTCGCTAAATTTAATTTGCACTTTCACATCAGGACTAGAGTCAACAGAGTAGAGAGGGGCTATGAGAGAGTTTTCCGAAGAATTTTTCATAAATCGCAATAACTGAAAAGAGAAAACACAATGGAAAATAAAAGAAAGAATTAAAATATTTAAATAAAAATTCCTAAATTTTGAGTTTTCAAGCTACGATACCAGTCACCAATAAGAAGCATTCGACCACTTACTGAGAAATCCAATAAAGCGATTCACACTTAAACTTTCGTTTCACTTCCTTCCAATGTATCTGCAATTTAATGTTCAAGCCTTATTCCTTCCCAATTCTTATCCCGTGGAGCATGACACATGATATTACTTGAAAACTTCTTTTAAAATCAAGGTATTGGGAAGTAAAAGTTTTAAAAACTCTGGCTTGAAATGTTCGAAAATTAATCTCAACATGGAGACAAAAAAACGCCAAAGATTTAAAAAATGATGTTTAGTAGTTTCCCATGCTGAAAATCAAGTATGACAAGGAGTCAAAAAAGCCGCAGACTGAGATGTGCATTTTTGCAGTTTCATCCTTGAAATGAAGAGGTTACTTGCGAACACTCCAAATAAAATTGACCGTCAATTAACACGGTGCAGAAAAAAAAGAAAAGCATCCGTCCTTACCTCAACATATTCAACTTTTTGATTGGGGACTACACCATCATACAGGCATTCTAAAACTTCTAAATTTGCTGCTGTCAGTGTGAAATTATCTAATTTACTCACACTTGTAACTTCATCACCTTCTAATATCACAGTAGTAGCTAATAATCTGAAACAAGAAAAAGAAAAAAATTACAATCATTAACAATCACTCAGTATAAGCTGAATCGTGAAATAGTAACAGGTCTCGAATAAAATTAGCAAACTTTAAGAATTGAAGCAAAGACCCTGTCAAATATACCGGCTTTGTACCCTTGCCTCATACTTGTGAATAGAAGACAACAGCTAGGAATGGTTTATTCTCTTATCAGGCTATTCACTGTCAGCATGGCTTAGCTTTGTAAAATATTTTTAAAAAGTCTCGCCTGACTAAAGAACTTTATAATATTGGTACTAAAGAGAGAAGTTGACTTACCTTATATGGTTCAGTTGACAAGCATCTGAAAATGTTTGCTTGGCGTTAGTAAAATCTTTTGTTCCATAACCGCACACAGCGAAAAGGCCTAGTTTGCTGAAGAATGACTCTGATAAAGCAGTCATTTGTTTTAAACTAGATTGGGAGAGGGCATTTGATTCGACACACTGTGTTAGGATATCTTCGTGGAGGATGATCACAGCCAGAGAGCTCAGACGGATATAAAAGTGATTAACACTGGAATTTGAATCGGGATCACCGCTACCAGCTGAAAATAAAAAGTAAGTGAGGTTAAATTTCATAGATGAAGTTACTGGATCAGAAAAGAAGAAACTACTAGTATCAAAAATATCATATTCATTAACATACGGAGTGTTCTTAAACATTATTCAGATACTGCAGAAATTGATTCAACAGACTGAAAATAGACTATTTTGCTTTGCACCATGTCTCGATTTTTAGTCATTTGAAGCAGGAATTAGATCTTTCAAAGTTTTGGAAAAACAAAAAAAAATCAATTATTTTAATTGCCGAGGCACTATCAATTATAAAAGACAAAATTCGGATTATGAGAGCATTTTTAGACGTTTTGTCCATTTCTTGCCACAGATGAGTAAAAGCTGAGAAAAATGTGGAATTACAAGCATCTCAAAATTGGAAACCTCTATCACTGAATTGAGAGACCCGTTAAAGCTCCCACTTTTTAAAATTTTTACTTTTTGTGGATCAGAAATTGATAGTATGCAATCAAATACCCCCACTGTAAAATTATGTATTGTAAGGTTGACAACTGATTCTGAAATTGAAGAAAAATTCAATCTCTTGCTCAATAAATTTTGGGGAGCTATAAACTTTTTGAAATAGCTCAACAAAAAAGTATTATAAAACAAAAAACTTCTTTTGATCCGAAGAATCAATCATTGAAGAACCTCCATTCCCAATCTAAACACCTTACTATATTGATTGAATATGTTACGATAAATACATACAAATATTTCTGGAATTTATATAAGATCCTATTTTGCCCTTTGTATCACCACATTTTCTGCGTTTCCACTCCACTATGTTAAAGGTGATCGCTAATTGGCAAAAATCTATTTTAGGATAATAACCAAAGTACGAAGCACTTACATCTTCCTTTCCATTTAGTTGAAGGCCCACTCATAGAAGAAGAGCAACTAGAAGTTGAGCCACAGGATTTGCTGGAACATCAAAGAGTCTACTTAAAAATGATGCTCAGTAACACAGAAAAAGATTCATACAAGGGAATAAACGCACAATTTCAAACCTAGATATTTTTTAAAAAACTGAAATTCACAGTGAGCTCCATCTCAGATTTTTCCTACTAACAAGGCTTTGAGCCAACATAAATATTTTATTCATTTTGATAACAGGGACACATTTAATTACATCATTAATTGTTACAGGGATACGATAATTGAACTGCAAGAACATGTATTTTGGTTTGCAACATTGCAGACTTCCTGTCAACCCTCATTTTCAGCATTGAAAAATACTCAACAGTATTTCTCGAAAATTTCCCTGCCTTTTCTTATTTGTGTGAAGAATATTCAGTGAAAGTTTCAAGCGATAGCCTTGATTTGCTCTTCTTTGATTAAATAAATAGACAGCAGAGCTTTTGAAACAGAGCCAACAAGATACGCATTCTTGCAGTTTTACCGTCGAAATTCCATGGATACAAATTATTTATTTCTTCATTTTGATGATAAAGAATTTTTTTGGAAGTAGCTTTAAATCTTACCCTGTAGAGAAATTTATTATGCTCTTCAATTGTCCTATGTTTACAGAGTTGCAGGCTGATTGTTGAAATCGATAGACAAAGAAGACGTAGGGAGTATGGAGCGATCCTATTGGTTGAAGTGGTTGGTTCTGATAGACTAAGGGAGAAAATGATGGACCAAGTATAGGGTCTATTGTGGGTTGCCTTTATTTAGTCTATTACTTACCTTCTTTGTCTACTACAAGCACCAGCTTCCACCGATAAGATTCCTCCAGATCCCTTTTGTCTTTTTTGTCTATAGCTTTGTCTACGAATGTCAGCAATCAGCCCACTGGAATTTTACACCTTTAATAGCGTTTTACATTCAGACTCTCAGAGATCAACGAAAAGCAGGGAATGTGAGTATTAACTCAAGCTTACCTAGAATTAATGTAAGCATTCGACATAGAATTATTGAAACTCGAGGGAAGACTGGAGGTAGCAGTCCAGCGATTGTTCATCGGCTCGAACTCGTCCTCACTATCTTCGAGACCAGCCGAGGACCATCCGTGAACAGCTTGCAGAGTTTTCTCTTTCGAGATATTGATGGGGTGCAGTTGGCGCAGGAGTTCCTGTTCGACCCGGTCGAAGTCGGACGCCTGCATCATTTTTTGAACACAACGCGGTCTCTGTGCGACATTTGAGCAATCTTGATTGTCTGGTGATGCTAGTCCTTGCATCAATTCCAAGAGTAAATGAAACTGCCGCGGCGACAGGAACATCGTTGCAGAGCCTATGTCGATTTCAAGATCAACCTAAACAGGAACAAGAAAAAAATACTAAAAATGTGGTCCGAATTAAAATTGATAATTTTTTTTTTTACTGTAATTAAAATTTGTGGAAGTTTTGAATAGTGTGGACCCAGCACTCTTTTATCACATTGTCCTAAACACAAATATCGGTTAGTGCTAGATATGTGTTTTTGAAAAGTGAAGTTTAGCATTAATATTATAACAGAGTAAGAATTTTTTACATTCATTTTTTGCAATAATTGACTGATGGTTCTGAGGCCCCATAACTGAAAATTAACGTTCGCAATGTTTTTCCGAGATACTCAGTTTGATCAAGTGACATACCTTTGGTTCCAACACCATTTCACCCTGTTTCAGCTTTAATCTGACTTCTTGCCTGCCGGTCAGTTTTCCGACAAGAATTGGATTTGGGACATATGCTGATTCTTTTGAGCTGACATCTTCAGAATGAGCAGATTCATACGTACTCGTTTCACTTTCCTGTAACACAGTAGAGAGTTCATGATATTGAGAGGCAATGAAAAATGTTGCTGTTCGGAAAACATCATAAAAACATAAGTACAACGTTGTCAAAATTCTAACGATAAGACACTATTTTCTAAAAAGCTGTTGAATTTTTTCTTCTTTAAATTTTGTAGAGGATTATACTCAATTTAACCAAAGATAGATGAAAATTTCGAAAAATATACGTGACTTTTATCAAAAATAAATTATTCATGAGTAGAAATTTGGCAACATTTGAATGCTCCTGCCTGCGGCGTTATTTCTTAGCATGACAGATGATGACCCATAAAGGAAAAATGCGGTAACAATCTATAACCAGCAGATTCTCGAAATTGTAATAATTTCTAACAACGTAATTGGATAGAAAGTTCATTTTATCATCTTATACTTCCTAATTTTTCAGATAACCCCGGATTGAGAGATAACTAATTAAAAACTAATCATCTGACATAAGCAGAATATTTCCTTTCATGGCAGAGACTTTGTATCGAACAGATAAACCCATTCAATTTTCTAAAGGGAGTAATTTCAATGAGTAGAATCGGTTGCCAAATTCACGAATTTTCTGCAGAGCAACAATGAACATACAATTTTAGGTGTCGATAGTACTTTAGAATATGGCAGAAAAGATGCCACTTGGCAATTGGCTATTACTTACTCTTTAGTTAGCTCATTGATTCTACAGTCCACACTAAGAATTCTATGAATTTAACTGGATCTGTGAGAAGGGATCGAACCTTCCAGAAGAAAAATTTCCTTACATTTTTAAACATTTATGGGGGAAAAAAATCTAGAAATTTTAGCGCAAGTTTGATTATAAAATCTCAAAAATGAAGGAAATTTTTGCCCCAATGTTCCATGAGCAAAACTCTTAGGTTGTAGAAAAACATGGTTTAAGTATCTGCAAAAAATTAAGAAAAATTTTTCCCCAAAAAATCAGGCCCCTTTCCACAGATACCGTCTTAAATGCACTTTAGGATTTCATGTTATCTCACAAACTTAGGATTTTCAGTTATAAAATTGCACTATCAGGAAGTAATGATACAAATATAGCATTTCAGTATGCATGCGTTTTCTTGAAGTAAGACATTTTTCCAGAAGAATGGAGAAACTAGAAAGGAAGGGTGGAATTTTCATCACACGCAGCAACCTTCTGGCAGTCTCTCAACCACAGATTAACTCAATAGGTGGCAAGATAAGTTAAATTAGGCCTCAGATTTCTCATTGTATTTCGATCTCTTTTGTGCGGTTGCAAACAATTTTACAGGAAATAATAGGAATGTAAATAGGATCGAAGCTGTACAATTATTTTTCCTTCCTCCTTCATTCTGAACAATGATTGACCTAGTTTAGATAGGAGACAGATAACACTTAACAGTGAGAGGAAGGGAGAAAATTAATATTGACAGACACTACCTATCAGCTAGCTTATATATCTATCTATCTATCAGAGCCTTTAAGTTTATGAAAATATCTCATAATATGTAATATTCGGAACCATGATACTAAAGGATGGAGAGGGTCAAGATTTTGACTCTATCTGTTTTACGTGTATGGTGTGTATAATTTCAAGTGATATACCCTAATTTCCCATGTTTTCAAGGGTTTCTATCCAATTTCAAGAGTTTTCCATGGGTTTCTCCCATCCAAATAAATTGTTTTGAATATTCCTGATCACCGAGAACCCTACCTGAATGGTGAGAAACCTTCTATCCTTAGAATTTTCTTTGAAATGATCCTTCTCAGGACTGGAAAGAAGGAAATAGATACTACTGGAAAGATAGATCAATAGATCTACTCTCCATGTTTTGATTACGACACAAGAAAATCTTGGCATCTGATTGGTTGAAAAGTATGCGACACCTAAACCATGGAGAAGACTGTAAAATTGAAGAGCAAGGTGACTTAAAAATTCACAAATTTTTCAAAAAAGAGAAGGTAGGTACTCACCATAAATGATGCTGCCATTTTATTCGAGAAAGGAGATTCAGAGATCAAACTTCTAGATACAGTGCGGGCAGACGCAGGAAATTCGTCTGTGTAGAGAGAGACTCCTTCCAGGCAAAACTTTTTCACAGAGAAAGCAGGGGCCGACTGATGAAGACTTTCACTTGAAGGAGGCATTTCTGGTTCGCTCCCTGCTTGGTCCATGTAGCCGAGGCTAATCAGGAAATTGAGCAGATTAAAATCTTCAGGTTGAAAAATACCTTAAAATACACCTAATATGAACTTTTGCTCTTTACATGACTCGTGTAACCTCAAAAACAAAACATCAAATACTTTTGATTGCCTCCTGCTGAACTTTAATGAGTTTTCTAATCGAGATAAATCACTGGTCTGCCGTGCTAAGGAAAAATGCTGTATAAATATTTGAGAGTTGCCAAATTTTCTTTGATAAAATGTTTATTTTTTCGGAGAGTTATGGATATATTTTCTTGAAACCACATAATTTAGATCTAATGTAGTAATAGTTGTGAAACATTCCTTTGAAATCATGACGGATGCTTGGTGTATATTATCAAATAGCAGTGCCTTCATGAAACTTAATGATAAGCGACGGAGAGTCTGGTCAATCATCATGTATGATCTTGTAGAAAACAGGAATGATAAAGCATCACATCTGGTGACTTTCACATATTGCCACATGATTTCATGAAAAATATTTTGTGCTTTAATCCTTCCTCACAAGCTTAAAGAGAGTTACAAACTGGAGTGAAAAATGGATTTCTGTCGGGATCATTCTGACATGAAACCAACAGAATACTTAGGAAAATTGTATTTAAATTAACTTACTGTTTGATTCTCAGCTCAACGGCAATTCCAGTGGGACTTTCTTTGGGAAGATGTTCTAATCGTATCACAGTATCGATGAATTTAACCTTGACTCGATTCAGAACTGAAATAAAGAAAATGAATATAAATTAATAAATAGTTCGAGTGATGAGAATGATATACTCATCTGTAATAGGTACTTTATTTGGACGTATTTCTGTCAAACAGACCTAAGCGCCATAGGGTGAGGAAGGTAGAGGGGGGCTTGGATTGGCGGCGGAATCGGGCGTCCGGCTTATTCCATCTTATACTCGCAATGCTTTTCCATGGCACTTAGGTCCGTTTGACAGAACGTGGTATCCGGGATTCTAAATTCCTGAAAAGGAACTCAACTTGGCGCTTAGTTCCGTTTGATAGAAATACGTCCATTTGGTCATAAGATGAAATTGTATGATAACACTCTCCTTCTGGAGAGAAGAGTTAATTTGAGAAGTTAAGTCTCCAAAATCAGGTTTGAAGCTACTTAAGTTTTTCCTGTAAGTTGCACAGGAAGTATCTTCTTTATAGAAGGTGCTGAATGAGTAAAAAAAAAATAATAAAAGAGGTCATCTGAGGACATGAAGTAAACCTGGGGGAAAAAAAAATCTTAGTCTTTCATGTAGGTTTTTCAATGCAGGTGAATTGATTCCTAAGTTACTCTGAAATTATATGAAATAGTCATACGTAGATGATGAAACTATAGGAATAAGTACTTTTTTCCAGCGCTTCAAAACCTCTGCTCTCATTATTTTATCGCAAGAGAAAAAACCAACACCATTCCTTGAAATTTACATTGAATATTCTTCATATAGGTAAAAAAAATAAGGAGTTTTCAAGGGATTACAAAAAGTAATTTCCATAAAGGCATAAAGCTAGACAAGGAGTCTACAACAGCACAGAACGAGAGATGTATTCCTACAGTTCTGTAGATTCTTCCAGAGTAATTACCTACCAAGATAGCTTCACCTTTATTTTTCACAGACTCTAAAATACTCAAATTTTTCTTTCAAATTCTCATAAGTTAATTTTGTTTGAAGTAAGATGTTACCGAACAATTTTCCTGTAGGTATCTTATTCAAAATTATTTTCCTTTATGAATCATAGCAAATATTAAAATTGGGTATTTCTAGGTTGAAATAAAGCATTTTAGCAGACTTACTTGATTCGATGGCCTGAGCAATGATTTCTACACCTTCCACAGGCTGGGATGCGTCAATTTCTGGACCGCCTTCCCGCAAACATTCCTCAGCCATTTGAATGCTACTTGTCATAGACGACCACATAGACTCAAACATGGATACACCTATGACAATAAAAGAAATAAAAAATAAAAAAAAATGAAAATCATTAAAATTACATGATTTACTTCCAATTTTGATAGAAACAATAAAAGTACATGATATGTATTTTTCATTCATCAGATGAATTTTTTCTACACAGTCTCTCAAGTGTACCGGGTAAGAATAAATACATTCCTATCTATAAACTTTTACCAAAAACCGAACTGCCTGTGGATTATAGGCGCTGTGTATTCAAAGTTCAATGAGAAAAGATCTTAGTCAGCTTTGTCTCTCACCATTTTGAATGAGATAAAATTGGACAGTACTCGAAGTAAAGGACTACAGGGACATTTACATAATTTTAAGAATTATGAATTGCCCATTATAAAAATGGAAGGCTGCAGAGAAGAATGGAGTTCCAATAACTGCAACTTTAACATGGTTGAAATTTTCAAAATTTCATGCCAGAATCTGAAATATGCACTATAGAAAGTAAAGAATTCATTAAGTATGGAGGTCCAATTGACTAATTGAAATACTTATTATCCTAAGCAAAATATTCCATAGATTAACTTATTTTAATATTTGACATACGTTTCAGGGTCCAGGTTCAGGAGAAACAGTTATTTTTAATCTGAAATGTACACCCTTAACTTGTTACCTACTATCTTGAATTTGGAACACCTAGTTTCATATATCATGTTTGCTTCCATTCACGAGTTTAAGGCTTTGATGGATCATAGGTCTTTGTTCAACTTGGAGAATTCCTTTATGAAAATTCGAAAATGAAATTGGTAGTCCTCAGAATAAATATGTGTTACTGCTGAGGCAATTAGAAATTGATATCAATTTTTATGACAGGAAGAGGAATTACCATTTTCTGGTCTTTGTTTTGGTTGTATCGTTATGACTAAGCCAGTGACCTCTACATAGCTTGAGTCTTTCAAGAGAGTGGACCATGGAACAGAAACTGACATTGCAGATATATGTCCATCGACGAATTCCACAGGGAGGTTCCGTTTCTCTCCCCAATCATTCATCGTCTAGAAAAAGAACAAAATGAAGATAAAATTTACTCAAAGTTCAAGTGAAACAGAAGCAGGATGAAAGACAAATGATCAAGAGCAACAGAAAAAGAGGAGATTATGGTTGAGGCATGAAGAGACTTCAAACATTTCTAATTATGTTGTGTTTTCACAGAGGAAAAGTAACAAGCATATATCATTGAAATTTTTGCGGAGCATTTTTGAATAAATCAAGAAAATTTACAAAACGAATTACGAGAGAAACTGCTGGTTAGCATTCTGCGTAGTGTTAAAGAAAGAAACATATGCAGCGACTCGCAATATTTCAGTTAGAAGTATACATTTCTTTACTTAAACCGTCGTTTACCTTCCTAGCATAGTCAGTAATTTGTAATAGATTCAGCTGATCAATATTTTCTACATTCATTCTTAACAAGGAAATAGGCTTGATAAGACTTTTAAGGACTCTTCCTCCAGAAAACAATGCAAAATAGTAGACTCTTCCTTATTTGCAAAAGCTTGGAGATATACAGAGATCATTAGTTGTCCGAGAGGACATAGCTTCAATCAAGCAACTTCAAACTGCGTTTAGTTTGCAAATCATTGGGAATGAAAAAGCTCTTGGAGAATGTATGTGTATAGAGAAATTGATAGAACAAAATTAGCTAAATTTGGCCATGGTTTGGCCATCATCTCAACATATCAAAACACAAGGCTATCAGGAAGTAGAGGTTCCATCCGTGTGAATGATTCGAAAGAACTCTTGCAGTGCATACTTCCAGAGAGGAGATCAAAATCAAATCCTAAATTGATTGGGGATATCAAAACTTGAGAGGAATCTGGCTTCGTGGTTTGGTCAAATACCAAACACAATGGATTCTCCATTTATTTACACCAACAGCTGATCATCAACCTCATTGTACCTTATCAATTATTAGCACCCTCAGGATGCTCGAATGATTGAAGTGTGTTCTGTGATTTCTCACTCACGATCAAACAATATCTTGATATTCTTCCTGGCAATGAAGAGAGATAATGAATAAAGAACGGAGAGGTTTGAAAATGAGGGACAGTTTCCATTCAACAATGAGGTTATCAGTGGGAGGTTAAGGAGCTCCAATTCGAGCCAAATTAAAACAGCTTGACTGAAATTATTGAAAATTGCGAAAAGGACAAGCCTTTACCTGGACATCAAGAGAAACGTCAGATACGGAGCCAGTTCCATTGTATAAATCGACTGTTAACTGATCCAGGGTCAACTTTTCTTCCAAAAATTGACCCAGGTACCTTTGGAGTAAGTAACGACATGCTCGCTTTTTAATGCTATCTGACCAAGGCAAAAACCAAGGCATTGTGGAATCGACGATGACACTTCTTCCTAGGACATATGGCTTAAAAAACTTAACATGTAACACTATTTTAAGTAAAAAAACACCAATTCTAGGGCCACAACACCAGCTATGCAAACTCCGTTGTCTACCACTTCTTTGTTGTGAAGTTGGCTCACCAACACATGCGCAGACGTGACGTAAAATGCGAGGAACTACGAAACCAAAACAATAACACAGACGCAGCACATGGCCGCGTCGAGCTGGCTGCGCGGATGGCTCGACTGAATTTTTTTTCTAATTTTTTTTCTCCCACCTGGCAAAAAATAGGTGCGCCTGGGGTTAAATTTAAATGACAGTATTACTTATAACCTACTGTCATGATTATTATCTTTTAACGAGCCGCGGAAATTGGCTCTTAAATATGGCTATTTTGTCAATCAAAAAATCCGAAACAATGCCCTGGAACTTCGCGACGTGACAATAAATCCAGGCGACGCAACGATGAGTCACTTCAGCAAAAATGCCTTTCACGTCTTCAATTTGATTATGATATTCAATGAAGGAGGGAGGAGGGTGTGGGGGGGATGTGGGAGTTATCGACGCATTACGCGCACGACCGACAAGTTACCTCTCCCCCTCCCTCCCGAATTAACAAGTATTGCGACGTTCCTAAGCCTCTGTTGACGTTTTTTTTTTTTTTTTTTTTTTTTTTTTTTTTTTATGATTGTGCGACCTATATTATTCTTGGAAAATATAGTTGATAACAAATTATTATTCCTTCCCTTGTGATGATTTAGCATCTGATAATTTCAAACGTTAAAAAATGCTTGTTTACACTTCAGTGTAGTTTACATCCTGTCAAGCTGCACTTTTAGCGATCGTAGTTTTATTTAGGGATCTTTTCGCAGGGACAAATTTTGGAGACGTTGAAGTCTTTAAGTAATACTTTAAAGTCCATAAACGGGCGATTAAGCATGTTTTTTACTTTGAGCCCAGACCGGATTAGCGCTCAGGGACTCGGGGTGCTAGCGGTTAAAGGGTCCACTCTTCCTGGTTGCATACTCTTTAAATTGCAGGCGATTCACGTTCCAAAAAAATTAAGGGCTCATTTTACGTGAAAATAATTTACCAATGCGTTGCTGTTCACCCGAAAACCGAAGAATCGATGTTTGTGGTAGGGAAAAAAAAGGATGATCTCTCCTCTCTTCTTTCTTACTCTCCCATTTAAGGAAAATTTTGATTTAAAAAAGCGGGGGAAATGTGAATTCCCTGATTTTTTAAAATTCCCTGACATTTCCCGGTTTCCCCGGTATTCCCTGACATTTCCCGGTTTCCCCGGTATTCCCAGACATTTCCCGGTTTCCCTGGTATTCCCTGACTGCGGCAACCCTGTTGAAAACATTAATATCTCGATTTTTCAAAAACTGCACTTATGCGCCTTGTCCGCTAAGCCCCTCATTTCCGGAAAAATTGGCCTCCTCAATCCCTCAGCTGCGGTCTGCACTTTTCTGCAGTTGTATGCACATGTCTCTCGAATCGAGTCGACTCAATAAAAGCTTATCTCTAGGACGCAAATAGACCCGACGGGAGCACTCGCGGGTCTGCGCGCTTCGATATATATCGATATTTCCCCATTTGAAACCATGGTAAAGAATCGATAGTTAAGGTGTTCGTCGCGAACACCCTGATAATCGATCCTTTTCCACAGCTTTCAATGACAGATCAATCGATACATCGCAAAGCACGCCTCGCCACCGGTCTGCTACTTTGTTTCAAGCTACATGCTCGTATTTTTCTCTCCACGTCGTCAGTCGGTGAGCGACTTCTCCGCTCCCTGACGAGTGGAGGGGGTGGGGGAGGGGGGATGCTCTTGATTAGCTCTGAAACTGGTTCTTCTGCTCCAACTCGACGAAATCGATTCCAACGGCACGGTTGGTCCACGCGGGCGGTGTAAGTGCATGATTCGAAAAAAAAAACCGAAAGGGAAAGTGCTCGCCGATGGCGAAATGCCATGCCGCGCCACGCGTCAGGCGCCACTTTCCATTCCGGGCGCGCGGGGACGAAGGGCGGACCTTTGGCGAGTCGAAATTCGACGGTTTTCGATTCGAGGCGCGATTTGACCTTTGAGTCGCGAGCATGTGCGCGCGCAACGTCCCGTGGCGCGATCTTACGCGCGTTATCATTTGCATGTGTGGCGCTAACCAAGTGATCCTTGCGCTTTGTGGGTCCGTGCCGACGCACGGTGGGTCGGGTCGATCGGGGAGGTCGGACAAAATTTGGAAACTTTAAACGCTTATAACTCCGTTAATACGAGACTTTGAGGTTCTAAAAGTGGTTCTATTGGCTTCCTCGTGAAATTTCCTTCTGGACCCACTCCTTAGATTGTGAAATCGGACGAAATAAACATCAAAATTTCAGTTTTAGTAAAGAATTTCATGTCCGACCTGTCTCATTAACTCGATCCACTGTGCGACGACGGGAGCTCGAAACTCGATTAGAACTGGGGAGAGAAAAGAATGCGGACAAATGTCACATCCAAAAATTGCACCATTCAACAGATATTTACATGCTGACCAATGGGTGAACTGATGATCGATGCATTCAGACTGATGTGACTTTTGTCTATTCTTTTCTTTCTCCCGTTCTAGCGTCTCAAAATTTCTGCTTGTGCTTACTTCAGGTTTGAGTAGAGGACCATTGGACATTTTTGTGCGAGGTTTTTGGAGATTTTTCTTGAAAGGGCAAAGAAAAGAAAAGAAGAAGAAGAAAAAAAAAACATATTGACGCAGTGAAACTTCCAGACCAAGGATCTTGTTTGCGGTGTTTGAAAATCTCCGCTTCTATTTTATTTTCGTGAAAGAGAACACATCAATATCATTTCTTGAAATTTTCGCAGAGTTTTCTTCGCACAGAGAGGAAAAACCATGGAAGTTTTCAAGAATTGACGTTGATTAGTTTTCCATTAAAAAGGCAAAGAACGGCAGGAAGTCTACAACATCGCAAACCGAGATAGGTCGTAGCCTCACCGTCGATATGCTAGCAGTTTCCGTAAATGTTTTTCCGAAAAAATGCGAGGTAATATACTTCATGAATTCTCGAAAAGTGGAGGATTCCACAGGGCAGTTAATGATACAATTATATTAACTCTGGTGTGAGCGGTAAAGTATCTCGCGAAACTGAAGGCGTTTTCAGCTGGTGTCAACAGTCTGACGTAGCTCACGACGTCACAACAACGCGTGCCTCGTAGTATACTGCCGTACTAAGGATGAACGCCGTATGAACATTCGAGAGTTGCCAACTTTCTTCTCAGAAAATAAGTAGTTTTTGAAGAAAGCTATGAATATTTTTCCTTGAAATTTTCAGGAACTTTGGGTAAAATTGCCAACAAAATTAACTGAAAGATTGGAGGAAAAATATTTACAAATTTTCCCGAAAATTCGTGATTTACCAAAGGAAATCTGGCAACGCCTGAAGGTTCATACGGCGTTTTTCCTTAGCACGGCAGTATATGAATCGTATATAACCTGAAAACTCCCGTCATTTCTTTGAAGACGTGTCAGGATCCGCCGAGATAAAATACGTTTGAAAGGACATCTGCGAAATATACATATAGTTTAGTCCAACAACGCGACGTCAATTATCCTTCAAAAAAGTAAAATGCAACAGGAAATACACGTCGCGGACTGAGAGAAAAGTTGTTAAGAGGGGGCAAAATTTGCCGAAAGATCGGACAACACCTCAAAAAAATCACGAAAAATTATCTAAAATCGATAATTTTCCCAAGTCTTCCCGAAAGCAATACTGCTGAGGAATAATTTCCCTATATTTGCATGGAGAGTTTGTCTTGATGTAGAGGTAGACTCTCAGGATAGCGTAGGATATCCCCTCCATTTTGGCCTTAACTTGAGAGCTTTTTTGAGCTTGAAGTTGATGATGAGGAAACTAGTGGCACCATCGTGTTTCTCGCGAACTTTTACATAATAAGAATCAATAGTCAAATCGCAAATTCCTCACACATGCAATATTTCCATTGCCACTTCGTTGAAATTTTTTTGCTCGGTCAGCGCTAGCGCTAGGAGATCCATTTCCTTGAAGTAATTTCATTTCTGGAGTTAGTGCTCTCTTCGCGGTAAAACGGCTGTTTCGACCTTAGAGATATGAGAAATTGCGCGCGCATCATCCCGTGGTGCGATCCTACGCGCGCCTCATTTGCATGTGTGGCGCTAACAAAGTGATCCTTGCGCCGGCGATGAGCTCCGTGAAGCCGCGGTCCCACAGGGAACGGGCGACAAGAAGTAAACCGCGCGAATTATTCCATCGTGCCATAGAAAAACGATGAACATTTTTTGCCAAATCCCATCCGAAAAATAAGTTTTACGGAGCCTTCAATTTCGCCGCCTATGCAACAAACTAACCGCAAAGCGTGAATTGTTATCTATACGTGAAAACCTCAATTTCATTATTACAAAAACTGATGGAACCAATGGACCATTTGTGAACTCATCGGCAGATATCTGGAATGCTAATATAATAGTCTGTTTGAAATTTGCCTTCAATTACATCGCATAGGCAACAAACAACTAGGGAACGCAAACCATCGATTCGAAACACACACACACTTATATCGCTCTGAAAGGAGGGCGTGATTTCGTAAACTACCTGTTATGAACCTGTTGGCATTGTTCGTTTAAGTTCGCCTTCAATTTCATCGCATAGGCAACAAACTTACCGCAAGGCGCGAGTAATTATCCATCCGAAAAACACACAATTGTATCGATTCATAAACTTTGGTAGGACCGAAAGACGTTACCTATCGGCAAACATGTTTTACTCGACAGGCGCCTTCCATTTCACCGCATAGGCAACATGCAACAAACACACCGGTGACTGCGCATACTCATCTTTTTGAAAACACACATACATCTCCCCCCTGGTAAAAATTGGCAGTAGAATCTGTGTTCCAAAATATCATAGACATACAACCGGCTGTAAGATTTCCAATAGCTTCTACAGCCGGCAACACAATTTCTTATAGCCTTTTATAGCTGATGGCGATCAAGGAACAGCCTGGCGATAAAGTGTATGCTAAACGTTACTAATTACGGATGCTAGGACTTAGTGAGTTTTTGGACTACCGTTCTCTTTTTGGGCCGTAGTATCTTGATTTATTTCGCGAGGACAGCTCCGTACTTTTGAAGGATGCCTGCCATTCCTAATAAGTTGGAGCGCCTTCAATTTCGTATGATACTGTGCAATACCTCTGGTGTGAAATAGTTGCTTCAAGCGCCGTGGTACGCTGCGGCGCGGCGGGCGGGCAGCCAGCGCGAAACGCGCATTTGGCGCCTATAAACCTAACAGGGATACTTCACGCATTGCGCAATGCGTGAAGTATCCCTTTTAGGTTTGTAGGCGCCAGTGCGCCGCCGCCCCGCTTTGTGTTAGGTTCTAATATTTAATCTCGTGGAGTCAGCGTTTTTCAACTTATGACTTTGAAATGTTTGCACACTCTGTACGGATTATTCTCATAATAATTGATGAAAAAAAATATGTAGTAAAGGAAAATATAATGTCCGTTTTGTAAATATTAAGGTGATTCCGTACAAACATAAGGATTTACAAAGCACACGAATTTCTACACAATTTCTTATAGCCTTTTATATAGCCGATGGCGAAAAAGCAACAGCCAGGCGATAAAGGCCGGCGATAGGAACTATAGCCCAGCTGTATAATTTTTTATAGCTTCGTGTAGCCCGGCCGTATGATTTTTTCCACTTTCTGCAGTCAGCTATATAATTTCCTATCGCCTTCTTCAGTCGGCTATAAGAACTCCTATGGTATTTTGAAACGCAGCTCCTATCGCCAATTTTTACCAGGGCCTTCATAAACTTTTGATAGAACTATAAACCTATTGACAGAAATTGTTCCCTAAAGAGTAACCTTCAATTTTGCCACATGGGTAATAAACATCATGAGTGGCGGTAGCCACCACCGGGCAAGTAACCTATCCTCCAACAATTGGCAACACAGCACAGCCCGGTCGAGGCACCGACACCATAGTTACACGAACTTGGCTTATTTGGGTTTTTACCAAGGAACACGCACAGTTATCTAATTGAAAAACAAGTATTTTGCATTGCTCTTTAAACTTCGGTTGGACCGGAGAACGATGTTGAGCTGCGCCCATTGATACACACATCGCCTATTTGGAGTTCGCCTTCAATTTTCCGTATAGGCAACAAACCTACCGGAAAGCGCGAATAGTTATCTACTCGAAAAAGATACGATTATCTCGCTCCGAATGTTTTGAATAAACAGGATTGTTATAGCTTTACATTCCTACTGAGGAAATTACGCAGCTTGATAAAAAATAAGTAGACAGCAGCTTTTCGATAAGATCCTTAATTAAAAAAGGTACTTCCGTATTTTTATGTCTTCTTGATTTACAAATTAATACTTTTATTTATTTGTGAGTTTTGAATTTAATTAAAATTTCGGTTGTGAAGATTAATAAAGTGATTTTTGATTAAATCAATCAATTTAATAACTGGATATTTAAAATGTGATTTCATATTGAGTCTAAAAATGTATTTCCTTTAATTCTTAATTGTTAAGAATATTCAAATTTTTAAATATTTAAATTTCGGGATGTCAAATTTTTCAATTATGTTTAATGAAGTCTGATACAGGAAGTATGAGGTAGGTAAAGGTAAATTACACTTCGTAGTAAATCATTCTAGCTTGAATTGCTAACCGGGGGAAATCGTCATTTATTAAACATTTCTTGTCTCTTTGTCTTCATTTGGGCTCTTATAATCAGTAATCTTTCTTACCGACGCTATTTTCCTATTATAAGTACGAATTTTCATTTCAAATTCAACGAGCGATTTTAAATGAGTCAAATGCCGCTCATGGAAGAAATTAAACTTTTAAAAATTTTCGGGGATCCTCGCCGCCAAGAACCCGTTTCAGGGTATCTAGTCTTGTTATTTTTTCATTTTGGAAAATCCTGATTTCATAATTTTTCCAAATACTGATTATTTGCGGAGAAAAATTAAAATTTCTGCAGAGGCATATGCGGAATTGCGGAAGCAGTACGATCGGACGGCCGACTTTTCTCAAATCCTGATTTTACGACCGATTTTCCCTTAAATCCTGATAGAATTGGGAAAAATCGTGAGGCTAGACACCCTACGTTTCAGCTTTAGAGTATCCCCTGGCGCCTAAATTAATCCCGTGTTCCAGCTAACTGATTGTGAGTATGAGCGAAGTAAGGCATAAATCCGGTACTGACTTAAATTACCGCGAGGTTGACTTCACGCCGCTCGCGTCCTGTCGCGCCGTAGCTGAAGAATGCTCGCTATGCTTGACCCACGCCGCATCGCTGGACACCCGCTAATTGTCCGAGCGTATGGCGCTAGGTTAATGTTATCGATACCCAGGTAAGTAATGTTCGGGGCCAATGGCAGGGTCATCCCCCCTTCCCTCGGCAGTCGGATGATACGGAGGCGTTGGTGGGCTCATATCGGCGGTCGCGCATAAAGCCACGGTTTCACAGGAGGTATGCATAGCGGAGTTGGTCGCGCTTTTTCAAGAGCAAAAAGCATGTAATGATCCAGTAATGTTGAAAATTTGGGTCGATTGTTGGATCGATATCGAATGACCTTGATCGATAGAAAGCATTGCCAAGATAGGGATTTACCGATCAATTTCATCCGATCACGATCCAACAATCGACCAGTCGCGCGGTGTACTTCGCACTGCCCGCTCACTGTGGGACCGTACCTTATCGTCGCTCCGGCTGAAAGCTTGACATTCGCAAAAGGGAACAAAGAGAGTACTTGAACTCGGGTGTAGACGGTTTCCGTCTGTTTAGGGGCTCCGATAATGAGTGCAAAATGAAATTGACAGAGTTGTAACATAGTTCCAAGACATTTTTGAAAATTCCCCCAGCAGCGATGGCTCTTAAAAATTTTTTACAAAAAGTTGTAAAAAAAGAATTTTAAGAGTTCATAAATTTTAAGTAAAAAAACTCTGGAATTACTCGCTTTAGGAAACCCTTTTGGGGAATTCTTTTAAATAAAAAAATAGTTTTATTTTAATTAAAAGAAAACGTAAAATTTACGTAAAAATTAACAAACTATAATTTTATGGACTGCAATTTTTCCTTTCATACATTTCTGTACACCACTTTTTTCCCTCGTTTTTGCCCGCAGGAAGTTCAGAAAAAAATTACGTAAATTTTACTTAAAAGTTACGTAAAAAAATTTACTTCAAATTTTTCTTCAATTCTATGTAAAAAAAGCCCCAAAAAGGGTTTCCTGATGCTAATATTTCCAGAGTTTTTTACCTAATTTTCAAGTGGTTTTGAAGTAAACTTTAAATTCTCTTAAAATTTACGAGTTTTTTACAAATTTTCTTAACAGCCACTGCTACTAGAGAACATGGTTCCATGAAAGATTTTTGAAAATTTCAGACGTAAGTCTGTTTTCTTATTTTTTTTCTTTTCCATCTCCTTCGATAATTTGATCAATGTATTGTGAAATGCCAACAATTTTTTTGTTGTCATAATCTTAATTAATTAGTCTGACGCTCTTCAACTTACACTTTAATGAGATTACATAAGTCTTTTGTTACCATAGCATACAGCGAAGCTTTTGACTACAATTATAGCGATCCAGTCGGGCAAATGGGTTCTTATGGTGAAAAGATAAAAAATTGAATAACGAGACCACAGGTTAAATGATGTAGTTTTATGTTATGTAGCACAGAGAACACCCAAAATTCCGGGTGTTGGCTCTCTGAAGCAATTCAAAATTTGAAAGCAAAAAATGGAGGGTTCAAGGAGTTTCCTGTTAAAATTTGCTAAATGTGTTGTCAGTCTTGGAGACGATTTACTTCAAAACCTCATAACATTACTGATTATAAAATTATGGCTTAAAATTTTAACTCGATGTTCTTTTGATATTGGAGAGGGTTTGCTGTTAATAAAATAATTTTTCTACTCCTAGATCCAAATCCGTTTATTTGTTGAACTGAACAATTTCAGTTTTCCCTTTAAGGACCCTCTTACTTGCCTCAATCACAATCAATGAAGGTGATCGAACATGAGACTCCCAAACCACGTATCATGTTTGCAGTGTTTCAAAATCTCTGTTCCTATTTTATATTTTTGACTAAGAACAAATCAACAGCATTACTTGAAGTTTTCACAGAATTTTGTTTGCACAAAGAAGAAAAATCACAGGAGTTTGAATGAATGAACGTCAAACAATTTGACAGTTAAAAAATGTATTAAGTATGAGTCTATAATGTTGCCAACTGAGATACTTGATTTGAGAGTTTCACCGTTGTTATGGTATTATAAACTTGCCATCATTTCACAACCTTGGTCCAAAATCCGAAGAGAAAAATTTGATAACAGTGTTCTTAAACACATATCCATGGATTCTTGGTTTTTACAGGCAAAGCTCGTCTCAGAATACGATTTAACATCAGAGGTTGTCCACATAAGCTTCCGTGAAACTTTTCAAATTTAATTGTCTTTTCCTTGAAATAAGAAAAACTTCAATTATTGTCTTTTCCTTGAAATAAGAAAAACTTCAATTATTGTCTTTTCCTTGAAATAAGAAAAACTTCAATTACCTCCTTCAACCACAAAACAAACGAATTTTTTGGAAGAGCTTGCAATTATTGCAAATTTGAAATCACTTCCCTTAACTTCTGAGAGGAATGTAAAATTTGGTTTGATATGGGCGAAAGTGTCTGGAAAGTGGTCACCTGCAAACTACTGACACAAATTTCAGATTAAAATCCTGTAATGAAATCACTTGGAAATATTCAAGAAATTTTTTAAAATTTTCTGCCCAGAAGTGTATGAAATTGTATAAAACCATTTTATTCCCTATGTAGCTAGGGTTTTTTTCTGATGTACAGAAAAAATGTAACCATGGCAATTGAGCGCTGATGTCCATCGTTTTGATGGTCACTGGTGTACAGTGACATGAGAAAATAGTTATGTATTATTATGGCTCTTAGTATTTTGGAAGAGCCTGATGGATCAATGAAAAACGAAGATACACTACAAATGACTGTCTTAATGTGTCACTGTTATTTGAAGGCACTGCCAGGTATATGCCGAGAAACCAAATCTACCTGAGAGAGAAGTTAGTAAGAAATTGATTTTAAAGATAATTCCATTTTCTTGAATTTTCCCTAAAAAAAAAGGAAAAAAAGAGGAAGAAAAAAAACTGTTCAGAGAGTGGGTGTAGATTAGCTGGTAAATTCAGCTCAAGTTTTGACTTAAATTATTCCTCTAGCTACACCCTGAAGAGAATTGGAGCATATAGTACCTTTAAAATTCATTGACTGACCCATGGCATTTTTATTTAGCCTGTTATTGACCTCATGTATTCTACTGGGTTTCAGTGAATAGTGAGGATCAATCATCTTTCTAACTTGGTTTTCTCCACTGATTTGAGACTTCTCCTTACACTGCAAATGATATGAATGCAAAACCAGCGGAAATCCTACAATTACTATGTATTACTAACATTTAAAAATGGGCCTACAAGTCTGGTGGAATAGACAATACACTGAAAGATGCACTGATAAAAACAGTTGGACTTCCTAAATAATAGGTTTTTCATGTGAGCGAAAAATAGAAATTTTGCGTAATCAGTGCTAAGTAAGAAGGTATTAGGGTAAGTAGTAAGGTAAGTATTATATTAGTTTGGAGTTAACATAAATTATTTTTCTTTCGCAAATTAGACCATGTTGAGTAGAGAGGAACCAAGCCACAACGGCTACTGCTAAATTTAATTGGGCAATTTAATTTTTTACATGAAAACGGTTGTGCAGATTTTCATACAAATTTCAGTGAATTTTCTGCTTGGTACATAGCAAAGTCCTTAAAATTTTAAAAGGATTCTGCACAAATGTTCTCTTGTAAAAAATTAAGTTACCCAGTTTTTGGCAGTAGCTGATGTGGCTTGGTTCCTTTCTGCTCAACACGCTCCAATTCTAATCAACATGAAATTTTGAGGTGGAAGCATTTATCAGAATGCTTAAATTTGTACCATGTCTCGTCGTCCGTTTCAAGAATTTTAGAGACGAGTTTCCATACATTTTGATAAAAAATTTGACTTTCAGATAAATTAAATATGTAGTTTCGTTTTTGGATATTTGCTTCTGGAATAAAGAGAACATTTTAGTTTTGGAGTCTTGACCAATTTTTTAATATGAGTAAAAAATAGGACCAAGTAAATGAATTTTACAAAAAATTCAAACTTGTAATTTGTACAAAACAACTGTAAATTGTATAAAAAAGAAAAATGTGTGATAATTATCATGACACCTTTTCTCTCTTAGAATATGATCTGTGCATTGATAACAAACTTAACTTCCAACGTCAAAACGGTAATCTAGATAGGATTGATCAAATGTGTGAACACGAACAAAACCGTCTTCTCCTCCACTGCTGAAACTTTTGCCGTCAGGATGGAATGCTAAAGAGTTGATGGGACCGAAATGACCTTTGACGCGACCAAATTCCTCTTCGAAAATCAGATGGAAGAACCGAGCATCGAATTTACCAGCACGGGTTGAAGTCGTTGTTACATCCCTGGCTTCTTGACCTCCTCCTAACACCACCTGAAATAAAAATTATTTATTTATTCCTTTACTTTAAATAGAGCAGTTATTAGGTGTGATTAAGTTAGGCAAACTACGCCTTACAGTGGAGATTAAAAAAAGTAACCTTTCAGTGGGTACAGCAAAAAAACCGATCTGGAAAAACAAACATCGATTTCTACTTTTTAGTGATGAAGGCTTCCTAATACTTAGGAAAAAATTGGGTCAACATTTCAAGCTGTAATATTCATTATAAAAAAAGTTATAGGCTTTGGAGGTAAATTGTTTCTCAGGCTGACCACAGCTCACTATTTATTCTTGAGAATACAAAGAGTCTCTATCAAGCGCTAAAATTTTGATTTTTCGCCGCAGGTAACAAGCTGACAAGAATCGATCTCTTGAAAAATTACCACAGAGGTGGTCCTTTTTCCTACAGATGACCACTTATTTTTTCAGTTGAGAGAATTTGTTTTAAAGACCTTAAGAGATCGATCTCTTTGGATTACACTCCAAATAATAACAGCTAACTTACGTTTAATACCTTAAGCTCTGAGAACACTTGACACTCCAAAATTACAATGCACTACATGCCAATTAATCTCATTTCAACCAAAAGAATTTGTTGCAAAGAGTAAAATTTCTGTTAAAATTACTTACGTGCTCATAGACTGGAGATAAAGCTGCACTGTTGACAGGACGTTCCGTTTTATAACACTTGAGACATTCCAGAGTATCGATATCGAACAATTTGGCCGTGTTATCCTTTGATGCAGTGACAAAAAGTGTTCCATCTTTGCTTGTTTGCATGTCATTGATTGAGTTATTATGTTCGCAGATGTTGTTAACTTCTTTGGCCATCTGGAGAGAGAGAATCAATTTTGGTGGGTTAGGAATCAGATTTTAGTGGGTTGCTGAATATATCACTCATCAGCCATTAATGGCAAGGTTGCCACAAAATTTAGAAAATGAAATTCTCTGACATTTCCCCTACTCATTTCAGTAAAATTCCCTGATGATTGAAGGTATGTCAGATGGTTGAAAAGACATAATTTGAAAAAGTTTTTAAGCAAAATCTGTTGTACAAAACGTTAAACCTATTCTAGAAAGTTAATAAAAGGACCTAACACTATTTGTTTGATACTTTTGTCATTTTCCCTAACTTTTCCGTATTCCCCGACTGTGGCAACCCTGTCATTATCAATGAGTGAAATCAGCTTCAACTTTTACACAATCGGAAAACTTTAAGGCAGAGCTTCTTGTCTCTTTTATATTTTAATACTTCAGCACACCTAATTTTGGTTCACTTTATAATTATTTTTACAGCAAATATACTTGCGCTGTCAAACATACAATAAGATTTTGATTAAACTGATTTCACAGGACTGATAAATCGATCTGATAAATCACGGAGACCATTAATTAGAAGAGCTCGAAGTCCTTGACAACAAGAGATCGATCCATTAAATCCTGGATTCCATTTAATCGTGATCCGATAAATCCAGGTCTTCCTGAACTTGTATCTTAAATCATTACAAAAACTCATTGCATTGAAATGAGAAATTAAGTATTGTTTGATCCTCAGTTGGTGGCGGTTAAGCATTGCATGTTTTGTTGAATAATTCTTTTTTATGACCTAAATCGTTTTGAAAGAGCTGTTTCTCTTTTTTCTTCTTTAACAAAACTGCCTTATGACATCTTTTCTCCTTTATTTTTCTATGATACCCAGGACTTTATTTTTACAAGCTTTACAAACTTCAAAATGCCAGCAAAAGATACAACTAAATAAAAAAAGGGGACAAATATACTTACTCTTAAATCCCATTGAGAGATTTCTCCATTTTCAAATCCAGCAATTAAAAGTTCATCTACCTCACCCCACAGCAATGCAGTTACTTTTGAGTCTCGGACTGGAAGAGTCATGTATGGGTTTCCTGAAAACACAGAATAAGAGTGACGGACACATAGATTACAGTTCAAACTTTGTTTTGATTCAGTGTTCTATAATTCAGCTATGAACTGCTTCTATCACCTCTGCTTAAAATTTATCTTCCAGTTAAGGTTATTTGAGAGGGTAAACACTGGAAAGTATCTTGTCCCACGCATGGAGTGTCCTTTTGCTCCTCAACTGAGAATGAGCATTAAAGGCCAGAGAGGAACCGCTGAGTAGACTTTTGAAGTTAATAAGTTTCAATAATTGTTCAAAAAATGTTTAAAGTCAATTGAGTATTCATCAAAACTCTTGGAACGAATGTGAAAACTGAGAGGACTTGTTTTTGATTCTTTCAGGTCACTGAAATTTTTAATCAACATGTGAGTTCACGTTTATACTTTTTCTCATGGAATAGCCGTTCACTGAAAACAATTTTCTTTGAAGATAAATATCTCTTGAAGACATCACTCAAGAAAAAAACCTTAGGATGCAAAAATCATTACCCTGCAGAGACCTGATAAAGCACAAGGTTCTCTAAAAAAAATTCTCAGAACCACAGAAAGCTCAATACTGTAGGCGGCTGAAATCAAGCATTAAAAAGCTCAATATGACCCTCAGTAGACACCCAGATTTCAAAAATGGGGGTTTCCATACTCTCTGAGCCTCTTAGCCTTTTATGTGCCCAACCTTTTCTTGAATGGCCCAGAAACCTAGACAGTTTCAAAGCCTTACAGATATGACAGTTAAAAACCTTCAGGAAAATTCAAGCAGATTTTAATGAACGAATTCTTCAGATTTTTACCTCTACGGCTAAAACTTTGATTTACTACATTTTCTCTTCTTTTTAAATTTCATTTTTATTTACTCGATAAGACTAACCAAAATGTCAAATATTTTGAATAAAGTTGCAAAAATTCAACAACGTGAATAGAACATAACGGTAAAGTAATGAGGAAGAAAACATACTCAGATTATCTCCACGAACATCACCGAGGAAAATTTCACAATTCTGTTTCAGTGCTGCGTCTGTTGAGTAGGCAATTGATGTACCAGAGTAACTAAATTTGCTCGTCCTGACGGCTGATTGTGTGCTAAGACATCCTAGTTCAACACCTGGAGGGAAAATAGGACAGATTAAAGAATTGTATTAATTTTTTCAACATTAATTGCGGGTTTTATGAACTCCAGGAATATTAATCCATGGAGGCCAATTTAATAAGAGAGCAAATTTTTTTAAGTTAGATAATAAAAACAGAACTTGGGTTTAACACGGCAATCACCCTCCGAGGAATAAGTTGTAAGCAGCCTCACTTCCTTTAGGTGCCAAGAGATTAAGTAAAGTTGCATTTAATGAGGCTTGAACAATGATGGTGAAAGTTTGAATAGCTTTTCTTGAAACAATGGTTTTCGCAATGCAAAAGTTTGACCATCATAACTCCAGTTCAAATTAACCTGTTTTGGTTCTTTTCGTGCCAAAATGTTCATGAAACGATTCTTAAAGCAAAAGTGCTGCTGACAGCTCTTGTGCGAGTTCTTTGCCACTTGGGTCCCTTTTGACGAACTGTCGCAATTGTTTACTGATCCGTTTGAGTATTATCTTCATGCATAAGAGGAAAGATGTACAAGAAATGTTTTTTACCAGTTAAACAATCCCACAGCCTGATGGTGTTATCAGCACCGCCAGAAACTAGTTTTGTCGTCTGCCAATCCACATCAATGCCCCAGACAGCACCATTGTGTCCATCAAAAGTTCCGAGCCTTTCTCCATTCAATGAAAACCATACGTTAATAGTTTTATCCTTGGCAGATGAGAAGAGAAGGTCGCCTTCTCTGTTGTAAACAATTTTGGTGATTGAACGTTCATGTCCTTGCAGGATGATCGGTTTCTGAAAATGGAGACAAATTATGCTGAGTTATGCACAATGAGAAACAACATAAAAAAAACCACTTCCAGAATTGAAAATTTTAGGTCAAGAACCAGATAACCTCCAGAAAAGTGCTAAATACCACAGTCGGTAGATTGCCTTAAAACCGTTCCGAAAAAAAAAAAAACTAAAATGGATACCTCAGATTTATAACAGAGGAAATGCAAGTCTCCGGGGTAAAAATAATGCTTCTTCATTTTTGGAGCAGAAATCAAAGATTCTCATACAAAAATATATTCATTAGAAGTATAGAGACACAGGGTCAATAAAAATAAGTATAGGTATACCCCAGTGGCGTGGCATGCTTTGCGATATATCGATTGTTATATGTCATTTAAACCTATGGAAAAGGATTGATAAACAGGGTGTTCGCAGCGAACACCTTAACAATCGATTCTTTACCATAGGTCTAAATGGCATAACATTCGATATATCGTAATTCACGCCACGCCACTGGTATGCCCTCAAATCCTCATCCTCACTTGTCCATCGTATCACCAGCCTTTGAAGACACGATTGAAATGGAGAGCAATAAAAGAGTAGCTTCTTGCATTCATTTCACTCACCAACGCTGATTTGAGGATCAGCTAGAGCTTGTGCATCGTATGCTGCAAGAAACGTCAATCTCTTGCTAGCTCTATACTTTGACGTTAATCTCAACATACGATGCGCGAGCTTTGATCATATTGAACTAACGCAACATATTCTGACAAACAAATATTATACCAAAGACAAACCAAGATTTTGAACACGACCATCCCTCCTAACCTGAGAGGGTTCTAAATGGTTATGTCAGTCAAAGGGTGCTGCGCAACCAAATTGATGACACATCGACTTTAGAAATTTCTAACGCCAGAAGACTTGATTCAGTCGTGACAGAACAAAAATTACCGCTGTGCACATGTTTTGATGTGCAGTTTCAGTTATGATGCATAGGTCCTAATTGATCAATTAGCGAAAAGCCCATGACTGCAGTCACGGATCTAGAGGAGTGCCTGTAAGAGTGCCACAGCTCATGCATTGCAGACTCCTCATTCATCCTGTCACTTAAATTGAAAGACTAGGTACCTAATCCTTCTTCAACAGACTAGTGGGCATCATGATTGCGATTGCGCTGTAGAGTGAGTAATCTCACGTTAGATGGAATTCTGAATGACACAAACCATCTGTGATGGCTCCTCGGGTTGAAGTAATCGCCAAAACAGGGAGCTAGCCTGACTGATAATGTGTGAAATTTTGCCTAAAAGCAAGTAAATGGAAACTTACCATGTCAGCAGTGTGTAAGGAACTATTGTAGCTGATGGAGAAAATACATATATTGACAGAAAATTAGAAAAACTGGAAAATTGTTATCCACATGTACTGTTGGAGCACACCGCACTTTGTTGACGATAAGAAATTACTTGGGTTGGGAGAGATGAAAGGATAACTAGAATATTACGTCATTCAGTCATGGACCAATAGAATACGATCTCATGATAGAGTTGATGCTATTGGTTCGTGCCCGGTTTACATTTTTTGGCGGTAAATTCAAATTGACGGGCAAGTCCAACATCGAGCGACAAACGCAAAGGCAAATCTAGCTAGTTCTCGCCGTGATAAAGAACTCAATAGAGCTTGAGGTACTTTTTATCGGATATATTTAAGAACTAGAAATATTTTGAGAAAACTGCTGCGTTCTTGGAGTGAAAAAATGCTCACAGAATGATTCCTCTTTAATTATTATGCATGGTTTCATGATTTTCCAGATATTGCATTTTAAATAACTGAGTTATTTTGCATTGAAATTGGGGTGGAAATTACTTTTCATTCTATCTCCATGCAGAATAGAACGGCTAGGGGACAATTCTATGACCACCAGATCAGGGCCGGATTAAGGGGGTGGCCACATTGGCCGCGTCCCTTGGCGGCAAGAGCGGCAAATTTTGCAATTTTTTTAAATGTAGGTATAAAGAAATCAGATTCAGAAAAAAAATTATCCATGAGAAAAGGGGACGAAATCTCTCTTTTCTGAGAGTATAGTAATTTCTAATTTTGTCGTTTTTCGGTGATACAAGAAATAACATCTTTAATTAGTAGAATGAAGAGAGGAACTAAACACGCAATTTGGCCTGGAGCTCAACGCAGAGAGGAATGATGACGAGGACTTGAGATGAAAAAAACAAGCCCTTGGCGCGGCGATCGGCATGTAACACGTTTAGCGCCTACAAGACTGCATGAATACTTTACGCATTGCGCCAAACACAGTTCGGTCAGGAGCGGTTGGCGTGAAACGTATAGCGCCTACAAGACTGCAAGAATACTTCACGCATTGCGCCAATCACAATGCGATTAGCGCGGCGCAGCGGCGGACGTTAAAATTATTAAACCACATTTATGTTTGTTCTTTCATAATTTTTTGGTTCATTTCTTATAAATGGAGGACCTTGTCCACATAGAGATAGGTTCACGGAACTTAACTTTCGCGCAAAGTTCTGTGAAATTTTGCTAGTAGTGTTGACAGGGCTTCCGGTAAACGTGTCTTATGCACCCCTCCCCACCGGCACGTTCACTTGATGTTTTTTTTTTGATGTTTCAAAACGAATGAGAAGGGGGCGGAAACATACAAGCGGCCCATGGGCGGCAAGTAGGTAAATCCGGCCCTGCACCAGATTATGTTTTTGCCAAGCTTGCCAACTTACGTGAAGATGGGGACATATCAAGTAGTTTTTTTTAGGCCAGGATTGTGTTGACTCTGCTAATGAGAATGATTTCGATCCTTGCACGAAAGAATTAGACTCTATATACAGGTGGACTCTTTTATACTAACACAATATCTTTATCGCCATTATGGACTTACCTTTGTGTGCTTTTTTTCGAGCTTGAGAATTGATTTGAGACAAAATCAGTGGCATCACTATGTGTACTTTCAAAAAATTAATAAAGATTAATTAAAAATTAAACTTATTATTGATAATGACTAAATTAATTTTTTATTGTCAGGGAAGATTATTTGTATTGAAGAAGAGTAATCATGTCAGAGCAAATATTATGTCAATGCTCTTGCGAATTGTTCGACGCATTGATTCATCCAGGAATTTTCTATCTAAAGTTTCTGGAGCTCAAAAACGAACTTTTGCACTCCTGCCGAGCTCGGGTTAGGTCAAACCTGCCGGTTCAACGGTAATGTTGTTGATGGCGTCATCGGTGTCGGTGAGGCATCGAGTCTGTGTCTAGCTTGACATTGCTATCGCTTTGTGAGACCTGGTTACGGATCGAATGATGACGACAATCGCATAAAGGTTTTCTAGATACTGTAACAGTGATAACAAATGAAAAAATAAATTTAAGAAAGAACTATTTCTCACTTTTACCACTTGACACAGTTTACGGGAATCGAGAAACGGAACATAATTTGGACTGCATTTTGCAATTTGGAACTATAAATTCTGGCTCCTCTGGAAAAACACTTATGTGCACAGGGAAACTAATGGCACATACGTTGTTTTTAACCGTTGCGGTTGTCAACAACCGCAGTCATTTCATTTGTATATTTAACATCGACTTTTCATTCACGTTGGGTGTGAATAATATATCAAACTCACCAACAGACTGTAATTAATGACTCTCTTTAAAGAGTCATTAATTACAGTATACAGAAATAATTATTTCATCAAAAGGTCCCACTACATTTCTCATGATGATTTAGTCATTTTCCTAAACTCACACAACCACAAAAGCTTTAAGAAAACCACTCACCTTTAAAAAACTTTCATGTGAAAGAACCCAAAACTTAAGGATTCGGAATTTGATTCTTTTGTTGGTTCTCATCATAATCAATTCTAGGATGGGAACGGATTTGCCTCACAATAGTAACCAGGATTCATTGTAGTAAAGTTGAGTGCCAATGTTTGTCGCCTGTCGCAAAAAGATTGAACGTGCTCAAATTATTCACAAATATTGCCGTTAACATTTTCATACGTACCACCAGAATCACCATTGGGGATAGTTACCGGTAGTGTTCGAAACTCACTTATAAGTTTCAGGGGCCATGTGGCCCATCGAACTCGATTTTTAGGGGCCATTGAAAATATTTAGGATGCCGAATTGACTTTTTGCCTATTTATCACGGTGCATTTAGTGAAAAGTTAGAGTCCGGTGACGTGATGTGTCGATATTTCAAAAACTCACCAAACAGACAAATTATAGGATTTTCTTGAGAAGGGGGGGGGGCAATTTTTAGAGCCACGTAGGCGTAGAGCCTTCGTTTTTTAGGAACCATGACCGATTTCTGAGGCGCATTTGGCGCGATGGTGCTTGTGAGTTTCGAACACTGGATAACAGTTATTAGTGGGGGAGGAGGAATTTAGGTCGTGGGAATAAAGAGGTCTAGATTTCTTCGCGCGGAGCGGAGAAATCACGGAAGTTATTAAGAATTGATGTTGAGCAGTTTTCCATTTAAAATATGATGTATGATGGGAGGTCTGAAACGTCCCAACCCGAGATACGTGATCTACAGTGGCGTTGCGTGCTTTACGATATATCGATTGTTATGCCATTTAAACCCATGGAAAAGGATCGATAGACAGGGTGTTCGCAGCGAACACCTGAATAATCGATTCTTTACCTTAGGTTTAAATGGCAGAACACAATCGATGTATCGCAAAGCACGCCACGCCACTGGTGATCTAGTACATACAGTTTCACCGTCGATATGTTCACTTGGGCTCATCTCGAAGTGTCGCTTTCACAACTTTAGGGGGGGGGGCATCAGCCTCACGAGGGGATTTTTGTCTGTTAAGTCTGTTTTGAATGTCATACGATTCATGACCGAATTTATGCCTCTTCCCCACCCTTGCAAGGAATCCATTTTAAAATAGTCGTTACATGAAAGAACTTAATTCAAAAAAACATTTTACCGTTTGTGATGTCAGAGCAGGATACCTGAACAGAAGAAAAAATAGAAGTTGTGGCGCGATAATTGCAACTACATACTTGAAAATTTCAACGGAGAATGGCTGTAACATAAATAATAACGAGGCATCAGCAGTAAGTGCACCTGTGCTTTTTTAGGAATAGAAAAAATAGAAGTCCGACGGAAATTTCGATTTTTTTTTTAAAGTTGTTAATGAAATGATAACCCTGCTAGTACTTCTTCCTCCTGCGCGACAACAGGAAATGGAGGAAGGCGCGTGAAGAAAAGGGAGGGAGAATCTCATACTAGATCAGACAATCGTGTGTGATTTTATATGACTCATCGAAGTTCTAATATCTCCACGTGCTCTTTTTAAAAATTTTAAACGAATATTGAGATGCATTATTTAGGTATGCATTTCGATAATGATGTGACATTTCACAGTGCCTTGGATTTTTAAAAACTGTTTTTTGTTTTATTTCTTAGATTTTCTTTCTGGCTTAAAACAAAAAAATTTGTGAAAATTGAAAAAAAACCGAAATTTTTATGAGTTTTTTCTAAAAAAATTATATTGAACAGGCCCTCCAGACTGATTGTTGTTCTTGGGGTGTGGTTAGAGAAAACACTCTCTTCTGTAGTTAGAGCAAAAGGATCAGAAAAATACAACGTACAAAGTTTTAGTATATCCTAAAAAAAGTGTAATACCTTGAGGTCAAAAAACGTTGTTGTGAGAAAAACCAGTTTTAAGTCTTGGATACACATGGGAATGGCGTTATCAGGGTACCGATTTGTATTTCTTGATGTGTCATAAGACGTGACATAACTGATGAAATAATTATCGTATCTTAAAAAAGAACCATGGTCTTGAATTTCAAGTGAGGATATATAGAGCTCAATCAGATAAAAAATAGGAAGAATTTCTTTTGATCAAAAATGACTCATGTCTCCTCTTAATATTACCTGAGAAACAGCTAACCCTCCAAAAATTCCGCTGTATATTGTAGATCCAAAAACAGCAAAAGTTACAACCGGCGCAACGAGAGCCTGGAGCCTTGAAGCAAGTCTGAAAATATGTATAGAGAGCGTTACCAAGTAAGTTATACTAGGAGGCTATGCCCCCTGGCTGCTACGCGGCCCAACTCCCATCAGAGGACGCTTCGCGCTCTCTTAGGCCCGCGTCGACTAAAGAACGACTAAAAAAATGAAAAGATTTTCATACCCACTTCTCATTTGTGCAATTTTACTATGCCCGGGGGCGATTGGACCAATAAAAATCAAATGAAAAAAATCGAATTTTATTTCAAACTTCGTCGCTTTTGGATAGTATGTAGCAAAGGAGCATACATAAAATAAATAAATAAATAAATAAATGGATAGATAAATAAATAGATAAATAAATGGATAAATATAGAAATAAATAAATATATAAAGAATGGCAAGAAGTCTGCATTGTCGTAGATACGTGGTTTCGCACTTTGGTTATCGACGTGCGATTGCACACCATGGACGCAGAAAATACGGTCGTTAGTTGTTACGCGTCTCGCGGTCGATGCTTGTGAGCGCGAGGAAAGTTAAAACGCCTTCAATTAAATGCTCCTACAATACGCACATCCATCGAGTACGAATAGTTGTATGCAGCGCCTCGGATGATGGCGCGTCGCTTCGTTGAGCGATTGAGCGGGCAATCGCATGTTTGTGGTTGATTGTAGGTGTTTTTCTGATTGTTTTCTATTGCTTAAAATGTACAAAGCTTAATCCCCCCCCCCAAAAAAAAAAAAAAAAAAAAAAAAAAAATACATTACCTTGTAAAGGCGAGATGTATTTATCGGAAATGGTTGACAGAATTTCAATTCGAAAAATATTTTTAGGAGAAAATTTTTAAAATTTGGATTCGATTTGGACGCATTTTGAGGCCTATATGGCGCAAATTTTGAATTAATTTCTGCACATAAAGTACGTTGTTCTAAGCATTTTAAGCAGAAAATTCTTTTAAATTATTACATGCAATATATGAGTTTCACTGCAAAAGAGGGCAAACGTTAACGAAGATTTTTTCCATCAGACAGAATATCTGGGGGGGGGGGGCAAAATGGAACTATTTTCAATTCCAGTAGGGGCCAGGTCCTCCCTGGGCCCTCCTTCTAGCTAGGCCTATGAGTGGAAAATCATTGCAATTTCTTGCAAAGGTATATCCCCAAAAGTTAGACCGTTGCATTTTATTCGATATTCATGAACATTAGCTAAAAAAAAAAGCCCTAGTGATACATCAATGGCTTTCTGAAACATAATTTTAACGGCAATGTTAACCTCCCTAATGAAATGAACTGTTTAACCCTTAGATGCCCAAGTCCAGTCAAGTTGACCTGAGGCTTCCTTTAAAAGACGTGCCCCACGGGTTGTGTGGGGTCGGTATACGTAGAGCTTTAGTAAAGGTGTACAATGCATCGTAAAAAAGAATTATACATCAAATGGAAAAAAAGGGACGAAATCGAGTGTTAAAGAATTTTCTTTGACAGCTACCGCTACCCTTAAAAATCCCGAACAAGGTAAAATCTACCCAACTATCTCCATGGGGCCGGTACACACGAGCTTTAGATGAAGGTCTACAAGTACATCCTAATAAGCGAATCAGATATCAAATTGAAAAAAAAGAATAACTGAAGTGTCACTACAGCCGAGGATAGGAGAAACGTAATCGGGACTAGTTTTTTAATTTTTCCTCCGAATTTGAGTGAAACCTCCTCGACAGCATAGAGTGGAACATTGCGAGTTAACGCCTCGCACCGTTGCGCCTTCAATTTTGTATATGCAACACGGACATCCATCAAACACGAACAGTTGTATCTCCGCGCCGTCATCTACGCGCGTCTTCTTTTGCTCTAGTTTCATATTGTTGTACTTGTATTGTTGTACTTGTATTGTTGTATTTTCATGTTGTTCCGTTTGTCTTATTTGTGGTTGTGCTTCAAAGGCTATACGTGAGCAACACGGCCGAAGATAGGAAAGACGTAATCGGGCTTCGTTTTTAAACTTCTCTCCCGAATCTGAGCTGAGCGACACCTCATTGGCAATTACATAGAGCAGAACATTGAAAGTTCACGCCTCGTACCAACTCCGCTCCTTTTGTCATGTGTTTTTTCGCTGTTTCTTTCCTATTACAGTTATTTTATTGTCTTGTATCATTTGTTAAAAGCCTGTACTTACATTCTGAAGATGATGTTCAGCCGGAATGCGCATCGATTGTATCTATGTCAACGCATTATTTTATTGTTTTCACGTGACAAAATAATATCCCTTCATTGGAAAAAAGTAGCTTGGAACTAGAGTAAAGACTCTTAATAACATTGACAAGAAAAACTACTCTTGATTCAATCCGATTTTTCCTTGAATCGCAGAGCCGAACCTCTTAATTTAGGCGGATTTCTTTTTGATTCAAGCAAAAAGTCCGCTTGAATCAAGAATTTTTTTCCTTGTCAATGTTTTTAAGAGTCCGGACTTTAGATCCAAGCGACTTTTTCTCCAGTGTTACATTTAGGCCTAATCGTACTTACATATAGTCACTATTAAAATAGATGAAAATTAGAAAATAGAGAATGAAAATAGATTTAGTTCTCTAGTAAAATGAACCAGGCAATGCTGCCGTGCTAAGGAAAAACGCCGTATGAATATTCGAGAGTTGCCAAATTTCTTTCAATTAAATGTTTGTTTTTGAAGAAAATTACACTGAAAAAAAATTCTTGGCGTTTTTACCAAGGTCCGTTGGTACCTTTACCATCTCACTTTTTTTACCAATTATTGGTAATTTTACAAAGACAGACTGGTAAGCTTACCTAAAAACCGGTATTTTTACTGTTTTTTCAGGTAAGAATACCACTTTTATTGGTAATCAATTCCCGGTAACTTTGCCATTTTATCTCGGTAATTCTACCACAGTCGATAAAAAATATTGGCGTTTTTACCGTGGTCCAGTAAAATTACTGAGAAAGTCCATAATTTTACCGAGATTTCTCGGTAAAATTACCAATTCCATAAATGGTAATTTTACCAAGAAAAAACTGGGATCAAATAGAACCCTGAATTCTTGGTAATTTTATCATTTTATTAGTAAATACACTCGGATTTTTTTTTCAGTGTATGAATATTTTTCTTTGAAATTTTCAAGTACTTTGGGAGGAATTGCGAACAAAATTATGTGAAAAATTGGAAGGAAAACATTCATGAGTCTACCAGGAAATTCGTATTTTATCAAATAAAATTTGACAACGCCAGAATGTTCGTACGGCGTTTTTCCTTAGCACGACAGTATTTCTGAGTGTGTACCTTATGATCCGTTGGTGGAAGCGGACACAGGCCCGTAGCTCCTCCGTACATCAGGAATCCACTCGTTGGAAAGACAGGGCGCTCAGCTGAAAGAGCGTCCTGGCCGAGTCGAAGAGCAGAACGACAATAAGCCCACTGTGGAGCACGAAAAAGACGTTGAACAGGGCGGAGAGGCTGTACAGCGGGTAGCAGAGGGCGCGGCTGAAGGCGCTCGCATCCGGGAAGGGGTCCCGCAGTCCAGTGGGTGTTCTCAGGCGCTTCTTCGGGTCGTCGCTCAAGAGGTACGTGACGAGCGGGCCCGCCACGTACGTGACACCCGTAGCCGCCTCCGTGACGAGATAGCCCCATCGGATGAAGCTGTGACGTGCCTCCATCGCGGCGATGACACGAACCGTTACCACAGGCTCTAACGGCACCTTTGGGTGAGGATTAGAGTACCTGTATACTGGAGAGTATTGCCATCTCAATACTTTTACCACAGGAAAAGTGTGCCGCTTTCTGATTGATCGGCTATCATGGAGCCCCAAAGTTGGACCAATGTAAGCAAACCCTAGCCCCTCCGCTCCTAGTTTCGCCCGATGTAAACAAACAAGATGGCGGGAAAGATTTGCTAAGTTCTAGACGTGATTTTGGACGTGATGGACATTTTTTTATGATCAAACTTCTGGATTGAGTTCGGATCGATCTTAAATGGGTATTTTTGCCGAAAATTAACCTTCGAGTGTGATTTTCATTCATTTCTCAGACGATAATACGTATTCCTTTGGGTCGGGTTTGTTTCATTGGGCCATAGAGTACATAGAGTCGTAATGTGAGAGGGAGAGCTGGCGCCACTTTTAAGCATTTTCCATATCCCGATTTCCGAGACTCCTGTGTGACGCCCGGTCACTTTTTCGATACATAATCGATTGTTTGCGATACACGGGTACCCGGCCATCCGATGACAACAACAACAACAACAACAACAACAAAGGGTATAGGAATTACCAGGTATTCCCATAGAGTACATAGAGTCGTAATGTAAATGGGAGAGCTGGCGCCATGTTCTGCTCGACGAATTCCGAGCCCGGTGTGCGCCGAGTTCGGGTCGCTTTTTCGATACATTTTCGATCCAAAATGGCGGTGTGGAATACATGGTAATTCCTATCTCCGTTGTTGTTGTTGTTGTTGTCATCGGATGACCGGGTACCTGTGTATCGCAAACAATCGATTATGTATCGAAAAAGTGACCCGGCGTCACACAGGAGTCTCGGAATTCGGGACATGGAAAATGCTTAAAAGTGGCGCCAGCTCTCCCAATTACATTACGACTCTATGTACTCTATGGGTATTCCACACCGCCATTTTGGATCGAAAATGTATCGAAAAAGCGACCCGAACTCGGCGCACACCGGGCTCGGAATTCGTCGAGCAGAACATGGCGCCAGCTCTCCCATTTACATTACGACTCTATGTACTCTATGCATTGGGCCAACTTTGGAGCTCCACGATAACCTAAAACTGATAACGATTCAGAGAGCGGCACAGAGATGGCAATACCAAAGACATAAAGACGGAGGGCTAAAAGCAAAAAATGAAGCTTCTTTTCAACCACCTTGGCTAGAGGATTGGCGGGGAAATCGGGACAAGTTTAAAATTCAAATGTAGGGCGGGAACTAAATAAAATTGCGGAAACAAAGTATTCTAGGTTGATTTTTGCCCAAATTCACTTACCCACTCATATTTTTTTAACTTTAGGTTAGTTTTGGTCCGTCGTCGACCGATTAATTTCATTTGGGAGTAACGGTCATCTAGCACTGTAACGGCCTGTTTGAACCTGCAGAACCACCATGAGCAGAAGAAAAACTAACTTTATCTGAGATTACTGCCTGTTACTGAGCAAAAGTAGGTGTATTATATTAGGACGCAGACCAAACTTTCTTAATATAATCGTTTTAGGCATTTAAAACACGTTTAGAAGAAGAGATAAGGAAAAATCAAGAGGACAAGTTCAAATCAAATTTCAGTTTGCCGCCATGGATTCCCGCGCTCATTTACACACTCACACAAGCACCCAGCGCCAAACCAGGCTTCACTTTTTTCCCGTGCTTTTAGATACGAGCACTCCGTCTTTATGTCTTTGGGCAATACTCTCCCATGCAGGTACTCTAATAAGGATAATGCTCACAATCAATACGGTCTCGACTCGCGGTTGATGGAGGAGGATTTTTTGATACTCTCTAGGGATTAAAATGAGACAAAAGCGGACAAAATAGCAGTTTCAGAGACGGAAAGGGACCTTCTACTCGCCTCTTGGTGTAAAGGTGAAGACTTCCTCATTATCTAATCTTTGAAATTATCTTCATGTTGGTAATTCGTCCCCCCTCTGACTTACGTACGTACCTCAGTGTCCTCGTGAGCCGCGTTTTATGTATGTATGAATCCATGCTTTCTGGGGCTCAAACGGGAACCGAGATACGTCCTTAAGCCAGAGTTAACACGTCGGGCTACGTTCGAGCGGAGACAAAATTCGAGCCACCGCCATCTTGGTGCACTCTTTTGTGACTCCATGAGAAAGAACCAATCAGAATTGGTTTCTTTTTAGGCCACTTATTTACTCAATATATGCCGCGATCACACGCTGAATGTGGGAGCTGAATGTGGCTTGAATGTGGAAGTCATCGGCCTGATGCCTGAATTTTGCGCGTCACAAAATTCAGCAACGATTCTCAGCAACCATTGGACAAATGTTGAATTCTTCTTAACTATTCGAGTAGATTTGATACACATCTGGATGCAAATACCTTGAATTTGCTAAATTTCAGCCGTTGGGCGATGACTGTTGACTTCCACATTGAGCTGCTAAATTCAGCGTGTGAATGCGGCATGTCTCTGAGCCCAACCAAAGCCCGACCGAGATGTCGTAACTCTGGGTGTAAAGGGACTCTATACCGCGTCAATTTAGGTGCCTAAGTTTACCTGCAGAGGATCGACCACAAGCACGGTGACCTCCTCTGTGAGCTGACGCAGAAGCACACGATTCCGCATCCAGTTAAAATGCCACAACTGGACGGCAAGCGTAAGCACGCTGTGGGTCCCCTCGACGACCTGGGTGAACCGGGAGCCAGGGAGCGGACAGCAGAAACTGGTCACCACCACGGAGGCCACTATCGCGTAGTGCACCAACAGTCCGACCCTCAAAAGAACTCTCAGAGATGAGTTTTCCACACGCAAGAAATCCCCGGAGATCGGCAGGAACCCGCGCACCACTTTCGACAGCACTGTTTCGCGGGCGCATAGCGGATGCATGTCTGTTACTGAGAAAAGTCGTTTACGTATAAAAATGAAAAATAAAAATTGGGGTAGCAACAGAGTTAAGAAATTTCGTGAAAGATTATAAGAAGAAATTTCATGAGGAAATTCCAAGAAATTTCAAGAAATTTCATGAGAAGATTTTAAGAAATTTCATGGAGAAAAAAGAAATTTCATGAAAGTTAAGAAATTTCACGGGGAAAAAAGAAATTTCTTGTGAAATTTCAAGAAATTTCATTCGATGAAATTTTTTTTAGCAACTCTGGGTAGCAACCCCCGGCTAGAGTCCCTTTATACTGAGAGTCAAGACAACACCCCCTCATGGAGTCACAAACGGGAATAAAGATTACAGAAATTGATCGTTTTTCGTAATCTTTGATCAGCCCATTCTCAAATTCCTTTCTCCGTTCCTCCTTTCATTCCGTTTGTTCCTTGCCGAACCCATAATTCCCTGATCCATTCCAGATTATAATCTTTGCAATCGGCGAAAATGTAATCTTCATTCCCGTTTGTGACACTGTGAAGGCCTAAAATACGGGAACCAATTAGAAATGGATTCACATTGTCTTGACTCTTAGTATAAAGGGACTCTACCCCCGGCCGCTACGTGGCCTAACCCTTAGAGGACGCTAGCCTGCCTCGCGCGGCCCCTGCGAGTTCGCATACAGGTTATCCCAGGATTAAGCATGAATATTGAAGGAGTAGATTCTTTGGGCTAAAAAAATACGTTTTTGTGGTATAACTTTTCTTTCCAAAAGCGCTTTCCCTGGGGGAAACCCGCCACTTCCTTCGCGCGCATCCGCGCTCCATCCAGTCCCTATTATCTCGAAAACGATGAGTCATAGCGAAAAAAGACCTTAACGCAAGACTTATTCTCAATATTTCTTAACGCTTAATCTAGTGGTGCCACCCTCCAGGTGGTTAGAAAAACGATCTTTTTACTCCAATTTTGGGGGGTCGTGGCCCCCCAGGGAAAGCGTTTTTGAAAATAGTTATACCACAAAAAACGTCTTTTTTTGACCCGAGAGAATCTACTCCTTCAATATTCCTACTTAATCCTGGATCACCCTGTATATATAGAGCGGGCTCATTCAGGAACCGCCACAATATTTAATAATAGCCGCCAAAATATAGGAACATCATTACACGGGATGCAACATAACTGGACACGCATATGTAAAAAAAAAAAAAAAAAAAAAAAAAAAAAAAAAAAAAAAAAAAAAAAAAAAAGAAAGAAAGAAAGAAAGAAAAAAAAACTTACCGGTGAGAAATGCCCTCTTTTAAAAGCTTCCTAGGATGCAGCAAATTTTCTTTGCTTTTAAGCACGGCTGAACTATAGAGAAATGCTCATCTAGCCATGGCCTGCATGCATTGCAAGTGCGTCGTAAAAAAGGCTAATTTTAGGAGACCCTTGTGGAATTCCCCGACCATTAATTTAATATGAGGATCAAACAGTTTTTTTCACAGGAATTCCTAATTACAGGTCACAAATAGCAGCTGCTCCTCAGCTTTCATCATACATTATTAATCAAGTAAAACTAGCTTTGGAGAGGGCAGTCTAATCAATAAGCACTCTTCAAAACCGCGCCATGCTTTTTTCCTCTCCGATTGTCTTTTTCAGGTTCGAAATTATTTTGCAGACCGTTATGGATGTGCTTTGTTTGAGTCAGTTAAAGACGGAAATTCACGGTGAAAAATTGAACATGAGAGCCAAAGAACCGATTACGTTCGGGAGGGGGGGGGGGCGTCGGCGGACACCCTCCCTCCCCGAGATATGGGGGTCCGAGGGGCCTCCCCGAGAAATTGTGAAAAAGTAAGACCCCGATTGTATTTTAAGCAGTTTAAGAATAAAATTTGTGCATTATTGGAAAGGTAAAAATTGACAAATAATACCTCTCTCCGCGTAATATTCCATTACTTATACGACTAAGTACTTATTTATTTCTGCGGTGTTGAGCAACGTTTGGGTTAATTAACGTTGGTTTACGACGAGATCTTCCAAATTGTTTTGCTTTATATGTACATTTGAGTTACTAATATTTAGTTAAATTACTCCTGCTCCTTAATTTTTAATTATTCTGCAAACACTATCAATTTGCGAAATATAACCCTGGCTTTAGCGTCCTAAAACTACTTTACTTTTTTGCATTTTATTGTAGATTTGAGATCCTTTTATTATTTAGATAAATTATTCCTGCTTCTTAATTTTTAATTATTCTGCAAAAATTATCTTTTTGCGAAGTACAATCCCGGCTTTAGCGGCCTTAAACTCCGGCCTTAACGGTCGAAACTGCAGTAGCAGCACAGGAAACCCGAAACACAACGCGGGGACGCTACTTCAATATTAAACTTCCATCGGCTTGCTAAGGCGCAGGGATACAACTATTTGAACTCCCCGGAACGCGTGAGGTATCACGCTTCAATTGAAGGCGTTTTCAAATCTTCTGTATTTACATGACGGAATTTTCCGATTTGCTTTGCATTATATTGAAGATTTGAGCTCCTTTTATTATTTAGTTAAAATATTCCTGCTTTATAATTTTTAATTATTCTGCAAAAACTATCCACTTGCGAAAAACAACCCTGCCTTTAAAAAAAAATGTAAAAGAAAAAATGTATTTTTCACGAGTTTTCCTTATTTTTTTCGTTAGTCGTTCAGCATGCAGTGATGGCAGATGCCATGAAGCGCACTATGGTGTTGTGATCTAATTTTGTAGTGTCTCACTTACTGCCGTGGTAAGGAGAAACGCCGTATGAACATTCGAGAGTTGCCAAATTTCCATTGATAAAACATGTATTTTTGACGAAATTCATGCACATTTTTTTTTGAAATTTTCAGTTGTGTTAGATTAAATTGCGTACAAAATTGTCTGAACATTGTGGAAAAAAATATTCACAATTTCCCCTGTAAATCCAGTTTTTATCGATGAAAACTTGGCAACATTTGAAGGCTCACACAGCGTTTTTCCTTATAGCACGGCAGAGTAGAGTCCACGGTGAAAATGCCCGAGGAAAATCGAGGGGAAAATCTATTTAATTTTTTTTTTTTTTATTCCCTTCCAGTATCAAAAGTGGCGGTATATCAAAGTAATCATTAGTATAGGGAGGGCTGTCAAATGTATCTAGTTAAGTAATACAAAATGTCATCAGGAAGTTTTTGCTGGTTTTGATGGTTTTGTTTACCAGATGAGGTTATCAAAAGTCAATAACATAATCTGCGGAGGATTAAAATTCTAAAATTCTTGGTGCAGGGCTTTAAAACAATTTTATTTCATTCCTGCGGGGGATTGCAATAATGTTGTTTCATCGCCCCGCGCTGTAAGTTTTATTGCAATGCCCCCCATCTTGCGGAGCAATGAAACACCAGTTTGTTTCATGGGACAATAATCTGCGGGGAATTGAAACGTAATCCTTCAGTTCTTATCCCAAAATTCAATTATCCGGCACATTGAACAAAACCGGTGCCTCCAACATTTTTGCCTCCATGAACCAAGGCCCCTTTTCTATGGACGGTCAAAGAAATTTTCATATAAATGGTAGTCAAGTAATAATCCAGCTGATCGATATTGGGCACATTTCACTATGTTGCAAGCCATGCAAAATGGCGGACGACAAATCTCCTAACATAAACATTGAAGTTGGAGGAATTCGTCTCGGATCTAACTCGATAATCTAAGGCGAAACATATTGCGCAACTTTTATACCGGTCACACTAAGTTATTTTTTAGAAAAGTTATGGATAAAGAAAATTACTTGTTTGCTATTCAGAAACCCGAGTTGCGTCGAATATTACGTATCAATTTAGACTTACAGAAGCGAAACCCCTGTTTTAATGTATACCCTCCAAAAACTCATTATGGAATTTCTTATGTAAAATGCATGTACAGTATTCTCTCGCTATAACGACACTCATTATAACGAAAATCTCTCTTTTGCGAAGGAATCGCCCAGTCCCTTGCCGATTCGTTATAGCGAGAGAGTACTGTGTATGGGAAATTAACGGAGTGAAAGTAATGGAATAAAATGTGAGCATCAAAATTTTATTAATTTCTAAAAATCGTTAATACTGATGTGTCAGAAACTATGACCGAAACTACATATTGTTGACAAAGGGAAAAAGAATATAAAAATTACAGTCTGATGGTAAAGCAAAAGACAATGGGTGTTGCTTCTCGGCCAAAGTCACGACTCGACAAAAATTTGTCGCAAATTTTTACCTTATTTGTCGATACATGGAGTGTGTTGCGCAAGTGTATAAATCAGTTGATTGTCATGAGCGTTTAGAGGAAATCGTTCTTGAGATTGGCAACAGCAGTAGCAAATTAACAACGGTTTTCTCCCAATCGCCGTTTTTTGTCCTCAAATGGACCGCTGTCAATAGGCAAATTTTTCAAATGCCCGGGTATTTTTTGCGCCAATGTTGTAGAACCAACCCCTCCAAACGCCATAGTTATCTCACCCTCATTCCTACCTTAATTCACATGTTTTCCTGATGCGTCACACATGTCTCGCTTTCTAGCCTAGATCTTCAAAAATACACAAAGCGACTCGCCTTCATTTTTTGTGCACGCAACATGGTCATCACCTGCGCTGGGAGGTTAAAAGTTAAGGAGCATCGCATCAAGTGTTCTGCCGTGCTAAGGAAAAACGCCGCATAAGCCTTCCTGCGTTGCCAATTTTCGGGAAAATTCGTGAATACTTTTCTTACAATTTTTCAGATAATAATGTTCGGAATTTCAACCAAAGTGTCTGAAAATTTCAAGGAAAAATATTCCTAACTTTCTTCAAACATAAGCATTTTATCGAAGAAAATTTGACAAATCTCGAATGTCCATGCGGCGTTCTTCCTTAGCACGATAGTGCTTGGGGTTAGTCGACCAAGGTATCAGCAACGTGAACGGACAACACTATGTGCAAGGAACACTCAGATAGAGCCGGACTGGCTCTCATCGCAGGGTGTTGACCCTTAGTCGTCTAAGGGGGCGTAATGTGGATTTTTGCCCGGGGGTGGGAGGCACCCTCAACGTGGAAGGAGACACAGAAAATTTTGGCAAATCAGCGCAATTTTACGCTATTTTCAAATCTAAAGTTGATTAACCGTACAGAGTAAAAATTGCAAAATTGAACGTATGAAAGTAGGTAACCAGGAGACTCGTGAAATGAAAAAAAAACATATATGTAAAATCAAAACTATGAGACGTATCCAGCACCAATTTTTTCAGAGGAGCTTTCGACGTAGAAAGTTCTTAGTTGATTGAAGATTTTTAATCTGTCCCAAATTTGACCCAGTTTTAAACGTGCCCGTAAAGGCAATTTCCATCTAAGACATATTACAATTTTTTCTCCACATAGTAAGATAAAGTAACCAAAAATTTGTGTCAATATGGGTAGTGGAACACGAAGTAACGCAAGCTGTTGTTCAATATTTTGTGTGTTGGTTTTCCCTCTGTTTCAAATCGACCAAATCTTTGTGTTGGAGGGACCAAAATGTTTGTGTTGAAAATCTCCGACCTCGTTAAAATCAGGCGTCAGCCATCGGAATCGAACCTGGACCGCATCGCAGTGGCGTGTCGTGAATTGCGATTTATCGATTGTTATGCCATTTAAACCTATGGTAAAGAATCGATTATTAAGGTGTTCGCTGCGAACACCCTGTTTGTCGATCCTTTTACATAGGTTTAAATGGCATAACAATCGATGTATCGCAATTCACGCCACGCCACTGCCGCATCGGTGATATCAAATGCGCTATCCATTTGCAAGTCGCAACCTCTAGGCGGCGCACAGTGGATCGAGTCAAAGAAAAAGGTCGGACGTGAAAAATTTGACTATAACCGAAAATTTTGATGTTTATTTCGTCACATTTTAAATTTCAAGAAGTGCTTTTATAAGAAAATTTTACGAGAAAACCAATAAAACCACCTCTAGAACCTCAATTTTTTGTATAAACGGAGTTACAAGCGTTTAAAGTTTCCAAATTTTGTCCGACCTCCCCCATTGACTCGATCCACTGTGTGGCGGGGCGGAAAACAAGAGTACGTAAGTACTACTCTGCCGTGCTAAGGAAGAACGCCGTATGAGCCTTCAGGCGTTGTCAAATTTCCTTTGATAAAACGCGAATTTTCCGGCAAACTTATGGATATTTTCCTCTCAATTTTTCAGATACCTAATTTTGTTCGCAATCTCACCTAAAGGTACTGAAAATTTAGAAGAAAAATATTCACAACTTTCCCAAAAAATAAACAATTTATCGAAGGAAATGTGGCAACTCTCGAATGTTCATACGGCGTTCTTCCTTAGCACGGCAGTACTGGGCACTCTTTTCGTGCCCGGATGTATTAAAATAAACCTACGGTTTGGGTCGATTCAACACAAAATTTTGTTGAGCAACCATGTCCTTGGAATTGATCTAACACGAGAAAAGTAACACGCAGTATCACAGAGTAACACCGAACAACGACATTATTAACTGGACGTATTTCTATCAAACGGAACTATGTGCATTAAGACATGAGCCCTGAGACCCATAAGAATATGTGCGTAACAGGGCTCTTTGTCATGATGCACATAGTTCCGTTTGATAGAAATACGTCCAACTGTGAAGATAATAAATCGATTCCGTTTCATCTGCGCTCTATTTTGACACGAAATCCTGCGGCTGGATGGAGCAACACAATATACCGATAGTCCATATCTCTGAGATCTTCTGGCGGTTTTTCATCCGTGGAGAACTTATACCTCAGCAGAGTACTTGCAATCATGAGCTTCATTGATCTCATCGCATATCTGCTCCCTAAGAAAGATCAATCAATAATTATATTAATCGTTGGCTTAATTATTGTGCTGAATAGACACTGAAAAAAAAAGTTACGGGTTATATAGATATACCGTCCGTTCCGGGCTCAGAGGCCGAAACTCCCAGGTGCTAGAGCATTTCTCCGGGTGCTGAGCCCGGAACTTTCGGCCTCTGAGCCTGGAGCGCGGACTTATCGACAAAAACTGCGAATTTTGATGTCAATTTCATATCATTGTAGGGCGTATAGGGTGCTACGTAAAGGAAATTTAACGTAAAAACAGATGATTGCACTTTTAAAACCACTATGTTTTGTTGCAACGTAGATATGAGCTTTTAAAATTTCTAGCTTTTGTCCGACTTCTTTCATTGACTCGACCCACTGTGCGTAGGTGCTACCTTTTTGGAGGAAAATATCATAACATCGATTATTGATGTAGGGTAAGAGACCCTGCACCAAAAATAAATATTTTAGGGTATCAAATGTGGCCAAGAGGGAAATTCGCGGAAGTTTCAGCCCAAGACTTGTTTGTAAACGTTTCCGATTATTTTTCATTTTTTTTTTTCAATGAACACTTGCAAAAATATGTCTCCAAAAATTTTCTGTGTATGTTTTAGACTGCGGAAGAAAATTCACAGAAATGGGGGAAAAAACTGATGATTTTTTTCTCTTTTAAAAAATTATCGAATACGAGTGGAGACGTGCAAAAGTTTTTTCACGCGACCAATTCTGCTGTGCTACAGAAGAACGCCGTATGAGCCTTCAGGCGTTGCCAAATTTCCTTCGACAAATCACGAATTTTCAGGCAAATTTGGCAATATTTCTTTTCCGATTTTCAGCGGATTTCGTTTGTAATTTCATCTGAAGGGTCGGAAAATTTCAAGAAAAAATATTCAAAACTTCTTTCCAAAATAAAGATTTTCTGGGAAGAAAGGCAACATTTGAATGCTCATAAGGCGTTTTTCCTTAGCACGGTAGAATACCTGGACAAACTCTGGGGCCGCCGAGGAATGGGATGAATGCGCCTCTTGGCCTGGATTTCTCCTTGAGCGGAGAGAAGTGCTCCGGATAAAACTCCCCGGGCTTCTCCCAATATTCCGGATCGTGGTGGAGACCATGGATGTTCAAAAACATTTGAATTCCTGCCGGTATAGTCAGCTTGCCTGCAAACCACAAATCCAAGAATAGTTAACACATTTTTGATAACAGACCGGAAGCCAATAAGATAAGAAGGGTCATAGTTGTGCTGGTCACAGAATTATGTTTTGGTGCTTGATTCTAGTAGTTTATCTGAAAATGGTAAATTCTGTCCAAACGGCAACTCTCTGCCTTAAATATCAATCGAACTATTGCACATTGAAAAATAAGGTTTATTATCGCCACTGTAACTTTTGCTAGCAATCACTAGTGAGAGGGAGTAGTGGAATCTCCGACCTTTTTTGGGTTTGGTCGAATAGGCAACTAAACTAACTGTGTGGCAACGAGGGGAGTATCAGCTGGATTTGAAGGGGCTCCGAGACGCGGTCGTACCTAGGTAGTGCTTCATCAGTGAAAGTGAAACCTTTACTACGTCGATGCAAAAAATTGCAATATGACGAGTCAATTCGCATGTCGCTTTCAAATTTCCAGCGGTTGCTGATTGCCTTCGACGTACATTGCAGATTACAGATTTTTACAGATTTTATTAGACGCCACCAATTTATTGTCAACATCTTTAAAAATGATATTCATCCTCTTCTTTCATATAGAATTGAGCGAAACAAATTTTTAAGTAGGTAAAAGTGGTGTGTAAGGTAAAAGCTCCACACTGTCCTCACTGAGTTCAGCTAAAAAAGGATACTGGCCGATTTCTTAGGTAAAATTTATGAAACCCCAATTTTCCTCGAACGGTCACGTTCATTCCAGTTTTTCCTTACCGTTTATTTCAACATCTTTAATGATATGTCTGCCGGTAAAGGGGAGTCCGAAATGCCGAAGAGTCTCTTTGATGATCATCTCAATTTGGACGAGTTTGGGAAGATCATCCAACTCCACACGGTCGCCAACACAACTCTCCTTTAATTCTTGATACGCTCTCTCTTGAATATCAGGAAACATCCCGAGCAGCTTGAAAACCCAAGCCACTATTGTTCCCGAGGTGTAAGAGCCCTGTTTGAAGAAGAGGTAGGAAGATACATTTAGAAACCGCACATTCAAACATTCCCGTGTTAATGGTGATTTCATGTTACTTTGAGATACTTTTTTTCGGTCAAATCAACTAAAAGGGCTCGGTTGATCGGTCAAATTTTTGGTGAAAGTGACCGAAACCGTAATTTGTTCTGAGACATGTGGGGATGAAGAGAGTGACCCGCTGGGCTAATATACTCCTGTCTCCCGAATAAATGTCACGCCGAAGTTGCGACTTGCAAGTGGAAAGCGCATTAGACTAAAGAAAAATTAACCATAAAATATTAAAGAGTAGTATAGTATAGAGATTTTATCTATATTATACAGCTACAAGCAAAATCTTGGAAGCACTATTTCTGACGAACTGCCGGACCGATAAGGATGATCTTTACATGTATGTCATCTGTAGTAGATGTAGATGTGCAAAAAATTATGAAACCCCGAACTTTTGATGTTGTAGAGCTTTTAAAGCTCATGTCTTTCAAGTCCAGTGTTAATAGCGTGTGAGATATGTCGTTTCCGCTAGAAACGTCAAGGTATGGGATTCTACTGTGGGATAATGAGGGAGAGGCGACACGCGACACCCTCAGGGGACTTCGGGAGGATTGGGGGCTTTGGGCGGATAGTGGGTTTTGGGCAGCTGTGTGTCGCAGAGCGCTATGAAAGCGGCTCACCGAAAAAAAAGTGAGGTTAATTTTACATTCTTGGTGTAAAAAAGTGCGTGCGAGAACTTATATAATGCTGAATTACCCGCCCCAGCAGTTAGTTATACCTCTTGACATTGCTAAGGTAGCCGCTGTAGCGGGCAATTTAGCATTATATAAGTTCTCGCACACTTTCTTCACATCCAGAATGTTAAGTCAACTTCACTTTTTTTCGGTGTATGTTTGTACTTTGTATGTTGCATATCGTCCTATCCCCGGTTCTGGAAGGGACTTCCTTGAGGGCTCCTATGCTGCCGTGCTAAGGAAGAACGCCGTATGAACACTCGAGAGTTGCCAAATTTCCCTCGATAAAATGTGTATTTTTGATGACATTCATGAGCATTTTGCCTTGAAATTTTCAGATATTTTGGATTAAACTGCGTACAAAATTGTCTGAAAATTTTGGAAAAAAATATTCATTTATTTCCCAGTAACGGTTTTTATCGAAGGAAACTTGGCAACTCTCGAATGTTTATACGGCGTTCTTCCTCAGCACGGCAGTATGACGTCATTGGCTATTTGGTTTTATGAGAGTGTTAAGATACTCACCGCCATGAGCGTCTCGTTAACCTCTGCAATAACTCGATCTTTCGTCAAAACGCCTTTATCCACATTATCCAGTAAGATATTTATGTAGATTTGCGGATTTCCTGCAATCATAGTATGAAATGACATATCAATAGCAAAACCACACAGACACTTACTTAATTCACTTTGTAAAGTTTCAAATTTTCTATTTCAGTGTATTTTCGTGCAGTAAAATCGGCATCAGTTATTTAACAATACTCAAAACTTCGTATAGAAATGTGGACCCAGCACTATTTTTGCCTTCTGCTCTAGACGATTTTCAGGCGATATTTTCGAATTTTTGTGTCTGCCTTAAGTAATATCCATCATCTTTACTTTCAAAATATTTTTGTTACCTTCAAATTGTATACATTACAAAGAGTACGGATTTTTTAGCTTAAACTTATTCCTAATTACTTCTCTCCCAATTGTCGTTTGGCATCTTCTCGCATAGATAGAAATTAGTTCAAATTGTGAAGGAGATCAGAACCAGAAGTAGGATCATTATCCGTTTCAATTATAAGTGCACGATGGCACGATAAATGACAAGTGCACGATGGTACGTGATACTATAAGTGCTCGATGGTACGATAATAGTAAATGCACGATGGTACGTAATACTACGTGCACGATGGTACGAACGAAACAAAAATAGACATAAAGATCTTCGAGTGGAGACGGTTGCTCTTGTAATCCAGGACTGCGCGCAAGGTCTATGAAAATGCATATATATGAGGAATGCAAGAACTTTCCTAAATTTTCTCTAAAAGAGATTTAATCCGGAGAAACGAGGCAATGTTGGAATGCTCATACGGCGTCGAAAGACAACTGGGCCTTTTAAACTCTATCATTCGATGTTGCGATTATTTTAACGCGACTTCGAATAATCGCGCCGACCACAGTGCGGCCGGCGTTAAACGCATATTAGCGCCTACAAGACTCTAGGAATACTTCACGCATTGCGCCAAACAGTGCGGTCGGAGGTAAGCCAATTTTAGCGCCTACAATACTGCACGAATACTTCTCGCATTGCGCCAAACGCAGTGCATAGATTGCAGCGGGGTTATTCATATACTTTCATTTGTTAAAACATGTAGACAATTTTATTTCCATCCTTACCCGCATGCCTATTTTCCTCTCTGAGCTCTTGTTTCTTTTTGATATGCACCTCCAACATCTGAAATGAAGTAAAATCAGACCGTCGTATTCTGCAAGAAAGCATTTCGATAGCCAAAGTGCGGAACTACGAACCTCCGTTCGCGACGTTGTAGACTTCCTGTCTTACTTTATTTTTTCTTCGGAAAACTAGTCAACTAATTTCTTGGAAGCTTCCTTGATTTTTCCTCTGTGTAAAAAGAAAAAAAATAGCTTGTGTCACACTATCAAAGCTAGCCATCAAAATATCAAGGTCGGGTGTTGTGATTGACTTATTCGATGACTTGGACCAATCACAGCACTTGACCTTGACATTTTGATGGAGTATTTTGATAGTGTGACGAAGGTTTATCCTTAAAATAATTTCAATCTGTGAAGTTGGCTTGTATTCTCTTCGTGAAAATATAAAATAGGAGCCGTCATTGACACCGCAATGGCAATACGTGGTTTCGCACTTTAGCTATCAATTTTATATATATTTAGTTATCTGAGGCTCGGGTGTATCATCACTTGATAATAAGGTTTTACTTCTACTGGCGCACAGTAGATTGCGTCAATCAGAGGGCGGACATAAAATGTTTGACTAAAACTGCAAATTTTGATGTTTATTCTGTCACATTTTAAATTTTAAGGGGTGCTTCTATAAGAGAATTTCACGAGGAAACCAACGGAACTACTTTTAAAATCTTGAAGTTTTATATAAACGGAGTTATAAGCTTTTAAAGTATCCAAATTTTGTCTGGCCTCTCCTATGGACTCGATCCACTGTGCGGCGGTTAAAATTTAGCAGGAACTTAAACGAACAGTATACGTACTTATCAGATTTTATCCAGAGATTATTTTTCCAAAATTCCCCAATAGGTGGAGGATCCTTAAAAACAGACTTAACTTCATCCATAGGTTTGTCCGTAAAAGAGGGGGATCTAGACCTAAATTAAATTGGCCGTAGTCATCATTCCATGTGAGTGACTCGACTTATCCAGAAATGTCAAATTTTAAGTTGACTTTCATCGGCCTACATAATCAGCCTCAACTTCAAGGTCGCCTTGCTGTGCAATTAAATGTGTATATTTTATACGGGTTTAAATGCGGCAAAGTGCTATTTTCTAACAGCATCTGGTAACAATTCTCTGGTTTTTAGAAGTTTAGTCAATTTTTGTATCGGTTGAAGGAGAGCGTAAAATTACTCATTATAATTTCGAAGTTTGTACCTTTAAGAAGACAAACTAGAATTTTCAATAGCCTTCTCTCAAAATTACGTATTGAACCGAAAAATCCAAACCAGCACAAATCTAGCTTGTTTTAAAACTTACATTACGGTATTTTGTCCCGAAATGTTTAGCATATACATCTTTGTCCCCCGGTATTAATGATTTTGGTTTGACTGTTTGTGGCGTTTTTCTCCGACAATAGCCACGTATGGGTTGTAGCAGCATGAATCTACCTTAGACAAAAAATGAAAAGTTTACCCTCTGAACAAAGTTGTAATGTTCGCTTATTAATTGGTCTATAATTTTTTGCTTTCCTAAAAGCTTGTAGATAAAATCTGGCCAGAGCAAAGGAGAAAATGCGCGCTCGAACATCATTTCAAACAATCTGTAAGGCAAGCAAAACAATATGTTATTTTTAAGGATTTATTTGATTCATCAGAAGCATGCATTCACCGAGTAATCTTGATTGGAATTTTTTTAATTAATGAGACTGTACACAACATTAAAAATAGTCTAAAAAACATTCATAATTCCACTTTTTATTTCACCATTAACGTTAAGCCGTCCGTAAAGCAATTAGCGTACTTAAATGAAACATAATGAAAAAAAGACAATCATCATGCGAGCACGCTTCAGCTAATGAATGTCTGAAACACCTTGTGTGCATGTATTTCACAAGAAGCGCCACTCAGATTAGTGATTCATAACCTACCATTCACATTGAAATCGCCATTCAAGTCACTGTAACAGAGCTTTCAAATTCATGATCTTGACTGTTGAAAGCAGATAATTACTAAAAACTACAATTTCAAAATTTTAAGGAACAACTTAACACAGCTAATATTTTACTCGAAAATGTCAACTTACTCTGTCATTGCCAAGGAGATACGGCCGGTTGGGTCGTTTCCTTGAACACCGATTCGAGCTTGAACCATGTTATCTGAAATAAAAACATTATATTTATTCATAACTACAGTTTTACAAATGCCTTTAAAATGATCATTAAGTCATAAGGTAATAGATACTTCGTACCATGTCTTTATGCAAGACAAATTAACATTAAAATTAATAAAAATATGTGCTGATTGTTAAGAAACATATGTGTGACCATCTCACATGCAGTCGCGCGCTCATAAGTTTATGTTCGTGGGTGTCCATTATTTTTGACGAGGTAACCTCGGTAAACAAATAAAATTATTGGTGTTTCTTCCGGGATGGAAGAGGACGGTTTGAACTCACCGGAAATCAAGTCGATGGTGCACAAATGGACAGGTACGAATATATCAAACTCATCGCTGTTTTCATATTTCTCCAGTCGGTCAACGAAAGCTCTGGTGTGGTAAGTAAAATTATCGTCAAAGAGTGACAAGATGTTGGACCGAAAACCTGGATTCACTATATTCCGAATTGTGCGCCATTCGGTTCCTGGAGTAAAGTAAAACAGATCGGTTACAACGATATATATCATAAAAAAATTGCAGGTTCAGATCCAAACCTAGAAATCCACAACGTTAGGTATCGCTCCATTTCTCCCGATAAAATATTTATCTTTGACGAATCTTTTTTAAAAAGCCAATTTATTCATCGTTGAATCGTAAGAAAAACATTCACAATTTTCTCACGTAAGTCGTTTTATAATTAAAGAAGTTTTACTATGTGCTCTTCCTCAGCACCGCAGAAAAATTAGCTATTCTTGAAAGTTGGCAACGCTGTTTTCTCTCCATTTAATTGGACTGCATTTTGCAATTTGGACCTACAAATTCCGGCTCGGTTTAAAAACAACGTATGTGCCATTAGTTTCCCAATGCACATAAGTGTTTTTTCAGATGAGTCAAAATTTATAGCCTTGCTGAGGCAGCCTTTCTCCCTAGAATCGATATATTCAATGCATTTTAAAGGAGTATTAACAGTATTGCCAACTTGCAAATTGTCTCCGGGCAGAAATTAAAATCGATACAATGCCACGCCATATATACCTAGGTCATCAACCCAACGCAAGTATGGTGATCATCAGAGATTCAGTTTTTTTAACAATTTGAGAAAGTTCCTTGATTTAGATCTATTTAGTTCCTGTATCATTTTTTAAAAGACTGACGCTCCACTTCGCTCTGCTCTGGTTTTTTTTGGTNGGGGGGGGGGGGGGGGGGGGGGGGCGCGGCGGCTTTGCCCCCAGGTTTTTCAGATTATTGCTGGTCCTTGAGACGATATATACGCTTCATGTCTTTTTGGGACAAAATTATCAGAAATTACATTATATTTGGGTAAGATGTCTGGAGGTTTAAGCAGTGTTGATGTCAGGCACTTACCCGAGGCGGTGATCATTGAATTTGCAACTATTTGAAAATGATCGTAGTGGTAAAATTTGTCAATATTTTCAGAACTGGATAGAACCGCCTGAAATACGGCAAAAAATGAATACCAAGTACATACAAAGCCAAAATTTCGGCGCACTTAAGAAGTACAGAATTCAAGCAAAACTTAGGAACTTGTGAATTTTCACAAAATGTGATTTATTTTTTTCTTTTTGAGAGTCATAAGAAATTTGCGAGTGCTTTCTATACAGGGCTGAACTTATAAATGCGAATCTCGTACTGTCTACTTCGATTAATGTGGTCCAAATTGCAAGTAAAAAAAAAAAAAAAAAAAAAAAACTTAAGTGAACGAAGGTGGGTGAATGATCTCGCATCTCAGATTATCGATCAAGATGTAGAAATTACCCCTCATTCTGTCTGAAACTCTCGCTGGACGGTTCTGGGCTCACTTGCAACCGTGGCTACATTTTTGAATCTGTCCTTTGGTGTATAGATGTATGAAATATTTTACTCCATTGGCTAAGAGAAAAACGAAAGAAAAAATTGATTCCTAAACAGCTAAACGGTCCTGCGTCCGTACTATTTTGCAGGTCATCCAGAACTACAACAAAACTACTGTAAAAAAAAACTACCCTAAATATGAATTAGAGTCACAAAATACACTATCTGATTAGATTTTTTTTTTCTGACTTGGATTTCCTCGCAAAATAGTGCGGACCCAGCACCATTATACCACCCTGTTACAATATTCGTAACAAATTTTTAATGTGTCATTTGCTTGCTTCTCGCTAACTTCGCGATGGAGAGAAAAGCTCAGGTTCGTCGATGGAACTTCTGTATATACATATGTGAACTGTGCAAGTAACTTCCGGTTGGATAAATCTGTCGAGTTAAGAACTATTATCCTTACATTGAGTACTTCCCGACGACTAGTGAGCACGTGGGGCTCATTTCGCTCCCACATTCCAGAAACACCATCAGGGTACCATTTCGTCAATGTTTTCATTTTGCCGCACAGATCTGGAAATTAACCGAACATGTGTAAAAATCATAAATACAACCGTCTACATAACAGAAAACTAACATACACAACTAGAAACAATACAACTACACACACAAAACTACACAACACAACTACACAACACATACACAACTACATAACTAGAAAAGCCGGAATTTTAGTTTTCACCGTAAAACTCTGTACATATGATGTCCTATACAGAAGTTAGTAGCAGTAGCTCATTTTACTATAAAAACGCCTATTAACCGTCTACAAAAAAGACGGAATTTTAGTTTTGACCGTAAAACTCTGTACATATAATGTCCCACACAAAAGTTAGTAGCAGAAGCTCATTTTTCTATGAAGAGATAGGGCTTGAAGTTGCAAATCAATGGCCGAAGTGCGAAACCCCGTATCCTAGTTTGCAACGTTGCAGACTTCCTTTTATCTCCTAGAAAAATCAGTCAATCTAATTTCTTGAAAAAACGTCCTTGATTTTTCCCCTCTGTAAGCAGAATATTGTACATAAATTTCGAGCTATAAAGTTAGGCTTCCACCTCTTCAAAGAAATAAAAAAGAAGCGGGAATTTTGAAACACTGCAATGGAGATGCGTGGTTTCGCTCTTGGGGTTTCGATATTTTTGGGCATGAACGATTTACATTAGCAGTGGCGTGGTGTGAATGATCAATTGTCGATGTTTCCCTATTTGAAGCTATGGTAAAGAATCGATTATTAAGGTGTTCGCTCCGAACACCCTGTTAATCGATCCTTTTCCATAGGTTCAAATGGAAGATCAATCGATAAATCGCAAAGCACGCCACGCCACTGTACATTAGACTTTGAATTTGCAGCCTGCCATCGTGGAAACTCTACTGATTGAAGACTTCCTCGGTGAAAGTGCATCTTGAAAGTTTCTCTCGCCTGTTATACTCACAGGTGGGGAATGTGTCAACTATTTGTCAAAGGTCACTCTTCGTCATATTTGAAATCATTCTTCTTGGAAACTGCAAATCTCGGCATACGCCCTTTCATGAAAGAGGTACTCAACTTATTCAGCCCTATCTTTGCATAATGAGCTTGATGAGGAAAGAGGTGACTTTTCCTGAACTAATGTGGTATTTCTGCAGCATGGTCTTACATTTATGAGCTGTCCCTTAACATCCCACATTTTTCGTTTTGTGAAATTTTGAATTTTTCTGAAGTCCTTGAACCCCCCCCCCCCCAATATAATATAAGATATAAGATATATAAAGATAGTACAATAGAAAAAAGTAGGAGAAATTTCCAAGCAAATACACTTACTTGTCCTTGATATTCCAATTAAGATATAGTCGCCACCAATAAATGGTAGAGAAACAGGTCCAGGTAAAGATGCCATGAATGCGTAGATTTTACGATGTTTCCATCGCCGATACAGCGCACGGATAGCAAAGATACTAATCAAGCAAATCCATAAGATATGCGAGAGTTTTAACTGCTGAATACCGATGTCCATATTGACTTTATGACCTGAAGCAAAAAGAGAGAGGTACCTGGATGCTGGCTGACACGAGTATAATGGTGATCAGAAATGACCAAGGAGGGGAAATGTCTCGGCTTAAATTTCATACAATTTAAAAGAGCCTACTAAATTTCTTAAAATTTGAAAGTTTTAAATATTTTTCAAAATTAACAAATATCATACCTCCCGCGCAACATCCCAAATGATCTTCTTGCCTATGCACCAGTGTATGTTAGTATGATGTTGTTCCGATAAAATATTTAGGTTTTCAAGGGGATTTAATTTATCATAACAAATATTAGAAAAGCAAATCTAATAGATCTGCCATTTCAGACTTTAAAATGACCTAATTTGATTGACCAAAATCTAAAATTTTGTTCGTTTAGACGTAATGGGTGATTTTGGACAAAAATATCAAATTCCGAGTTAAAAATCAACACCTCAAGATTAAGGATCAGGTCGATTTTCCTTGTTTTGTTTTTTTTTATCTATTTCAAATTCAGAATAATGCATTAAACATGATTCATTGAAATTCGTAGATACTGAACAAATTATTTGTAAGACATGCTTAAAAAATTGCTGCAAGCTATTTTTGGATAAAAGACCAATAGACAAAGCCTCTTTATAACAAGAAAAAAATAGAAAAAACTCAATTTTTTTGCAAAAAAAGCCGACCGATACGTTTATGAGTCAAAATTAAAATTCATGCAGCCAGTTAAAGGTAAACATTCAAATATTTATCAAAGCAGTATGTTTTCCTACCGGGCAAGGGTGTTTGCGATAACGTTACTTTTGTTATTAACATTCAGACACATTTTTTGCAGCCCATTCAGCAATCATCCTTTCCGAGCGGGTTAATAGGTGAGGTCTTGATGGTAAATATATAATTTTCGTCAACTGTTCAATTTTTTTTCGCTTCGCAACGCAGGCGTGACACAATAAAATTAAAATAAAAAAGATGAGCACGTAAAATGTATGATTGTTTTAAATGTAAAATTTTTTCGCATAAAAATTCAAGTTTTTAAGATACACTTACCAAACCTAATGTCTCCAGCGTTCAAGTAAAAAAATAAAGCTTACACATGGCACTAGTACGAACAATTACACTGAATTCGGTGATCTGATCGATTGGTAGTTGATTCACTTCAAAGAGCATAACTGTTTCTCACATCAGATCATCAAAATACATTTTTTCTGGGTGTAGCCCGCAAATACACTGAGCTTAGCATTAAATTAGATAGTAACCATAAGATTTATCCTGCTGCGCTGAAGAAAAACGCTGTATAAACATTCAGGTGTTGCCAAATTTCCTTCGATAAAATACGAATTCACCGGGGCATTTGTGGATATTTTTCTTCCCATTTTTCTGAGAGTTGTAATCATTTAATTGAAAGTACCTGAAAGTCTCTAAGACATATTTTCATAACTTTCCTCAAGAACAAACATTTAATCCGGGGAAATTGGACAACATTTGGATGTTCATGCGGTGTTTTTCCGTAGCTTGATAGTATTATAAATCCTTGTTTTTTTTCCAAGCTGGTCGCCTCTTGATCGCATGGAGCGATTGGAGTATATCGAACGTCTCTTGCTGTTCCAAAATTCCTATCTTAGCAGAGCTATCTATCGATTAAGAAAGTTCGATAAATCGGCGTTCGATAGATTATTTACAATCAAATGTCAACCGTTGTTGCCAGGGAGTGCTGGAAAATCAGCTCTTTTTCCATGTAACTTCATGTAAAAATATCATTTCTCACAACCTGGCAACTGGTACGATTTCGCCGAACCGATTTGGAGGATAATATGACTTAAAAAACCATAATTTTTTCCTCTAATGTCTCTATTGTTAGCTTTTGTCGAACAAAAATAAGAAGTCTGTCCCAAGGAATACGGCTTGAGAATCACGAGAAGCACATCCGGAAAGTTTAAAGTTCAATCTTATTTTACAATCTGCGGGGGAAATTTCGAAGTTTAAAAGTGAATTTTTTCAAAATCGATTTTTGGGCAAACGAGACATTTTTGTTCTTTAAAGTTCTCCCAAAAATCCCTCTCTCATAATTCCAAGCACCCCCCCCCCCACAAAAAAACCTCCATAAATATGATTTTGTTTCGTCGAGGTCAGAAGTGCGCTTATTGTGTGAAGGAACATCACAGAGATGTGTAAGTGCCAATTTTTACGCGATTTCATTCATAAGTTTCGTCGCAGTCAAGAAAAAACAATGTTTTGACCTAAGCTTCGAGAGGTTGTAGATTTGAAGGGGGGGGGGGGTTAGAAAAACGTTGCAGAAAAAAATAGTCTAATTTGTTATCAAAATAATCGATTTCGAAAATATTCGCGTTCAACTTTAGGACACCCTGTGTAATGCGGAAACGACAAAATTCGATACAGTTGAGCCGACCTAGAAAGACTTATCGCGATTCCCGCATGAGCCGTAGAAAGGATGGATTTATACGTAAAACAGGGCTCACGTTGAAATTGAGATACATCCCTACGTCAGAGGAGCGACTATGTAACACAGTCTCTCTGATAAAAACAAACAACCCAGTGATTATTCTACTTTCGGAAGCCGAAAAACTCTGAAAATCAGGAAAGTATAAAAGCTGGAAATCGGACATATCATGGAAACATTAATAACACACACGCATATTTTTCATGCTCTGGGTTAACTTGATAGGTATGAGTTTGTGACCTCTTTTTCACTCGCATCTCTTCCTCACAGGATTATACTGCGAACATGTTTTCAAGAGAATAGGCAGCTAGTGAGTTACTCTGTCCTGAGGAGTGAGATTTTTTATAATTATTAATTTCAATTACTTTGAAACGAGGCGTGTATCGACGGTGAAATTACCAGATCACGTATCTCTTTGCGGTGTTTAAAAATCTCCGCTCCTACTTTATTTTTTTAAAGGAGAAAAATTAATATAAATTATTGAAATTTTCACACAGTTTTCTTCGCACAGAGAAGAAAGAACAAAGAATTTTTCAAGAATTAACTTCGAGTAGTTTTCCAATTAAAAAATAAGGTATGACAGGAAGTCTACAACGTCGCAAATCGATATATCCACATATATCGACTTCTGGTACTTTTACCGTCGATATGTATAGCCATAAAAGCGGGAATCTTCATGGCATCTAAGCATTTTGCAATCATATTTATTTTCTGTGAGGAGCAAGCGAAACGTTTAGCTGTTTTTAACATTTTTTCACATTATTCCGTCTGACAACAGAAAATTTACAAGATGATATGAACATGAAGGGTTTCTCGTTCTTTCAATGTTAATATTAAAATGATTGCACAATCTTCAACAAGGCAATAGAGATTGCCGCTTTTAGAACTACACGCCTCAAATGAATACTCTTCAATGAAAAAAATATATAGCCGGCTTAGGAAGTAAAATCGCTCATGGTAAGGAGAAAAAAGTATTGAACTCGATAAGCTTGAATAAAAAATGCAACAGCAGGCTCGCTCATGCATTTTTTCCTCGAGCCTCAATCAAGATCGAGTGGTTTTCGTGGAAGCTGAGGTATTCTTAGCGGAGTAACGTCTGGTAAAATATCAACATTTTTAGCCTCATGCGGATTGCATTTCGAGCACTAAATTTTTTTGCGCCAAATCTTCTGCGTAATACATCTGGAGAGATATTAGCTTTATCACGACTTTGCAGGCGGATTAAACCGCGGTATCGATGATGTGCACTATAACGCATAGTAAGTGTATGTTTATCTGATATTGTACGTAACTGTTCTGACTATGGAAAATGCAATTTTAGGATCTTCGGCGTTATGGTTAAGCTATTCAAAAGACTTGACATTACATTGACTAAGCTCAGTGTTGCATCGCTTGTAACTTAGATTTTAATTTTTTTTTTTCGAGGATCAGACACAGGGCCCTTTGTAATCCCCCTTTTCCAACTGAAAGATTCCCCTCAGACCTCCCAGTGGCCCATATTGTGTTTGGGCGGTCCTACTTAACCTCAAAAAAATGAAAATGAAAGTGCTGAATGAACTTCAAAGGCTTCTCATAATGAATTGAACTGGTGCTCTACTCTAACAACCAAGCAATGTCCGAATTGATTTTGGTCTTATTCAAAAGACCAAGAAAACGGAAATAAAAAAGGATCAAAATAAACTTAACTGCATTGACATATACTCTCAGTTAGGTATGTCATTCAGTTTAAACGTACATATCATAACAAATTCCTTTGGTTTTATTCGAAAAAAAAATGCATCAATGCTTGATCGAACTTCATAATTAACGCCCATTTCTTTTCTGATGCTCTTCTTCCTCACAAAAACCGACCAATTTGAAGGTAATATGACACAAAAATAAATTCTGATTTATGATCCAATGGAAAAGACCATGGTATTGAAGCAGAAATGTTCAAATCAGTCAGTCACCTGAGAAATGAAACACTGTAAAATAAGTCACTGCATAATAAAACATCATACCTAAAAAATAACGCATAACGCCTAACGCCTGAGGCGCGAATTGCATAGGGGGTTGAACTGCGAAGTGGTCAGGGGGCACGCCCGCCCTCTAGTTTCTCTATTAATAGTCATAAAATTGGTGCTAGATTCGATTGAATGTGTAACTCTTCAAAAATCAGATCGCATACCATCGGCGCGGCGTGCTTTGCGATTTATCGATTCATCTGCCATTTAAACCTGTGGAAAAGGATCGATAGACACGGTAATCCAGGATTGCGCGAAAGGTCGAGGAAAATATATGAGGATTGCGTGAAGAAGGCACAAGGATTGCGCGAATAGAAGCCGCTACAGGAATGCGCGAATTTAAAATGAATTTAATGTAAGGTAGAAGTTTGGCAAAACAGGAAACAGTTAGAAAATAAATGCATTTTGACAAATAATTGATGTCTCACCTTCAGGTGATTAATGAAGTGAAAATATTTAATAATGGTCGTGGGTTTCAAGAACTATCCTAACTTCTCTCGGAAAAATATTTAATCAAAAGAAACGAGGCAACGTTGGAATGCACGTACGGCGTTGGCTTAACATAATCCTTTAAAGCCTTATTATTCGATGCCACGGTTATTCTAACGCGAGTTCAAATAATCGCGCCAAACACAGCGTGGCAGGCGTTAAACATATATTAGCGCCTGCAAGACTTCAGGAATACTTCACGCATTGCGCAAAACCGTGCGATCGGCGCACCCGCCGCGCACCTCCCATATTAACGCCTACGAGACAGCATGAATACTTCTCGCATTGCGGCAAACTCACTGCAGTCGATCAGTTGATGTGAAACGCATATTAGCGCCTGCCTACATACTTGTTGACTTTCTGGTTTAGTTTTTACCATAATTAAAAGGAAAATATGTATCCTCATTGTAAAGATTCAGAAACTCGGATGATATTTAATTTTTTTGGGTCATTAAATAGAACGAAGGAAAATGTCGCGTCGAAATTTTCGAGACTTTTATTTGAGATCATTTAGGCAAATGCGCGGAAACTATTCAGAAAATCCGTGTGTAGCTTTTTAAAAAACATTCATTAAAAATAAAACATAGAAGTGGTGCATATAGCTGCAATCAGAGATACGCAATATACGCTTTCTTTCGGGTGCACCCGTCGGGGTTTGAATCCATTCATCTCTTAAAAGACTTGAACATGGTTGTTCTAAAATTTTTTCAGTATAGTCTTATGAATGAACAGTCTTCCGCTATGTAGTTACCTACCACAAACTACCAAGGTTGCCAGAACAACGCCTCCTCGTTGAATATTGAATATTCGCGCAAACATGTGAGTTTTCAGTACCAGAAAAATTCGCGCAATCCTGTGCATCTCAAAAAAGGTAAAAATGGGGGCATTCGCGCAATCCTATCGCAGCCGATAAACAGAGTAATCGATAATCGATTCTTTACCATAGCTTCAAACGAAGATGTAATCGATCATTCACGCCTAGCCTCTGTCGCATACCTACCCTCAGAAATAAATGATCAGGAGATTCCGATTCCACAAGCTTCAACCAGAGGAAATATTTTTAGAGGCTCCGCGTTTTTAATCCAAACCATGAAATCAGGTGGGTTACGTCTGAAGTTTAACATATTTTTTCATTGAATGATGTTCGAGCTGGAAAGGAGGATGAATAGGTTTTAGAATGAAGTCGTAAAAAGTGTATCTTCAATGCGACGGTTATATCCTCAAGCCTGTTTATTTTTTTAAGCTAAAATTTACTTGTCAACATCTTTTTCGTACATTCTACATTTCAATGAGGAAATTTAAATGAATTCATTCACTCGATCAGGACTGCAAAATAAAATTGAATTCGTTGACATTCATTGATTTATTTATTTATGTTTTTATTATTTTTTTAAATAAGTTTAAACTGGAAAGGCTTTCTACCAGATTATTGATTCATCGAACTTAATATTCCTTGCATCAGATGGGAACCTATTTTTTACCCGCACTCGACGACCTTGAATTAAACTATTTGGTTTTCGTAGCAGTCAGTGTGATTCAATAACTCCCAGTCTCTCTGATTGTGAGTCTTATCAAAGTTTGATCACCGATCAGTGTTCGTGATTCAGCCATTGGTATCGGGTCATCTTCGTGAGGTAATGCTCTTCCAAATATCAGGGCCGTACTCCGTACTCACAGGTGCTCCTTAAACAACTCTCTCCCATACTGCCGTGCTAAGTAAGACCACCGTATGAGCCGTCAAACGTTGCCAAGTTTCCTTCGATCAAAACTAAATTTACTGGGAAAATTAGGTCTATTTTTCCCCCAAAAAATTTAGGCAATTTTGTACGCAATTTAAATCGAATTAATTTAAAATCAAAATAAGAAAGCTGCCCCCTAAAAACTAAGACTGTTGTCGTAACTATTGCATTAAGGCACCTAGAAAGCTGATCATAGTCTCGTTTAAAAGATGAACTCATTTTTTCTATTCTATTGATTGATACATTTACTTTTTTCAATTGCAATTACAAAATTTGCAAAGTTATGAAAATTTTCATTATCTTTTTTTTCCTTAGGAGGACTTTTGGTGACATACGAAAGAATCTCAGCATACTAAGAAAACGCAAACGAGGATTACCAATATTTTCTCGACGAAGCATCTGATCCAAACGCGAAATATAACTGAACATATTTAAATTTGCGCACGACCGAAGATGGGAATGGAAAACGATGTATGGTACAAAACCGTCGAGGATCTTTTATCAAAGGCCGACGTCAAAATCAACGGCTCCCGCCCTTGGGACATCCGCGTAAAGAACCCCGGCTTCTTCAAACGTGTCTTGAGCGAGGGCTCCTTGGGTCTTGGCGAGAGCTACATGGATGGCTGGTGGGAGTGTGAGAGACTGGACGAATTCTTCTACCGAGTCCTGAAGTACCGCGTTCAAGACCACGTCCCTGAACGGTGGTCTGACGTCTTCCGTCTCTTGGTGGCAAAGCTCTTCAACTTGCAGTCTGTGAGCCGCGCTTTTAAGGCGTCCGACGTGCACTACAACTTGGGTAACGACCTTTTCAGCCGAATGCTAGACTCGAACATGATTTATTCTTGCGGATATTGGGAGGAAGCAACCACGCTGGAAGAAGCGCAGGTGAACAAACTACGGATGATCTGCGAGAAACTTCGGCTTGAGCCAGGTATGTGATACAATATACCCAAGAAAGAACCCCTGAACATGGCCTGAACTGTATACATGGTGGCTACTAGTCCGAAATTTCCAGGAAGGTCCGGATTCCGGACTTTCCGGCGTAACGGGCGCCCCAGCAGACCCTGCTATGCAGGGGGGCCCAAGCGCCTAGGGGGCCCTCCGGGCCCTCGGCCGCCGAAATTTTGTTTTTCTCTGTCTCTTTGATGCTTAGCTTTGGTTTCAAACTTTGGGCCTTTACTTACCGAGATGGGGCTTTTTCCGCTGATTTTTATTGTTAGCTCAGGGTTTTTCATACTTCTTTTGGACTTTTCCTAACTTTTTTTTTTTTACTGAAGGGCCCCTGCCTTCCAATGTCCACTCAGTGATTACTAAATTTTTTCTCTTTTTTGTCACATTTCGTAGGTATTTCGGGCTTTGGGTGACCCATGAATCTAAAGGGCCCACAAGGCCCTTGGGGGCCCTTCGATTCTTGGGTCTGCATGGGCCCTTCTGTAGATCCTTGTGCCTGCATGGGCTCTTTTGTAGATCCTTGGGCCTGGGCTGGGCCCCCGCTACCCTTTAGATCCTTGATCCTTTAGGGGCCCCATTTAATCGGGTACGGGATCCGGAACAGTGAGGGGAGAGGCATTCCAAGTCCAAGTCCGTGATTTGAAATTTCTCGGGCCAAAAAACGGGAAGGGGTGAGAGAAGCAGAGGGGCGGGAGGGGGGATGATTTTGGAATTTTATCGACATGGGGGGGGGGGGCCTAGAAAAAATTTTGCAGGGGGGCCCAGCGGAAATCCGTAACGCCACTGGCCGGAAATAATACTGATTTTTTAAGGGCAGTCCGGAAGTCCGAAAAAATTGTTGACATTCCTAACGATCTAGAAACTGTAGATTGGTGGTGGCCTGCGAAAAAACGTAACGCACATGGAGCGGTCGTTCGATAGGCGGGCGGGGAGTGGAAATGGCCAATTGCTATCTTCGTCATAACCTCAAATACATGGGATATTACAGGAGTTTTTACAATGGATTATTTAACGTTGAAATTTTAATCGTAAGCTCACTTGCAGAGTAGCTAGGTTTCATATCTGGGCTCGGACGGATTATCAAACAGTTTATTGGGAATTTAATGTAAGTCATTGTTTAGCAACAATCCCATAAGAAGCCACGGAAACCGAATAACCTCGCGTCCTAACCTAGTTGTTGCTCCTAGTGTGTTACGAAATTTACCATTGGCGTAGCATAGGATCCCCCTATCTACAGTTTCTAGATCGTTGAGACATGCCGCAAGAAGGTTCGGAAATTTTTCCTTCGTACCGCGCGTGTTTTTAAATGAAATGCCCACGCAAAGAGTCAAATATTCCTACTTAGATTGAAATTTTGATTTTTTACCCTAATTTTAGACAGAATAATTCGTTGCTCCTATAAGAAAGAATTCTCTGTAAAAATATGCAGCACACAATAGTATTTCAAACAATTTTAAGATCCTGAATACATATTTCTCATGAAATTTTCAGCACGTTATAAATCATAGAATTTTTAAGATTTTAACATTTAAATGTACTAAAGGCATGTAAAAAGGGAGGAACAAGAATAGTTCGCGGATTTGAAGAGTTATTCTTCCCAAAATATTGAAAACCCGAGAACTCCTCGCCATTAATTTACAGAATGGACCACTAGACAAGGTAAGAATTTAAGCAATTCGATACATATTTCTTAACCAGAATTTTACGTCGAACACGATTCGCACAACGAAAATCACTGAAACAAACTTCTAACAAAGATATTAACGTTTTTATTTCACATTGGTTACGAGGAATTTGAACTGCCCACTCACAAAAAACTCAAAGCTCTACGTGAGTCAAATCGAGCACTATAACGGTATCAGCAAGCTTCTCAATCGAGCAATGTACCACGTGTCGTTCAAACTACAAGCAATTTGCTACAGCTGAGCCAAAGCGTCAACATTGAGGTTGCCAGATTTTTATATCGCAGAGACTGTCATGATAACGTTTAGCGCGCGATGTGAATCACGTAGAGTATTGAGTTTTCGTGAGCAGGCGGTTCGAATTCACGTATCAAGAACCATGAAATATCTTCGTAAGAAGTTGATTTCGGTAATTTGCGTTGTGCACATCGTGTTTCACGTGAAATTTTGGTTTAGAAACATGTATCAGAATGCTTAAATTCGTACCTTGTCTAGTGGTCCATTTCGTAAATTTTCAAAATTTGACTATCCGCCCAGGCATTTTATAAAATGCCTGATTTGACTATTTGCCTTCGACATCTATAAATTTCGCCATCTATAAAATTAAGACATCGCCATTTTGACATGTTCGCAGGGATGCGGCTCCTGGACATCGGCTGCGGCTGGGGCGGCCTCGCGGAGTACGCCGCCCGTAACTACGGCGTCAGCGTCGTCGCGATCAACATCGCCAGCGAGCAGGTGCGGCTCGCCAGAAAGCGCTGCGAAGGCCTGGACGTCGAGGTCCTCCTCAAAGACTACCGGGACCTGGACCCGAACGAGCGCTTCGACCGGATCGTCGCCGTGGAGATGTTCGAACACGTCGGTCCGAAGAACTACGGCCACTTCTTCTCCATCGTGGACCGGCACCTGGCCCCTGACGGACTCCTCTTGCTGCAGGTGATCGGGTCCAACGGAGCCACCACGAAGGCCGACGCTTGGACCGTCAAGTACATTTTCCCGAACGCGTATTTGCCGTCCATGCAGGAGATCACGGCGGCCAGCGAGGCGTTCTTCGTCATGGAGGACTGGCACAACTTCGGGGCCGACTATGACCCGACGCTGATGGTGTGGCACGAGAGGTTGCTGGCAGCTTGGCCGGAGCTGGCGCATAGGTACGAAGAGCGCTGCAAACGCATGTTCGTCTATTATCTCATGTCGTGCGCTGGTTCCTTGCGCGCCCGTAACATCCAGCTCTGGCAGGTGCTTTTCAGTCGAGGGAGAGATGGTGGGCTTCGGAGATCTCTTTCGGTGTCGTGAACGTTGTTGTTTGAAGGTGATTCGTCAAGCTCAAGTGACGTGGTCGAACTGATATGCGATATATCGTATCGATTAGGTAAAAATCTCGGCAGATTTTGAATTTTGAGAAAAAAAAGCACGATAGCCCTTGCGCGTGAGCCTGAAGAATCAGTCTAAATCCAAAAAGCGGCAAAATTCAGAGAAGTGAAAGCAGAATAGTGTTTGGGGAAAAACCTCGCATTCGATTCACCTATCGATGTCTGTATCAAACGCGAGGTTTTTTTCCAAACACTATTCTGCTTTCATTTCTCTGAATTTTGCTAATTTTTGGATTAAGATTGATTCTTTAGGCTCACGCGCAGGGCCTATCGTCTTTTTTTTTTTTTTTTACTAGAAATTTAAAATCTGCCGAGATTTGTTACTTAATCAATGCGATTTATCGCATGCCAGTTCGACCACGTCATTTGAGCTTGACGAATCACCTTAACGCTCTTCATACTCTCTTCAACCTACCTCTTTATGCCTTGTTTCCACAGGACTTTTCATGGGATTTGTTCCAGGGAAATCTCACTTGCGAAGTTGGGAAAAATATTGAGTTGGTTAATACTAATCACAGCACTAACAAAGAGTCCTTGTGGAGTCCCAGGAACGACTTAAAAAAAGGAAGAATAAATTTTGCTGTGTTGTTTAACGGGAAAAAAGCTCATAAGTCTCATGCGATTCGAACTTGGGAAAAATCCCGTAAAACGTCCCGTGGAGACTAAGCGTTATAAACCTACTCTGCCATGCAGAGGAAGGGTGCCGCATGAACATTCGAAAATTGCCGAATTTCGCGGATAAAACATGTATTTTTGAGGAAAGTAATGCATATTTCCTTGAAATTCTCAGTAATTTTAGATTAAATTGCGAGCAATATTATCTGAAAATTTCAAAGAGAAGTTTGCATAACTTTTCTCCGAAACACAGGTTTTATGCGAAAAAGTATTCAAAATTTTCCCTGTAAATTCAATTTTTATTGAAGGAAACATGACAACGTCTGAAGGCTCATACGGCGTTCTTCCATAGCACGGCAGTACTACCTACCTACCTACCTACCTACCTGCTCACTTCCCACGTGAAAAAAGAATAATTCAAATGGTGACGAATCCTGCTCGGAGCCAGTGACATGGCGTGCTTCGCGGTATATCGATTGATCTGCCATTTAAACCTATGGAAAAGGATCGATAAACAGGATGTTCGCAACGAACACCTTGATAATCGATATTTTACTACAGCTTCAAATGGAGAAAAATCGATTATCGATCATTCACGCCTCGCCACAGGTCTGGTCCCTAGTCATAAGATGTCACGATATCACGCGTGATAACGCACAGTCAGCAGTTTCGTACTGGTTACCAAATCTTCAATGAGAAACGGGGGCCATATACTTATAACAGGGAGACCTTAACGAAAGGTTAGAAAAGTAAACTACATTTCTCTTGCGCACCATCGTTTTCCTTTACAACCTGCAAGTTTTGTTTGGTGGTTTTTCCTTGCTTAAAGATCCACACTTATGCAAACATAATTTTATTTTTCGTGAAAATTGTAGTTTATAATCGTTGAAACTATTTCCGAGTGACCGCAGACTTGCTCACGACATACTTGAGTTTTTAATGAACGAAACTTAACTTATATTTACGATGCACAGCAGGCAAATTCAGATTGCCCATTAAACCGCGAAATTGTCGAAATATATTGTCCTCAAGCATATTTTTTTAGGTAAAATGTAAAATAAAATGCTTGAGGACAATACATTTCGATAATGCCGCGGTTTAATGAGCAATCTGAATTTGCCTGCTGTGCATCGTAAATATATAAGTTAAATTTCGTTCATTAAAAACTCAGATATGTCGTGAAAAGTTACATCAAAGAAGAGATTTAAATTTATTTTTTATGCTAGATGATAAATCATCAGTATTTATCTTGCACAATCTGTTTTCATTGATCAAATTCATGAATGCTAACTTTTAATATTAAGTATTTTTTAAGAGACCTTGTATTGAATATGTGTATCGTGTATTAATTATAATTGAATCGTAAAAGCTCTCTTACGTAATTGTGTTTTTCAAACCCTCACTGGTGAAAAAATGAAGATAGACGTATTCAAAAAACAAAATTTTATTTGTGAACGTTACAATAAAAAAATTCACCTCTATCGTAATCACATGGGATTCACGGAGAAAAATGTTTGGCTTTATAAGCCAATTGGCGGTTCATATGGAACACCACTAATGAAATAATGATTCTCGGTCTGTGAACCATACTAAGGTATCTCGTACCCTCTATGAAGGTACATTTGCCATCACTAAGGTGTATGTGCTATTATTATATGTTGCCTTTACTACTATAAGTGGTGTTCCATATGAACCACTAATGTGTCTATAAGTCATATTACTTTTTCTCAATGTTGTTGGATGCGTCATTTGCCTTGTATTTACCTCAGGGAGGGGGAGATAATATTTTTTGAAGGAAATTTTGATCGATTCCAAGGCATTTTTTGAAATTTTGTCCCTTCCCAGGACATTTTTACTTGCTCTCAGCAAAGTTGACTCCCCTCTCCCCGACCCTAGATTTGGCTGCATTGATATCCTTAGGTAATACTTAAAGAAAAAAAGCTACAAACATGCGGACAGCCGGCCAGGTTGGCCTAGTGGTCAGCGGGTCTGGCTCTAGGTCAGTAGGTCCCGGGTTCGAATCCCGGTGGTGGCGTCTAATTTTCACGGAATTGACGAGTAGATCTGCCGAAACAGATTCTCTTTGGCCCTAATCCCTGAAAATTGGAAAAGCCTGGAGCATGGAGATCCCACGTTGTCTACAGACACCAAACATTGTCTAAAGTTGGCTGAAGGTGCTAGACCCGAAGCCATTAAACCAGCAGAAAAAAAAACATGGACGATTTTGGATAATTTCCAAAGATAAAGAGATAGAAAGGCAAAATCGAACGGGGGAAATGAGTTTTTATGGATAATGCTATTGAAAGTGCTCAACTGCAACAGTTCTCCCAGAAAACTCTAAGATAACGAATAATTCCTTTTGCCTTTTGCGTGTAGACTATTGCTGAGTTTAATTATTCTACAGTTCCATATATGATTCCCTCCTTTTTTATACTATTTTTACTTCCACGTCCGTTTTTTTTATCTTCATGGATAAACTTAGTTCCAACTGGAACAAACATTCTTAAAACATTGAAAAAATGTTCGAAAAATTAAGAATAATCGATCAGAAGTATAACTTGATTAACATTTTAATTTTTCAACTGAATCTACTTCGGTGACATCTAACGTCTCAACAACTTGAAAAACTAGCCTTATTTTTCATGTTACATACATTTGACATTGTTCAATTAAACAACGAATAACCTATCAAATCAGTGGCGAAGCGTGCTTTGCGATATATCGATTGATCTGCCCATGGAAAAGTATCGATGAACAGAATGTTCGCATCGAACACCTTGATAATCGATTCTTTCCCATAGCTTCAAATGGGGAAATATCGATAATCGATCGCGCCTCGCCACTGTATCAAATAATGAGCTTAATTTTATATCTGTCGCAGTCAAATAGTCAAATCAGGCATTTTGTCAAATCCCTAGGCAAATAGTTAAATATTCTTACTTAGATTGAAATTTTGATTATTTTCCTAATTTTAGAAAAAAATAATTCGTTGCTCCTTTAAGAAAGAATTATCTGTAAAAATATGCAGCATACAGTAGTATTTTAAACGATTTTTAGCTCCTGAACTCAAATGTATCTTGAAATTGTCAGCACGTCATAAAACATAGAATTTTTAAAATTTTAGCATTTAAATACACGAGAGGCATTTGAAAAGGAAGGAACGAGAAGAGTTAGCGGATCTTTTATTCTTCATTTGTTTTTCCTGCAATATTGAAAACCCGTGAACTCCTCGCCTAAAATTTACAGAATTCCGTAAACTTTCAAAATTTAACTACCGGCCGAAGCATTTGATAAAATGCCTGATTCGACTAATTACCATCGACATATCGACTTTCATTCTTGATCGAGATCATTCTATCCTTTCACATTCAAGACTGCATCGTGAATACTTCTGGCGACGTGGTCCAAGTTTGTGGTTGTCAGTCCTGCGATGTTCATCCTCCCGTTTTTCAGTGTATAGACATGGTGCTTTTTTCTCAAGTACTCGATTTGAGCGGCTAGAAAAAGGGATAAAAATTTCAGTTGATCAGCGGGTGTAGTGTGATGCAAATACAGGCATACTCGGGTACCTCGGTCGGCACTAATACGGTTTGTGACCTTACGAAAAGGGTTTGCTTTAAAAGATTGCTGAAGCGAGAAAAAGAGTTGGTGCCTCACGAAGATTGGTCAAAAATCAGCTTAGCGTATCGAGAAAGTTTTTTTTATGCACACAAGTATTTTTACAGATGATCCAGAAATTGTAGTTCCGAATAGCAAAATGTAGTCCAAATGATTACGTCCATTACATCGCTGAGCAACGAGAGAGCCCACCGGTAAAAGTCGTTTCATTTGCAGGCTTCTATTTAAAATTATTTATGAAAATTTGTAAATGAATAGTATAATCATTTGATATGACAATAATTCTAACAAACTGCACAAAAACTTCAAAATTAGAAGTTAAAAAAAGCTGACGCCGCAGGTTCGATCAATCGCGTCTAACACAGTGCGGCCGGCTCGGGACTTGAGTGCACGGCGCGGAACGCACAGCGCCTTACAAGACCGCAGGATACTTCATGCATTGCGCGTACAGCACGGTGCGCGGCGCCGCGCATAGTAGCCCCTTGCAAGTCGGCAGGATACTTCATACATTGCACGTATACCACACTACCACAGTGCGCGCTCATGTCTTCGAAGAGTCGTATTTTCTTGATGTACTCGAACCTACCCTGGTGCGGTGCCGGTGCCCACATTTCCGGACAGTGCACGCCGTGCATTTTAAAATCCTATAGGATCATAGGATTTTTGAGATTTTCCGATCCTGTAAGTTTTCTGGTGAAAGTATCATTTACGAGTGGAAATTTTTCAAGTTGGTATGCTGTTACGTTCTATCGTCCGGAAAATGCCGAACATAGACAACTTCTAGGGAAACAAAGTCGACGCTTTTTAATCACAAATGTGGCAAAATTTTCAGGGAGATGTTCTTGGTATCACATTTAAAAAAATGCACTTTGGCAATCTAACCTAACTTCGGCAATTTTTGAAAAATGATCTAGGTACGCCCATGCCTAATATCGAGGAATTGGAGGGGGGGGGGGGCTTCACCGCGGCACCGCGATGGACCGGTCTATTGGCGATTTCCCAGGCTGTTTCGAGGCGTCAGTCCGCCTTTGACTAAATCCACTCGGGAAAATTCGCCTAATAGACCACTAGACAAGGTTATGATACTTGTTCCTCGACCAAAATTTCACGTGCAGCACAATTCGTGCAACGGAAATAACTGGAACAACAAATTAATGGAAACAAAGAAGTTTTATGGTAATGACAACATCTTTCTCAGGCGATTGTCCCTTTGCAAAGATAATTTCATAACTGACGAAGGTGATGTTTTACCAATCTTGAACCATCTAAGCCTGAATTGAATCAGAGTTATCCGTAAAATTGTGATGGGTACTTACGTGCTAGGCCAATGAAACAGAACATGCCTCGCTGAGATGTAATATGGTCCCAAGAACCTGGTGTTTTCAAGGTCTCTAATCTCTTCTTAAGGCCTGTTCTCATCGCTATTATTCGGTCGAACATAGTTGTAACGCATCTTTCCCTGTCAGTGAAAAGTAGGCAGAATTAAAAAAAAATTCAAGTAAGTACTTTCGTCCGTTTGAATCGTTACGGTCGGATTCGCACAAGAACTTAATAATTTAAAGTTATATTTATGATTCACTTGCACGTCATAAATACAACATTAAATCCATTTTAATGTCTACATAAAATCATGGTAACATGGGATACCAAGAAAATCAAATTTTGCAGCCCTATCGGTACAATGTTTGATTAAGTTGCCCGCAAACCTCTTCTCTCTGAGTACCATCTGTCTCTCTTGGACTCAATTTCTGATTTATTCACGGTTTTTATTTTTTCCTCTGTGATTCCCTTCCGGTTTGCACTATTGATTTATAAAACAGTAAAAAAGATGCATAAATATCATTACCATTCTTCAAAGAGGGTTGGATCGTTCAAAACTGTTGCAACAATTCTACTTCCATGAAGGGGTGGAACCATGTAATTTCCTCCAGCAATGAGAATCATCTCGGATACGATATGCGGAATTGTATGAGCACAATTTGAAACGATAGTGAGGCTTCCGGCTCGCTGACCTGTAATACAAACATTAAGTAAGAGTGACAAGTTATCCTTCGATTCTTTCTCTCATTTTATTTCTTTCTTTTTGCGAATGAAGCGGTGAGTGCCTGGAGCATCAAACGCCTTCAATTCCATACGTATGCAACACGGACATCCGTGAAGTTCGAATAGTTGTATCAATGCATTATAATTGAATTCTTTAAGTGCATGTCGCATGCCATACTAACTGAGGGCGGTTACCTTGTCTCATTACCTCTCAACTTCATTCCAGCGTTGCATTTTATAGCAATCAAGCTAAACTATCACCGACTCTTATACTGGCAGTTTTCCGAAAAAAAAAAATTGATTGTTTAAATTTATTAAAACTTTGCCTCTCTGAAATGTGGACTATGGCCCCTACCCTTAAATCATAAGAACGACGAATGGGGGCAGAGTCGAAGTTAGATTTGCGCTTCTACGCAACCATCACAAATATATTCACGAAACTTTTTGTATTCGTTTGTCCTTTGAAAAATGATTATTAAATATTACTTTACTAAAACATATTATCTCAATGCTATGAACCTGTTGCAAACTTCAGCTGCGGCAAAAATAGGAGTTTTTATTTGCAGAGAATGGCTCAAAAAGCACGATGAGCGCATAGGGAAAGTATGAAATATACTCCTAATTTTACAATCTGCGTAAGAAATATGCGTTTTTTTAAGCTTCTCGCTTCAAAAACGATACTATGACAAAGGTGAACATTGCGTAAGAGGAGTCGTTCCATCCGACCCTTGCGCAACTCACTAGGATGCTACACAATATTTAAATGGCCGACGATTCCGTGCGCAAATCGTGAGGAAGAATCTTGGTCTTTATAATCGACGCAAGGAAAATGTAAAGATTAACACTCTGATTGATAAAATTCCGTCTCGTCCCGTGTGTTTTGGCGGGTAGTTGGCGTCGGCCATTTTGAATATTGCGTAGCATCCTAATGCGTAAGAGTTGGATAGAACGACTCCTCTTACGGAATGTTCACCTGTGTCGTAGTAACGTTTTTGAAGTGGGTAGCTTGAAAAAACGCATATTTTTTACTTATTTTGTGAAGAAACTATGTGATAGATTCTCACACTCACCGTATAGACCAAAGTTTTTGGAAAAAGATTGGGCGCACATAAACTCGAAACCCTGGTCAACGAAATAGCGAACAACTTCTGCATCCTCCTCAATATCTCCCGATGCGAAACCTTGATAAGCCATGTCGAGGAATGGAAACAGTTTATTTTTCTGCGCATAACGAGGTCAGAAAACAGATTTTCAATCAAGTCAATGTTTTAAAAAAGTGCTTATACCCTCAATGACGCAATGCTATGTTTTTGTGACATATAATTTTGACAGCATAAATTTTTAGGGTAAAATAGACGAAAATTCTCTGAATGAGTATGAGCTGCGCCAAGAAAAACAATTTTTGATAGGGTAGAAGAAACATTTTTCAGCCCGATCAAACTGCAGTGGTCCAGCAACACAATCAGCACTAATTTTGGGTAAAATCAATAATTTTTCATACCTCCCTCTTTTGAAGAGTAGATGGTTTTTCAATCATCTTTATTGGTTTCAAAATGTGGAGCACGGGCTTTGGAAATCTTGGGCTAGAGTGGATTTTAAGACTCTCCACGGAAAAAAAGAGATATCCCCCAAAATTGCGGTACCCACTGATCCAATTTGTCGGATGATATGGACATTTACATAATTAATTTGGTACTACCGCAACTCAAGTTGGGGTAATATTGTATAACTTTTGAGTTAGTCACCTAATTTATTTGGGTATTACCACAATTAATTGGATTTTTCCAAATCATCCAACAACTCCTTGCCCTTCATTTTTCGTGTATTGTGCATTGAATACCTATAAATTTTGTCTGCCTTTCCAGATTAAGATTCGTTTCTATCGGTACGGTGTTTAGTTGGATAGTTCACTTCAATAATTTGAAAAAGTGTTTTTGAAAACGTAAATTTTATTGAAACTGTACCCTCATGATCGAAGCTATTTTGGCCCATTGTTCGGGGGTGGGATCACACCCAGTCGGGTTATGCGCACATGTTTGGAGTAGAACAACCGAATTTGGCTCTGCCTTTGACAAATCCTCCAAGAGTCCATCCATGTCAATGCATCTTTTCTCTGCATTCCAATACCGGTAACGTGAGCTTTTTACAAAACCCGCTTGCATGAATAGTGCTTCGTGGAACTCTGCAAATGTGCAAGCCAGATTCAAAACGTAATACCATGTGGCAGAATTTCCAAAAGTGTAAAACTAAAAAAAAAGAATTTTTTGGGTTTTTTTTTTAACATTTCACTTTGTCATCTGACAGGAGTGTCATGTTTGAGGATAAACTAAATTTTCCGTCTGACAGCCGCGCGAGTTTTTATTCCTCTTCTTTTTCTTGAATCAGTTTCGATTCTTGTCAATAAGCAGCACTTGGTCTCCACATAAGTGTTTAGCAATTGATACCTATGTATCGAATAAGGCTGTACCTTTTAGAATCGATTCTTTAAAAAAGAATGGACCCTTAAAAAGATAAATAAATGAATGGACGCTATTACCATTATGAAATATTTAGGGTTCATTTTAGTTCTCTTTTGAGGTACATTGAAAAAGTTAAGTTAACAGCAAAAAAAACTGCTAAAGTTGGTTTTTAATTCAGTAACAAAAACATTGACTTTAACCTCAGAGGTTTTCTCATTTGGAGAGAAAATGATTCGTCATTAACAAAAACGTTTTGAACGGGAAAAAGTATTTTAATATAAATACATTTTTTCTAAAGAAAGTTAAATTTTCTATCAACGAAAATGTAGGTGCATTTCTTTTAACTGGAAAACAAGCTTTACTTAATTGAAAGACATTTCTTCCTTCCTAAAAAATCTTCTCGAAAGAGAATTTTTTTTTAAATTAAAAAAATAGAGTTGGGAATATGAAAATTTAGTTGATAAATACATTTTTTTGAAATACAAAAGATACGGTTTTAAATCAATTTTTTCACCGCACGAGATTCTCGAATGACTGCATGTAGAAAAATATAAGCCTCAAGATTTAGACAAAAGAAAACGCTAGACTCACCCCAACAAGGGTCAGATAAGTAAAAGTGTGTACGTCCCAAACACTGCCTTAGAAACCGAGCGCCAATGGAGAGAGCCCCTGTGGCACCCAGTGTCTGAACGCTCAATGTCTGTAACGAATGTATGTTAAAAATTAACACCCTCATCCATGTAACAAAAAAGTGTAATGTATAAATTGCCTATCTTACCTCACACTTTATATGATTTTGCATTTTTCTTGAATAATCTATTCTGCCTCTCTGATACAAAAGAAAAATGTTCCAATTCAAGTTTAGAAAATCCGAATGACAGGCCTACGGAATCCGGCCGGAAAAGCCTCGAAACACCACACGACAACGACAACCTAGAGATTTCTGCCCTGGTGTGTTCAGAGACAATCATGTATTTTGGAGACCGGTCACTGGTAACTTCCCCATATTGTGAAAGCAGCACAAAGAAAATTCAGTGAAATTTTCAGACAGCTTCGTTGAACAATTTTTCGGTGATAAAATAAAATGGCGGCGGAAATTTTGAAACGCCGTTCGGTGCTTCTGATACTTTGGCCGGAAGGTGACGATGTTTTGAAAGTCATTTTTGGACACTCAGACTCGCCTTAAGTTGACCCTCATAACTGAAGAATTAAGTAATTGGTTCATCATTTCTGACCTAATTTGCATTGCCCTATACGTCCTATAATACCTAATTGTCTGTAAATCGGCATGTTTAAAATATTTCTCCTTTTTATTCATATGTTTATGCGCTAGAGATGAAAAAATTGACTTCGAAACTAAGAGTAACTCGTTGGAGGTAGCGTGTGGAAACGATTCTCTTACCCTCTCTTCCTTAATGGCAATGGATTCTTTACCCAGTAGAAAGGAGGTGGTAGCAGAATTGAACTCTGTGGAGCCCAGAAAATGTCCATACTCATGATAAGTATTGCCGTCGTTAGCTAGCATAATTTCAGTTTTCCTGACCACAGGCAAAACCCATGGTTTTCGTTCCTCTGTCCGATAAGCTGTAATCAGAGAAAATGGTATCCCTCACCTAGAAAACCAATACTTTACTCTTCAAACAGTTAGTGGCGTGAATTGCGATGTATCGATTTTTATGCCATTAAACCTACGGTAAAGAATCGATTATTAAGGTGTCCGCTGTGAGCACCCTGTTTATCGGTTCTTTTCCATAGGTTTAAATGCCAGATCATCTCTATAGTGCAAAGCACGTCACACCACTGTACACAGCGTAAGAACAAAACATCAACTGGACTTAACACTGTAATGAGGAATGGCTATTCTACCTCGCTAAGGAAAAACGCCGTATGAACATTCGAGAGTTGTCGGATGTCCTTCGATAAAATGTTTATTTTTCCGGAAAGTAACGCGTATTGTTCCTTAAAACTTTTAGATGTTGTAGATGAAATTGTGAACAAAAATCTCTGGAAAATCGGAGGAAAAATATCCAGAATTTTCCAAGTAGATTCGCTTTATATTGAAGGAAAAATGGCAATATCTGAATACTCTTACGGCGTTTTTCCTTAGCGCGGCAGTGTTTGTGACCAGGCATAGGGAAAGGCGACTAGAAGTGAAAAAGACAAAATTTAAGATGAGTATATCACTGCGGATGGTATCCAAAAGTGCTTTCAGAAGCGCAAATCCCAAAAGTGAAAAATATCTAACCTCAAAGCGCAAAGCCAGAGGGTCAAGACTTACCCTAAAACCGCGCAAATACCTAAATCAAGCGAAACTTGGGAAGAAAAACGTGCGTAATTTTTGTCATCGCATTACGTAGAATTTTATGCGAGGAACGCTCGACCGGTCCCCCAAGGAGACTCTCCATTAAATTTTTCGTCGTTTCGATTCATTATTTATGAACTGGGTGCACTGGTGCTCCCATTCTACACCCTAAAGCAATCAGTAACGCTAGATATTTTTTCTACAAGTTTTGGGTCCTGCCTCAATGGGACAAACATTGCTGATTGGCCTCTTTTTTAACTCTTCCGCAAAAACGAATTTATTGAAATGTGCACTCATAAAATGTTTTCTGAAGATTTCATGGAACGATTCTGTGACGCCCGTCATTATGAAGCCAGGATGTGAAGGGACGTAGCCCCATTTCAATATGGAAAGAGCAGAGCATTCATTGTGTAATTTTCACAAACATATTTCCTAGACATCAGAACCTACGCCCGTGTAAAATTATTCGTGACTAAGAGATGTCTTAGTAGTATAAAGAAGGAATTGAAGGTGATCTGTTATTTTGTATCTTCGCGGTACTGCCCGTTGCAGCCACGCCGCGAGTAAAGCGGTAGTGCCTGGAGAGTCAAAACGCCTTCCACTCCGTGCGTATGCAACACGGACATCCGTAAAGCTCGAATAGTGTCATCCAAGCGTTGCACTGAAATTTGTTCAGTGTTCGTCGCATACGATACTAACCGAGAGCGTTTGCTTGTTTCTCTTACGCCTAAATTAATTCCAGCGTTGCCTTTTGTGCCGATGGAGTAAATTATTACTGATTTTTATTGTGACAATGTCAATTTTCCGAATAATGTTTGATTGCCTGAGTGTATCACACCGTTGTCCTCCTGAAACGTGCATGAGCTATGGCGTGACCCTTCCTAACACACACTGAAAAAAAATAAATTGGTAGAATTTACCATTCCTTCACGCTGTATTTCACATAGCGTCAGTTCTGCCAGAAGAAAGGTACACGTAACTATATACTGGTACAGGTAACCATACCTCTGGCAGAATCGACTTGAAGATTGGTAGAATTTACCATTTCTTCACGCTGCGTGAAATACAGCGTGAAGGAATGGTAAATTCTACCAATCTTTTTTTTTCAGTGCGTGTTGACACGAAACAAAGAACGACGAACGCGACGGAGTAGTTTCATTGACACTTCAGGAGAACATTATAGAGCGTCCATTCCAACATATTTGTTTTGGCGGGGGATTAAAAAAAAGTCTCTTATTAAAAGGAAGTTAAAAATGTCTAGCTACGTTTAAATTTTTTTAAAGGAATAACACTCATTGTTATCGGATACGTAACAGCAATAATCACATGGATACGTCCATGCATGAATACTCTTTTGACTTGTTTAGCGAAACAGAAATGCTGATAATTTCGAGTGGGTGAAGTTAATCTTGAATTGTTGTAAGTATCTCACCTCGATACTATTGTTCTCACTTCGCCAGCTTCGTCAAGCCTTGGAGTTATGTGTAATTTTTCAACTTCAAATCGGTTTTCTCAAAATCAAGAAAATTTTACCGCACATGAGTATTGAATTGATCGTTCAAGTTCTTTGAGACTACAAGTGAACGTATTTCTGCCAAACGGAACTATGTGCATGAAGATATGAGCCCTAAGAACCATAAGAATATATGCATAACATGGCTCACATCATAATGCACATAGTTCCGTTCGGCAGAAATACGTCCAATTCTCAATGAATTTCTCCTGTACTATGGACGCACAAAATTTTGAAGTAGAAGTTGCTTTATTTTTTCGTTGAAAAAAGTAAAATATGAGTGCAAATTAGGCTCTAATGCAGTCAGACTGATCTTAGTGAAAACCAGCAAAGTATCGGTAATATTGTTTTCCCCTCCTATAATTCACCGTTAAAATAAAAACATATCGCCCTATCGTAGTTTCTATTGTGTAAAAAGGCCTCACCTCCTGATAGTAGATCCACTTTTTTCTCAGAGGGATCGTTGTGGATTTCGGCCAACAACCCGGCCACTTCGATTGGTGTTCGAGGTTCAAAAGAGGAAAAAACCGAAGAAACCATGGTTGAAAACTCACACTCCTTTCAACTGGTGACTGCGTGAAATGAAATTGTTACGAACTTTGAGTGTATTATTTTTTGGCTCATGGTTATCATGTTGATTCAAGTGGCGATTACCAACGTTCAAAAGTCGCACATGCAAGTGAGATCCCCACCCGTGAGGTTATTTTCATAATATGGTAATTGATTTCGATTACGCACTTATCTGCCGTGATAGCGAATAAGCAGTAAGTGCATGCTGGGCGGAACCTCAAGACACATAAAACAGCATGCGCTAATGGCTCATACAGAAATGCACTTAGGCACTGCTCTCTTCGCTATCACGGCAACTGAATCAGTGAGTTCGAAAACATACCAACTCGGGTTTTTTTCGATTTTCACTTTTTTACGGTTTAGTAACACTTATGGATAGAATCATCTGCACGCAAAAGAAAATTTCGAAATGGGCCTGTTGCATCCAAGAGATACAGCCGCGCGAATAGATTTTTTAGAGGTTAAATGACACGGAAATTACGATGGTCACATTAAAAAAGTCTGAAATACACTCCTTATTGCGCAATTTGCGTTGTTAAGAACGCGCTTTTTCAAATTTCCCGCGTCTGGGGGCAGTTTTCTAATCACCGGAAACGAGCAAACTGCGGGCACGGTGATTTCCGGAAGATGCCGAGTCGTTGTTGTTGTTGTTGTTGTTATTTTTTCCTTCAGTTTGTTTACAAACCCAACGTGATCTCTTATAGTGGTCCATACACGCTTTATGCGGTAACCGAATCGATCAACTTTTAAATATCCAACACAATCCTTCTACATTTCATTTCACGATATCACGAGCTCCGATTTTTAGGTTATGTTGTAGTTTTAGTTTACCGGAAATAGCCGCGAGTTGCCGTTAATTGTTTCCGTCAGAAAACTGCCCCCAGACGCGGGAAATTTGAAAAAGCGCGTTCCTAACAACGCAAATTGCGCAGTAAGGAGTGTATTTCAGACTTTTTTAATGTGACCATCGTAATTTCCGTGTCATTTAACCTCCAGGAAGTCTATTCGCACGGCTGTATCTCTTGCATGCAACAGGCCCATTGCAGTCGGAAGTGCTCGAAACAGCGACGGGAAAAGGGAAGAATCGAAGTATTTTATTGGAAATATCAATTTTTGGCCATTTCAAGGGAAACGGGTGACCATCCGATTTTGCGGTTTTCTCTTTTCGGTTCAGTATACCTCGTACCAACAAGTTATATAAATATCCAAGCGTTATTCAGGTCGAAAAATATACATTTTTCAGGGCAGACTATGAAAAATCAGTATCTGAAAGTCGGTGAGAACGAAAACACACCTACTCGGAAATTTTTAAACGCTTAATTTTCTATCATTAAACATGGTGTATCGATTTCAACTTGGTGCTTTACAAAGTCTCTAAGTACTTGTCTTTTGGCATCAAAAAGGTTTTTCTCAAACTAACTTCTTCGCCCGCTGCGCAGTTTTAGGTGTTTCCTGAACAATTTTTTTCCCGAGTTGGTGTGTTTTCGAACTCACTGATTCAGTTATGTTTGGACTCAAGGAGGAATGATCGTGAGAGGCCCCGATGCGATCGAAAGATTATTGTGACTTAATTGGCATGCAGTAATAAATTGCATTTATTTTTTTATTTTTTACTTATTTTATTCCGGTTTAAACGTAACATCGTGATATATGAAAATTGCATTTCAAGTAAGACTTAAAAAAATTCTTCCTGTCTGAGCCCTTTAAGAAGAAAGAACCTGAAAAATGTGAAGTATTTAGAAAATGTGATCAGCGCATGACGAGGACCAGGCACTTAATACTTGTTGATTTTTCCCGTTGTCTCGTCTGCGTTAAATCGTCGCTTCTCTGACGTTAAGGCGTATCTCTATTTCCGAAAGAGCCTCGGAGAGAAAAGAGTTATAAGAAGAACAGGGCTCACATGGAATTTGAGGTATGCTCTTAGGTCAAAGGAGCGTCGAATTGTTTCATTATGACGGTAACATTGTTAGAAATGACACTTCGCGTTTGAACCACCCACTCAAGTATCATGCTTCAGTCAAACAGGCTACCTACTCTAGACAGAGCGATGTGTTTGATGTGGAGTTCCGGTTTTTTATTGCTAACTGAAAATGTCCGCCAACACCGATAAGCCCTCTATGTTGACCATAGTTCCTTTCACCCGCTGAATGCTCTGTGCTTTTTTATCTATCTATTTTTAATCTATTCTGGCTAGCTATAAATACAATTTCTGTCGAAATTTGTATTCGTTTCATAATAGGTTTCTATTTTTTTAAATGCATATTCTTTTTCTGTTGCCGTTATAATTATACCTATGTTTTTCATAACTATTAATTTTATTGATGGATTTAATTTTTGTATAAACCACATAAATCTAACAATCTAACTCCAATAATATTTTGATATCAACAGGAGCTGAGATCGGTGCTGAGCTGACAGACTTGGATACTTTGCTGCATTCGAGTGATTTTGTTGTTCTTACTAGAAAAACAACTTAAAACGGAACTAAGGTTGTTCTTACTGTTGTAGTTTGGTGTATCACAAGCACAGTTGCAACCGCAGAAAGTTCCTCGAAAGAGAGAGAGAGGGAGAGAGAAAGAGAGGGAGAGAGAGAGAGAGGGGGGGGATACTTTTGAGGACAATTCTTCGAAATCTCATCATCCGATTTTTTCACTCAGCTTGCCATAAATTGCTCCGTTGATAATTATTTTACCTTGTAATTACAACGCATTGGATTGAAACTGCAGCAAGTTCCCCAAGAAAGCAGGATAGAGGAGGAAGCTTTCGAATTCTCATATTCTGACTTTTTGACCCAACTTAACGAAGTTAACGAACTTAACAGACCCAACTCCACCGCACAGTGGATCGAGCTAATCAGAGAGGTCGAGCATTAAATTTTTTACTCAAACATCATTAAGTATTTCATTTGTCAAATTTTGAATTTTAATGGGTGCCTCGACAGGAAAATTTTACGAGAAAATCAGTGGCACCAATTTTAAAACCTCAAAGTTTTGTATGAACAGAGTTATAAGCGTTTAAAGTTTCTGCAATTTGTCCGACCTCTCCTATTGACTCGATCCACTGTGCATTGGTGAAAATATTGCCTACGTAAGCTAATGTAGGGGGCCGTAGGGTCCAGTCTCCGTAGACGATCATATTTACAAAATGAAAATAGAGCTATTCCGTGCAACAGGAATTTGCGGTTGAAATACATTTTCTCACGAGAAACTCGATGCGGTGCGACTGCTTTTCGTTGAAACGAACTCTCAAGCTCAAAAAAGTTTTCAATGTTGAGGCTGGAATGAAGGGAATTACCGACTTTACGGTGAGAGTCCAGTCAAAAACTTTATTCATAGTGAAGGAAAGCCTTCTTGAATCCATCCCTTAAATCCCCAACCAAAGTGACAACATTGCTTTTGTATTTTCTCCCTCTCTCTGCATGGTGAGTTCGGCTGGATGTAGAGGTGCAGACTCTTACCGACTGTGACGAAAGCGATCCCTAATTTACGGCCTCAACTTTGAAAGTTTTTTTTTGAGCTTGATAGCCCTATTCAGAGGAGACCAGTCAAACCATTGTATTTTTAGGCGATATTTCAAGTAGAAAAGTACCTGAGTCGCAAATCCTTGTTAGAGCTCAATCGCTGGTTCGAGAAGTGACAATGAGTTTACTACTTTCAACAGACAGAAAAATCAAAAAGGTATCAGGAATGCTGGGAACAATGCTCGCATCCCCCCCCCTTTTTTCCACCCATAGAAAAGTTGACGCGTACTAGGCTCCATTTTTTACTCGTCAAAAGATTTATTCATCACATTTGACAGAGACTGCAGGTGTAAAAACTTCAAACCACGGTAATATTTTAAAAGCCTATGAGGCACGACGCAATGTCGGCGGTAAAACTACAAAATTAGCGTATATCACAGTGTGTGACGCCACAGACCTCCAGTTGTGAATCACTTTCTAAATAGAAAACTTCTGAACGTCATTTCTTGAAAAGCCCCTTGATTAATCCCCTCCTTGTGAATTATATTCTGTGAAATTTCCAATCAAAAGTGTTAGTGCTTTCTTCTTTTATCAAATAAAATGGGAGTGGAGATTTTGAAACACCGCAAACATGATACGCGTCTTAGCAGTGTTTCTTCATACTGCCATGCCAAGGAAGAACGCCGTATAAACCTTCAAGAGTTGCCAAATTTCTCCGGATTAAACACGTATTTTTGAGGAATGTTATGCATGTTTTTCCTTGAAATTTTCGGATATTTTAGATTAAATTGGGCACAAAATTGTCTGAGAAATTTGAAGAAAAAAATCCGACAGTTTCCTTGAAAATTTGTATTTTATTGATGGAAATTTGGCAACGCCTGAAGGCTTGTACGGCGTTTTTCCTTAGCACGGCAGCGTAGGTGTTCGAATGACCCCGCGCGATGTTTGAAAATAATCTGGACTGCATTTTGCAATTTGGAACTATAAATTCTGGCCCGGTTTAAAAACAACATATGTGCCATTGGTTTCCCTATGCACATAAGTGTTTTTTTCAGATGAGCCAGAATCTATAGTTCCAAATTGCAAAGTGCAGTCCATCTGTCAAAAGGAATAGTCGGAGGTTTACATACACAAAAGGTAGGCCCAGGCTAATGTATCTGACGTCAGCTCTGAATGTCATGGCCATTAAAGTCATATTGTCAGTCACTGCTGCATTCAATAACGCGAAAGACAGAAATACTAGACACATGATACCAGGTCTAAACTTTATACCAGAAAAGCCGCAGTAGAATGTGTCATTCGTCAATCATAATTATACACACTGCGTTGAGAGAAACGCAGCTCATGAAAATTTGGAACTCGACGGAAAAAAATAGGATAGCTCTTCTGCCGTGCTAAGAAAAACGCCGTGTGAGCCTTCAGGTGTTGCCAAATTTCCTTCGATAAAAAACGAAATGGGGGGGCTTGGGGGGCTCAAGCCCCCTCCCCCCTGAATGCAAAAAAAGGAAAAAAAGAGAGAAGGAAAGAGGAGACAAAAGATGAGAAAGTGCGAGAAAAGAAAAAATCATCGTCAGAAAAGCCTTAAAATGCGTCCAACTAGAGTTTAAATTTCAAAAAATTTCCAGCTTTGTTGAATGTATGTAACAATTTGAAAGGTTTTTGTGTCAAAGTAAAAAAAGCGTAATTTTCCCCATAAATTTATGAAAAAGCTGTACAACAGAAGCCTCGAAATGCGTCCAAATAGAGTTAACATTTCAAAAATTTTCAGGATCTTTTTTAATGCATATGGTATAATTTAAAAGTCTTTTTTGCTGAAAGTTCAAAACGAAAACGTAATTTTTCTGCAGACATTAATGGAAAATCTGCGTCACGGAAGCCTCCAAATGCGTCCGAATAGAGTTAAAGTTTCAAAAAATTTTAGGATCTTTTTGAGTGCATGCATTTTTTGCTGAAAATTCAAAGTGGAAACGTAATTGTTCTGCAGACATTGGTGGAAAATCTGCGTCATGGAAGCTTCAAAATGCGTCTAATTAGATTACAAATTTCTAAAATTTTCCGGGGGGAGGACCCAGACCCCCGCGGACCCCCTTCCGGACTTGGGGGTGTTCCATACCCCCCAGACCCCCCGGTAGTAGAGGGACCCCCNAGCCCCCCCCCCCCCGAAACAAAATCCTGGCCACGTGCCTATCTTTACTCACAGTTCATTTATTTTTGTTTTCAACCGCTATTTAATTAAATCGGTGGTCCAGCGTGTGTTGTAACTATTTGCTTTCCATAACCTTGAAACCGTCTGCGTAAACTCATTATCGGTGGTGGTATCGTGAGAGGTGACGTTGATTAAAAGGCAGAAAAAAGGCTGTCGCACTTTCAACACCAACAAGTGTTCATAAAAACGAATGGTTTTGAGAATGAATATCACATGTACTGTAACGTGAACTATCGAAACATGATGACGGTGAAACTTCCAAACCACGTATCTGGGGTTTGCGACCTTGCAGACTTAGGGTCATACTTCATTTTTTAAATAGAAAGTTACCCTTCGTAAATTCTGAAAAATTTCCGTGATTTTCGTTCTGTGTGCGAAGGTAACCCTGCGAAAACTTCAACGGAGGATAAAGATTTGTTCTCTTTTAAAAAATGATATCGTAGCGGAGATTTTCAAGCACCGCAAATGAGATACGTGATTGTGGACTTACACCGTCGATATGCAGATGCTTCTTTACAAACAACGAAAAGAGAAACCACGCAATAGTTAGTTTTCATCTCAGATTTAAAAAAATGAAATTGAAATTTGAACACTATTCAGGCGCATATTGAGGCTTCCGTGACGCAGACTTTCCATCAATTTCTGCGAAAAAGTTAAGTGCGAAAAGTTCTCTTGAATTCAGCACAAAATTCTATCGAATTGTTGCATTCATCAGATCCGAAAAATTGTTCGCTGGAAAAGATCGCTGGAAACTTTTCTTAATGGGTTTTTTTTTTTCTTCTTTAATGAATTGGCTCAAAAGTTGGACGGTCACGCAAATTTTTAAAAAACCGCTCCGAGTTAGGTCACAGTGACTCGGGCCATTGACAAGTTGGCCTTTCATGAGCTAGTGAAGTCCAAGATATTGAGCGTTATGTACATTAAAAATTACACAAAATTATACATTTTTAATATGTATAATTTCATGCCAATTGTTGGAGGATAGGTGACTTGTCCGGATGTGGCTACCGCCACTCGAAATAATTTCGGTCGCAGTCGTGTTTTAAAGATCGCAACCCTCACTTCTTTGAAGCGTCATAAATATTTTTGGAGGACTGATCAATTTCTCGCAGAAAATCATGAACTGGACAACCAGCCCACTTTTAAATTGATGCGGCTCAACATTTTCCGGCGGGCTGTTCAGACTTATCAAAAAAAAAAAAAAAACCATGATTTGGGCCACTTTAAAACTGATGCGTTCCAAAATTCCTGGTGACCTACAAATTAGTGGGCTATTCAGATTCCAGAAAATTAAGGATTCCCGACACGCTTTTAAACTAATACGGCCAAAAATGTCTTGCGTCTCATAAATTGGAGGGCCCGTCAGATGCATCAAAAATATCATGATCTGTACATCCGGCCCACTTTCAACTAATACGGTCCAAAATTCCCAACGTCTCACACATTTTCGGTGGGCCGGTCAGAGTCACGTGGAAGATTATGAGCTTGGCCGCTGGTGGCTCGATCTCTTTTTAATTTTGCTATACCAAAAATTTTCATCGTCTCAAGAAATTTCGAAGGGCCGATGAGTTTGGTAGATTATAATTTGTGCCGTTGCACAGTAGATCGAGTCAATTAGAGAGGTCGGATATGACATTTTTGACTAAAACTGCAAATTTCAATGTTTAATTCGTCACATATTAAATTTTAAGGTGTGGTCCTGGAAGAGAATTTCACGAGGAAACCAATGGAAGCACTTTTAAAACTTCAAAATTTTGTATGAACGGAGTCATGAGCTTTCAAATGTTCCAAAATTTGTCCGACCTACCCCATTAACTCGATCCACTGTGCGTCGGCCCAGTCCTGTTTTACGGAGCCTTTTCTAAGATGGAATGTACCCGAGAGTCCTTTTCATCTCCTAGTGTTCTCCTGTTGATTTATTTTTTCCTCGCTTTTTTCTTTCTCTCTCTTCCCTTTTTGTCTCTCTATGTTTTTTACTTTTTCCTCGCGACCGGCCCACCGGGAGCTTCCCGAGTTCTCGCGGGCCAGTCCGCCTTTGTCGTCGATGAGCATCTTGATACATGTCATCGTCAGAACCCAGTAATTTTTGCCGAGGGAAACTTTTATACGTAAGTATCTAGTCCTGCCAGCGGAGAAAATAATTTTACACGCAGAAAGATCGGAAATTTTACAACTACAATGGAGCAAGCCGCTCTTCTATTTTTTTCCGATGTACAAATTCCTTTTTTTTTTTTGCAGCACAAAGATATTTTTTATGACGACGCGGGTTTAAATAACGTCACCTCCTCAAGTTTGACACAATTTATCAAATCATCAGATACCCAGCGGAGGTAATTCTGACAAATGACACCCTACATACGAATGACGATAAGAGTAGAAGCAGGCCCGCCACAAGGGGGGGGGGGGG